>ML663557.1:27738762-28097588 GCA_007570785.1 Antilocapra americana
TCATTGTCCCCTCCACCCTGTGTGTGTGTGTGTGTGTGTGTGTGTGTGTGAGTCATTGTCCCCTCCACCCTGCCCCCACTCCCCACTGTGGCCCACACACCCTGCCCTCAGGCTGCTGCTGCACACAACAACCAGGGTCCTGGGGTAGCATTGAGTGTGACTGGAGCAAGTTAGCCAAGGGTCCCAGCGCACCCACACTGCCCCCCCCAACCACTCCCCAAGGTCGTCGCTGTCCTGCTGCATGGTATCGCAATTCTAAAATGACAGCACCAACCTGTGTCTTGTATTTAGAGTCAGAACTTTCCCCAGGTGTTTCAGGGGAAAGGAGGTAAGGGTCACCCTAGGCAGAACGGTCCATGGGTGGAATGAAGCACATCTAGCCTGGGGCCAGCCAGCCAGGTACCCAGAGTCCTCTAGATTTGCTTGATGGGTTCCTCAGCCTTGATTTCCCCATGTCCCCCTAACACTGGGCCCACCTTTGGTTCCGAAGTCCAGGTGGCCTCTACTGCTTAGAAAGGTAGTAAAAAGGTCACGTGATTTTCCAAGCAGGCATCCGCTGACCCACTCTCATAGAAGTTATTTAAAATGCGGGGAACAGGTGAAAACCAGGGAGACCAGTAGACTGAAGCTTGGTCAGCGGCACCCCAGGTGCGCAGCTGGGGTGGGCGCCTTAGCCAGCCCCCGGCTCTGAGCCAACCTGCCAGCCCCCGGCACACTGTCCATGGGCTCAGTTGTCCCTGGGACTGAGGTAAGGCTGGACCTCTGCAGCTCCGTCCAGACGGCGGACTAATCCCTTATTAACTGGCTCTGCCCCCTCCCCCTGTGTAATCAGTTGCCTTAATCAGAAGCATGGTTGACACTCTGGCTTGGGGCCACCGGGTCCTGTGGTGTGATCTGTACCGTGCTCAAGTTAAAGAGACACTGTCACCTTCCGTCTGCGGACAGCCTCGTGATCGCTCACGGCTCTAAGTTGGAGTCTGGCTGGCATCCTGCCAGAGCCTCTTCCCAGAGATCCCCAAGCCTGGCTGCCTCCCACTCTGCTCTGCCAGGGGCCTTAGTGGAGTGTCTGGTGTCTGAGACTAGAGAGCAGCAGCAAGTGGGACGCTGGGGGAGCAGGGGCTCCCTGAGCTCGGCCACTTCGAGGAGGCTCTGGGCACCAAGCAGGAAGTGGTCCTTTTGAGTGCCCGGCGCAGGACTGGGCGTTTCTGCTTCGAGGAGAAGGGTTGGCGTGAGGTTGGCGAGGGTGACAGTGTCACTTTAATACCGAGACTTGTAGTAGACCTAGTTTGCTGTGAGGCTGAGGGGGATCGGAGGGGGCATGCAGGGAGGGGTGGGTCACGCCAGCACCTCCCAGCCACCCGCTCCTAATGGCGTGAATGTGGTCGGACCGCTTTTCTGCTGCAACTAACACACGCCTCCTTGGGGACCCTGACTCGGGCCCCACCTTGCACCGTGGGGGAGGGGAGGGGGCCCACCCAGGTGGAGGCCCTGCTCCAGAGCCCCCCAGGGCTGACCCACTCCTCTCTCCCACGCCCCGCCCCGGGCTCTCTTGTAGGTGCTTCCCAGGAGACTCCGCCGGCCTCTTCCCTGCCAGCCCCAGCCTGGCTGTCCCCTGCCCGAGCCTCAGCATCATGGGCCCCTCGCCATCTTTGTTCGTCCCCGCCCCGCCCGGCTTCCTGCCGATTGCCAACCAGCAGCTGTTCCGGTCCCCCCGCCGGGCCTCGCCCTCCTCGCTGCCCGGCCGCCTCAGCCGGGCCCTCTCGCTGGGAACCATGCCCTCTCTTAGGCGAACAGGTAAGTGGCGCTAAAAGGCATTGGTGGGCAGAGCTCACCTAGCTGAACTCGACGTGAGGGTGGTGGTCCTGCTGTAGAGTTGGCAGAACTGGGTTCAAACCCTGGTGTGTCTACTCAGTAACTGCCTGAGCCTAGGGGCTTAACCATTCTGAGCCTCAGTTTCCCACAAAAAACAAATGAGGCCAACTGTGGAACCCACCCTGTGTGAGAGTTAAACCAGGTGATGGATTTAAAGCGCCTGGGTGTCACAGCTCTTACCATTGCTGCTGTTTTGAGATCCTGTGTGTGTGTGTGCTCTGTCATGTCTGACTTTTTTGTGACTCCGTAGACTGTAACTTGCCAGACTCCTCTGTCCATGGAATTTTTCAAGCAGGAATCCTGGACTGGGTTGCCACTTCCTCCTCCTGGGGATCTTCCCCATCCAGGAATAGAACCCAGGGTCTTCTGTGTCTCCTGCAATTTGCAGGCAAATTCTTTAGCACTGAGCCACCTGGGAAGCCCCTGAGACCCTGGGGGCTGGAAAATTTGCCCCCAGCCTTTGTGATCCAGGGGCCAGGGATTTGGTTGAAGCCTGTCGTGTTCGTGGAGCCCTGGTGGGACCAGCATCTGGTCCCTGCCATGGGAAGTTTTGTCTCATCCCTCCCCTTCACCAGCAGGATCTTTCCAGGGGCCCTGCCAGGTCTTCTTCAATGATCCTCCTCACTTGGGGAGGCTGTCTGGTGCCCACAGGGTTTGCTTTATCCTCTGGGGCATGACCTGGGGGAACAGGGCGGTGCAGCAGGATCCAGCCTCAAGGAACGCAGGCAGCAGCTAGGCTTTCTGACATGCAGTGTCGTTCTGAAGCCCCTCAGCAGTTCCCCCATGCGGGGGCTCCCCCCACCCAGTCCAACATCCTCTGGGCCTGTTCTCCCCATAACTTGCCCAGCAGCTGCGGCCACTAAGACCTGGGGTTTGAGCCCAGGCGTCTTCTCGCCCTGTGTGCAGTCCAGCGTCCTCCTAGGTAGCAGGTGGGTCACACTACAGGAGGGACGGCTCGCTGGACACAACGTGAGCCGAGCAGTGGGTAGTGCTTGAGGCCTGCAGGGTGGGATTGACGGGAGTCAGACTGAGACCCAGGTAGTCCTGAGATCTGGACTCCAGGTGTTTCCGCGTCAACTGACGTGAGCCGTGTTGCTGGGAGTAGGGCCTTCTCTGGTAATGGTTATTCAGCAGAGTCCCCTGAGCAGATGAGTTGCAGCTCAGGCCCTGCTCAGACTTGGGGCTGGGGGCCCTCTGTGAACAGGCCCTGGAGCTGGGGCAGAGGGGAGTGGAGTGGACAGGAAGGCCCTGGACTCAGGAACCTGGGGACACAGCAGCTAGGTCCATCCGCAGAAGGATGTTCTCTGCGGAGCCTCCAAGGTCAGGGCAGGGACCCAAACTCTGGAGCCTCTGCCGGACAGCAGGGTATGGCCCCTGCCTGCTATGTCCACAGGCAGTCTCCTTGTTTCCCTGGGAGGCCTGAGATGAGGGCTCAGGAGGCCCCCTGCTCTAAGGGCCTAGGGTGGTTCTATGGGACACACGTGTGAGGGCTGCTGGGACCCAGACGCCATCGCTGGGGCCAGCCCTTGGCTCAGGTGTCAGGAGGCCCAGGCGGTCCAGGATCCATCTTGCCCAGCATTACCTGCCTCTGCAGCTCCTGCTGTAGGCCTTGCCCCGGCTCCCTGCAGCTCACGCCCATTTGGAAGGCGACAGGTTAGCGGAGGAGGCGGGACTCAAGATGGCTGGAGAAAAGAAGGGCACAGGGCGGGCACCAGGCCTGGCCTCCCGTGTGGCCTGAGTGGGTTCCAGTTTCCTTATCTGCGAAGCAGGGACCTGCCCTTGGGAATGCAGGATGTGGGGTGACGCAGAGCAGCCAGGCCTCGGAGAGGGGTTGGAGACGGGCCATCTCCCCAGGGACCTGTGTGGTCTTTCTGTCTCCAGACTCAGGGTACCTGTTCAGCGGGAGCCGCCCTCCGTCTCAGGTGTCCCGGCCCGGGGAGGCCTCAGTTTCAGGTAAGAAGGGCTGAGCGCCAACGGGAGTGATGGGTAGCCTGCACAGGCAGCGTGTGAGCCAGGGTTTCCAGAGCGTATGCAGGGCGGGATGGCAGACAGGCCCCCAGAGGGCATTCCGTTCAGATCCCAGCCCCTGGCCTCCCAGCTGTGCAGCCCTGGGCAAGTGCCCAACACCCCTGTGCCTTATTTTTCTCTTCTGTGAAATGGACACCAGAGTTTCTAGGACTAGCTCTGGTGCCATCGTCCTTAGCAGTGGTGACAGATGGAGGTGGCACTTGGACACAAGCAGGGCCCAGGTTAGCTGACCCCAGGTCTCCAGGGTTTCTTTCTCCCCAGGACTTGTTCTCAGCTGAGGGAGGTAGCAGAGACTTTGGACAGAAATTGGAGAGAGGCAGAGGGGGCATCGCTGAGACTCCGTGATCCTCTTCCCCTCCCTGGGTGCCTCCTCCCACAGTTCCCAGCAGAGCCCCCTGTGCCCAGCAGTCTAGGCCCAGCCTTGCCTTCTTGCCTCCGACAGTAGATGAGAAAGCAACAGATCAGAATAGGTGCTCCTGTAAGCAGAGCAAGCACTCACAATGTTGTCATCTCTGCCTTCCTCCCACCTCCAGATTACTTCTCTCTGCTGTCGGGCAGCTACCCCTCCTCCCCGGTCCCTTCCCCAGCGCCCTCTGTGGCCGGCTCGGTGGCCTCCAGTGCCGGCTCCCTGCGCCACCGCCGGCCCCTCATCAGCCCTGCCCGGCTCAACCTGAAGGGGCAGAAGCTGCTGCTGTTCCCGTCGCCCCCTGGGGATGCCCCCCACACCCCCAGCAGCTCCGACGAACACTCACCCCACAACGGCAGCCTCTACACCGTCGAGTCGCCCCCGGCCCCACAGAAACAGCCGGCGCGGGACACAAAGCAAACGGCGGGTACGGCCCTCTGAGCTCACCCCGGAAGTGGGAGAGCCCCGCGGGCCATGGGAGGCCTTCAGTCAGTGTGCAGCGGTGGGGACACCATCAAGAGGTCGCTCGGGGCCTGTCCTGACTCTTACCTGACTGTGGCCACTCTCCCAAGTCCAGACACCCCACAACCTGGCTTCTGGTGACCTTGAACCCTCCAGGATCTTGCCCCTAGTTGGCTGCTTTTATTTCCTTCTTTTGCATTTGACTTGGAGGATCCTCTGTTCCATGCATCGGGCTGCAGATGTTTTTTTTGTTCAAATGCTGTTTTTCTACAAAGCGTTCTAGAACATTTTAACTTAGGCCTCAACATTTAACATCTAGATATGTCCCATGAACCTGTGGATTTCCTCTGTCTCTTGTGACATCAGAAGATCTGGCCATACCGGGCCGGACAGGTAGAAAGGCTGGCTGAGGTCCCTCGCCCCAGCCTCTGCCCCTCCGCAGCCCTGCTTGTGGCATCGTCTTCCACACCTAGTGGCATTTGAGTTTGCGGCTCCCAAAGCCAGCTCCCTTCCTGGCAGCTACGCAGACAGGACCTGAGTAAGGACCTGGCCACCCACTGTCCAGGGCGGGCCAAGCGAGTTGGGACCAGCAGGGCTGGCTGGCCAATGGCCGCGTTCATGGACCATCCTGGGATTGGAGGTGGAGCTGCCCACGTCTGTCCCTGGGGGTGCGCCCCGAGCTCCCACTGAAACGCCCCTTCTCCCTGCAGACACGAAGTCAGTGCCGGAAGGGGGCAGCAGTTGCAGCAGCCGCTCCATCAAGAAAGAGGACGACTCATCCCAGTCCTCCTGTGCGGTGGACACCACCACCCGAGGGTGCGCTGAGGAGCCCACCAGCTGGCGAGGTCCGCGCCCTGTGTGATGTGCGGGAACAGGGCGGGGTCGTGGGCCTGCAGCCTCTGCCCCTCCTGTCTGTCAGAGAACAGCCCCTCGAGGGTCCTCGGGTGGCAGAGGGTGCTTTGATGCCCCTCGCACCTGCTGGGCCCCCTGTGACTCAGCAGACAGCACCCCAGCCTGGGTTGCAAGGGTCTGTACCTGCACTGTCACTGGGGCCTCTGGCCGCAGGGGGCTGCCCAAGTCTAACAGTTGCGGTGTGATCAGATCAAGAATCTGGCCGCCCAGCTGTACCAGCCACATGGCAGGTGTCCCACAGCCACATGTGGCCTGCAGCTGCTCAGGTGGACAGCAGGTGTATAACACTGCCACCATTCCATAAACTTCCCCAGGAGAGCGTTGGCCGGGGCGCACCGCCAGCCAGTGCAGAGGCTGCAGGCCGTGCTGGGCAGCTGTTTGCCTGCGTTCAGATCCAGGCTTCTCAGTTTGCGAGCTGGGGGTGGGCTTTGAGACTGAAACAGGGTTCTGGGTGAAGCCCAGTGGTCAGGTCCTGACACTTCCCCTGGGGCATGTGGAAGCTGTGTGTATTGAGCAAGGATTTTCCTGAAACAATCATTTTGAGCTGACCAGAAATGGGGGCTGCCCCCAGATCAGGTGGGGTCTGGGATGTGACCCAGCAGCATCAACTTGGGGTGTGGGGACCCCGTCAGCAGCTTATTACCTTGAGGCTGGGGCAGGGCAGCCTGTCCTGGCTGTAAAGCTGGTGTCTGCATGGCAAGGTCCCAGTGTTACCACCCTAGCCAGGTACCTGCGTGGGAGTGCAGGGTCAGGAAGGGAGGCACCTTCAGAGAGTCAGGACGTGGGAATCCCCCACCAGTCCAGTGGTTAGGACTCTGCACTCTCACTACCAAGGGCCAGGTTCCTGGTCAGGGATGATCCCACAAGCTGCAGGGTGCAGGACTTAGAATGACAGCAGCTTCCTGGGGTCTTTTCAGATAGGAAGGCTTCCAGGGGGCGGGGCCTCAGCCCCACAGCGCTCAGCTCACTGGTCTCTCGATTTTTCTCTTGGAAGGTCATTTTGGCCCCTCTGTGATCCGGGGCCTCCTGGCCGTGAGCTTGACCGCCAATGCCCTCTTCACCTCGGCCTACCTGTACCAGAGCCTGCACTGACCCGTGGTCTGCAGCCTCCCGGCACCCAGAGAACCTCGGAGGGTGCGCCCAGGTGCATGCCGCTTCCACCACTGCCGGCCTTGGTCCCCCAGAGGGCCCGCCGCCTCCGCCCTCTTCTCCAGGGCCCTTGACCTCGCCTCCGGAGGGAGTCCTGTTCCCATCGCCTTCTCCACACCTAACAGACTGAAGGGCTGGCTGTGGTCTCGGAGGCTGCCCTCCTCCCCACCCTCCTCCTTGGCTGGTATCAGTTGTGCGTTTGGTGCTGACACTCTGATCCCCAAGCCAGAGATCCCGGAGGAGCTGCGTGACCCTGGGATCCCCTCCCTACCGTCCAGCCCTGCCTGGCAGGAATGCCACTACTACTGTGAGGGGAGCAGGAGCTGGGCTGCCCCCGACCCCCCATCCCCAGGCTGTGATCACCTCTTTGTACTGTACTCCCTGACCCAGTCAAGTGGAAGGTAAAGCCCCCGTGGACACCCCCATGACGACTGGCGCCATCTGCCCTTGTCCTGCACCATGCTGTGGGCTAGGCCTGCCCTCTGACTTTCCTGGGTGGGCAGTGAGTTTCCTGCCCAGGGCTCTCTAGAGTTCCTGGGTCTCTGGGGCCCAGCTGGACTAGTGTAAGCACCCCCACAAGCTCCCTTCTCCCTGCTGCGCCCCCATTTTATTACCTCTGGTGACCTTCCCAGGCAGCAGCCCGGCCACCCTGAGAACACTACCCAGGGCCACCCCGTCTCCAGGCCCTTCCCTCATGCACGGCCCTCAGGAGCTTTGCTGGGCCTGTCTGCCCACAGGTCTCTGAGGACCCCAGACCCCTGCCCCCATCCTGCCGTGAATTCGGTTCCTCTAGGCGTCCTGCCGTCACAGTAGGCTCAGTGTGACCTCTGTCTCCAGGCCACCGTGGCCAACCTGCTTCCTACCCTGAACCCCTCAGTCCTGCCACTACCCTTCCAACTGATAACTGCGGGTTTGTCCCCCACGCAGCCCCCCGCCCTTGGGCTGGAGCCCCATCCTGCCCCTGAAAGTTGGGCACAGGGACCCTCACGGTGCCATGAGGACTGAGAAGACTGCCTGTGGGAGTCAGGATCCCCACACCGCTGCCCCAGGCTCTGAACACAGGTGTGGGGTGGCGTGCATGCGTGTGTCAGTGCACGTTTGTGCCACTCTATGAACTCTGAGTCTCATTAGGGGGAGGGTCATGAGGGCAGGGGCAGGGTCTTCACTCTGTCATTCAGGGATAAAGTTTAATTTTATTTTTCTACACATTTTTGCCAGGTCAGGCATTCCGCTCCTAAGCAGGATGCCCCCTATTCTCCCTGCCAGGGAGGTTTAGTTTTTTTAAGCTTCGGGTGCTTTTTTAGTAATTTTTTTTTTTTACCATGTGGGGAGGGAGATTGCTCTGACTTCCCCTACCCCTGAGAGCTACTGTTTCCTGCCCTGCCCCCCACCCCGGAACACAGGGAACTGGGGGGCCAGGGGCCACACCAGGTCCCTTACTCCAACTGCCAGAGATGGTTCCAACTCGGAGGTGATGCCTCTTGGCCCCCATCTGTACAGTGGGCATGTGTGTCAAGTTTTTTAATTTTACTTTTTGCCTAACCAAGCCAAACTCCATTCCCAAATGCTCTTCTTTGGCTCTGAGGAAGCCCCAGCTGAGTGCCCAGCCCCCTTCTTTCACCCTGGCCAGCCAGGTCCCTCCTGCCCGGGGCCTGTGGTCCCAGCGCCCCCAAGGGGCAGGGGAGAGGCTGAGCCAGGAGGGGGCTGACTTATGTTTTCTTTCAAATAAAAACACAACCTTATTTTTCTTTACAAAAGCAGAAAAGGAAACCAAAAAAGATACCAACCTTTGAGCTACGTCTCAATCTGTCTTGTCTTCATTTGCTTTACTCAGGCGCCAGACGGGGGTGTGTGTGTGTGTTGGGGGAGGGTGAGTGGAGGCATATTCACTCGATCAGAGCCCAGGGTGAGCGGACCGGGGCTCCTGGTGTTGGGTGGGTACCAGTGGCTGTGTTCCCAGAAGGGCTGATGGATTTGAACAGGACATCAGCAGAGACATACTTTGCCAACAAAGGTCCATCTAGTCAAAACTGAGGTCTTTGCAGTAGTCATGTATGGATGTGAGAGTTGGACCATAAATAAAGCTGAGCACCAAAGAATTGATGCGTTTGAACTGTGGTTTGAAAGAGAAGACACTTGAGACTCCCTTGGACTGCAAGAAGATCAAACGAGTCAATCCTAAAGGAAATCAGCCCTGAACATTCATTGGAAAGACTGAACTGAAGCTCCAATACTTTTTCAATCTGATGCAAAGAGCTGACTCTGGAAAAGACCCTGGTGCTGGGAAGGATTGAAGGCAGATGTCTAGAGGAGGAGAAGGGGTAGGCAGAGGATGAGATGGCTGGATGGACAATGGACATGTTTGAGCAAACAGAGATAGTAAAGGACAGGGAAGTGTGGCATACTGCAGTCCATGGGTAGCAAAGAGGTGGACACAACTGAGTGACTGAACAACAATCAGCTACCTGGGTGGGCCTGGGCAGGAAGGTGAACTGGAGTGGAGATAGGAGGCCCTGGGTAAGCAGTGAGAGCAGGGGCTCAGCTGGCTCTTCGCCCCTCCCAGCCAGCGGCTCCTGACCTGGCCCTGAGTCACCCACATGGCTGAGACCTTGTTTTCCCCTGAGCTCACTTGGAATGGCCCAGCTGTCTTCCCAGCAAGTGGGCTTGCACCAGTGGACCCCCAGCCCACACACTAGCCCCAGTGGACCCAGATGTAGCACTGGGAGATGCCCCAGTGAGCTGGGAGCCTCGGTGGGAACCCCAGGGGCTGGCCTCCTCAGTGTCCCCGCACAGGTTCTGCCACCCCCAGGCTGCCCAATGGCCAGAGTCCGTATTTCTGTGGGCTTCCATTTGATTCTGTGAAGCAGGCCCGCCATCCAGGGCTGAGCCGGGTGTGACTGAAGCACCACACTATGTCAAAGGACTCAGGCCCGGCACCTGGGGGGAGGGTGGTCAGTGGGTCCTTGTCTCCCTGAGGATGGCGAGGCAGGCTGTCTGACCGACCCCGAGGGCAGATGGGAAGGGATGGGGCCGGGCCGCTCACTCTGACCACGCACATCACAGCCGACCGTGTAGGGTGGCAGGGCCAAGCTGCCCCAAGTATGTGTGCCTGTGTGCAACGTCACTTCAGTCGTGCCTGACTCTGCGACCCTAAGGACTGTAGCCTTCCTGGCTCCTCTGTCCATAGGGTTCTCCAGGCAAGAATACTGCAGTGGGTTGCCATGACCTCCTCCACAGGCTCTCCTGCATTGGGAGGCGGGTTCTTTACCACTATCGCCATCTGGGAAGCCCTGAACGTCTGAGTTCACTGATCTCAGAGGTCTTGTGATGTCCTCTGAGGCTGTGACCTCAGGGGTCCAAAGAGCCCAGTTCTTAGCAGTCCCTCTCCTCCAGGGAGCCTGTGAGTACATGCCCAGGAAGAACCCATGGCTCCCTCAAAAGTCACACCCGCCCCCCTACTCAGAGCTCCCACCCAGCCCTGTGCTGGGGCAAGGAGGCCCAGCTGAGGGGGCTGTAGGGAGACACCTCGATGGTTTCTAAAAGGGATTCAGGTGTGTCTATTATCACCTTACTAATGTCATCTTCTGTTGTCTACTTATGAAAGGGAAATATGTTTATAATGACCCATAATCTCACAATTAAAATATTGGTGTCTACTCTTTTTTTTGTTCTACATACGTATCTTCATATTTTCTTTAATGAAAATAGCATCTTTCTGCCCAATGCATTTTGTCACTTTATTTCTCACTTTATACCATTACGGGCCTATTTCTGTATCAAGTGTGCTTTCTCACTTCTCTTAAAGGGTGCCTTCCCGGAGAGCATAAGCAGGTAATCTGATCTTCCCTTACTGCCAAGCATCTAGAAGGCTTGTCAATTCCTGCTTTTTGTCATCAGGACAGAGGTAAGCATCTTGTGGGAACCTGCGTGTTCTATACCTAAAGACTGTTCTTAGAATAGGTTTTGGGGGTTTTGTTCTATCACAGGTTTATCAGGAACCCAAAGCATTTTATATGCATTGCCTGGTTCCATTCTAGAAAGGAAAAGAAGATGATTGAGGGTTTGGTTTTTTGTCTTGGGAGTTTTTTCCTTTCAAAAATTCTTGATCTGACTTTAGCTTTGGATACCTGCATCTGGTTCCCAGACAGCTTATGTGGTGGAATAGAAAGATGGTCAGAGGATCCAAGTTCCCTGGTCATGTTGGTAAAGAGACAGTACCCACTCCAATTGGGCCTCCAGGGAGGGACTTGGGGGTGGGTGGGGAGAAAAGGGAGGTAAGCAGGTGCTCAGCTCCAAGTCAAGGAGAGAAGCTCAGTTTTCACAGTCTGGGCTGCATGTGAGGTTGTATGTCAGAAAAAAAAAAAAAGTGTGCTGATTAAAAAGAAAAATCACCAGCAGCATACCAGCCACCTTGCCTACTAGCTGTGTAACACTCGGACTACTCCATGCACATAAGTGGAAGGACCTAGTGGACCTCCTGTCCCTCCTGAGGGGCAAAGACAGAAGCCTCCCATTAAAGAATGCTTGGGGGCCTGGAGTGGCTCCATGACTACAAAATGCTTTTTTTGGCAGGGAGCTGGTGCTGCACTGGGTCTTCATTGCAGTGAGCAGGGGCTATTCTCTTGTTTCAATGTGGGGGCTTCTCATTGTAGTGGTTTTTCTTGCAGAACACAGGCTTTAGAGCGCAGGCTCAGTAGTTGGGGCTTAAGGGCTTAGTTGCCTGGAGCCACGGGGAATTTTCCCGTACCAGGGATCGAACCCATGTCTCCTGCATTGGCAGGCGGATTCTTAACCACTGGACCACCAGGGAAGTCCTGCAAAAATGCTTTTTGTGGTAGCAGCTCCGAGGGCATTTTGTTACAGAGGATAAAAGTGGGGGAAGCTGCTCTCAGCCCTCAAAGCATCTGGCAGGTGACAGCAAGTGGGCTACATCATGGTGAAAGAGGGGAGAGAACCAGGATTCCTGTGTGTCTTCTTCATCCATAACTAGATTTTCCCAATAAGCATTGTGGTGTCCCTAGAGTGCGCCAGGCTGTGCCAGGCACTGGGGCTACAATGTTGGGCAGAACAGAGGTGCCCCTGCTCCCCGGGGGCTATGTAGAGCAGGAAGGCAGGCTTAGGTAAGCCCCCAGTGAGACCACAATGACACACCTGAAAGGGCTTTGAAATCATGAGTCATAGTTCCTTGAGGTTGCAGATGAAACTTAAAGGCAAGATGAGACAGGTCACTGTAGGTAGGAGTAAGTGCTTATGCAAAGGCCCCAGGGTGGCCTAAGGAATTGGAAGGTTACTGTGACAAAAACCCTGGGATGGAGGGTGGGAGTAGCTCCAGCTGAGCCCAAGAGAGCAGAAGCCACTCACGAAAGATGTCATTTGTCACCCACAAAGGGCACATTAGGAATTTTAGACTTCATCCTAAGGGCAAAGGGAAAGCCAATGTCGAATGCAAGCAAGGGAGGGACAGGAGCAAACAAGGATTTTTAAAAGATGACTTATTGGGACTTCCCTGATGGTCCAGTGGTTAAGCATCTGCCTGCCAAAGCAGCGGACATGGGTTCGACCCCCTGGTCGGTGAAGACTCCACATGCCAAGGGGCAGTTTAGCCCATGAGCCACAACTACTGAAGCCCTGGCTCCCTAGAGACCATGCTCCGAAACAAGAGCAGCCACCACTATGAAAAGCCCTCACGTCTCAACTATAGAGTAGCCCCCTGCTCTTCAAAACTAAAGAAAAAAAAAAAGCCGACACAGCAACAAAGACCCAGCACAGCCAAAAATAAATAAGTAAATAAAATTATAAAAAATAAAAATTGTTCAGTTTTTGGAGAACCAAGTAAGATCTGAGCACAAAATTTATGAGCATAACAGAATTTCTGTGTTTGGTCTTTTCCTTTACTTACCTGAATTATTTGCTACATAGCTTTGAATAACATCACCAACTCAATGGACATGAACTTGGGCAAACTCCCGGAGACAGTGAGGGACAGGGAGGCCCAGCTTGCTGCAGTCTATCGGGTCGCAAAGAGTCAGACACGACTTAGTGCTGCAGTCTATCAGGTCGCAAAGAGTCAGACGCGACTTAGTGACTGAACAACAGCAACAAGCTTGAGTCAAATGTGGCAATTAATAACTTAATACATATGTAGGGGCTTCCTGACTGCTTGTGGCACCTAAGCCAGAATCAGGCAGCTTGTCTGTCAGGGTGAGCTGCTGGGGCCGCTCAGTGCCTTCTGTAGAAAGAATTTCTTTAAACAACTTGAACTCTTCCATTTTAATACCAGTGGACCTTTCCACGTTCATCCACCTAAATCACACATGTTAGCATAAATCCACGTGGCACAGCTCTCGCTTGCCCACCAAATTGCCAGAACATTCCCTGAGAATTGCCAGATGCCACCTTCCAGCCAGGGGGTGTGTGATTTCCCCCTTTCAACTTGCTTAGACATGATGCTGGAAGAATAATGGGGTTAAGGGAAAGCTCGTGGTATTCTGGGGTTGACTTGATGACTAGATCTAGTCCAGGGCAGCCATCTATCACCAGTCAGGGCCTTTTATGACCTTGAGGCCTGCCTGCAGCTGCTGAGAGGTTTGCTGAGCTGGGATTGTGTCTGGAGATTTGATTTTTCTGTTTGCAGAGACATCAACAGCTTATCATGAACTTGCAGCTTCCAAATTCACTGCAATGGAGCCCAAGGAACATGGATCTCTATTTTGACCTTAAAAATAGCAAGTGGACAGGAGAGTTGGGTTCAATATTTCATTTTTATTTGGCCCCTTCACTCCAACCTGCCAAATTACCAACTGCATTAGCTGATGACTTTGTAGAAGGGCTGGTGTAAATGGCCCCAAGTGACCCCTGGCACAACCAAGCAGTATAGGAAGAGGCCACATCAGCAGGTCTCTTTTTCTGCTTCCGTGCTGAGCAAGCAGTAACCAGCCTGAAGTTGCTTCTCAACACATTTTGTTGACCTTGAATATTTCCCCCACAAAATCACTAAAACACATGGAACTGCTATGAATTTCAAAAATATTAATCTATGTGAAAGTAAAATATAGAGTTTTTTCTAGTAGTAATATCAGTTTATTCATTGTGAAGATTGTACCAGATGCTAGCAATAGTGGATGCTAGGTGTAGAGTAGACAGGAATTCTCTGTGCCTTCTTTTCTGTAAATCTAAAATTGTTTCAAAGTAAAATGTTTATTTAAAAACAATTATTTCCAGAACTTGGGGGATCCTTGGTCATTACAATAACACTGTTCAGTGGGACGGTTGCTTTAATTATTTTTCTTATGCATTTTCCTCCTAATAAGTATCCCTAATCTTCTACTTGATCCATAACTCATTATTAGAAACACACCAGGGACTTCCCTGGTGGCTCTGTGGATAAAAATCTGCCTGCCAATGCAGGCAACATGAGTTCAGTCCCTGGTCTGGGAAAATTCCACAAACCTCGAAGCAACTAAGCCCAAGCACCACAATTCCTGAGCCCGCATGCTGCAATTACTGAAGTCTGTGAGCCTAGAGCTTATGCTCAGCAACAAGAGAAGCCATCACAATGAGAAGCCCACTCACCACAACAAAGACTCAGTGCAGCCAAAAATCAATCAGTACATTAACTAAATAAAGAAATAAATCATAAGGAAACACATCAGCTAAATTTTTGTAGTGTCTTTTTAAAGATATTAATATTGTATATGATGGCAACGTAAAAGGTTTCAACTTGCAACTAACTCAGACTTAGTTCAAATTGGACCAGAGCCTCTTGGAAACAACCTGAGAGACCATGGGACTCAGATGAGGAAACTGAGGCACTGCCTCTCCCCATGATAATATGCGATATCAGCAGGAATCTTATGCATGCTCTGGATTCCAGATCTCGAACTTGCCAACTTTTAAAATCAGTGGTTTTCAAACTTTCATATGTGCAGGACTCCTTAAAAGTCTGAACCTTAGATCTGAGGAAGAACCCAGGTATCTGCATTTCTAACAAGCTTCAGAAATGGTGCTCAAAGTCTGTTGCCAGATGAAGGGACCCTGAGGCTGTTTCCAGGAGGCAGCACCTGCTTTCCACCACCTGCTTCCCACCACCTCCAATCTTCCTTCTGATCCCAGGCTGGCATGTAGAACCCACTTCCTGATGCAGGGCCCACCAAGATCACCCAAGCAACGCCCACACACCGGCTGGAACTCCTTGCCTCACTAACACCCAGCTCTAAAATTCCAAGCCTGAATCACTGATTCTCAGCCTTGGCATGATACTGGAATCACCTGTGTTGTTTAGTCACTAAGTTGTGTCCAACTCTTCAGACCCCGTGGACTGTAGCCCGCCAGGCTCCTCTGTCCATGGGATTTCCCAGATGAAAATACTGAAGTGGGTTGCCATTTCCTCCTCCAAGGAATCTTCCCAACACAGGGATCAAACCCGTGTCTCCTGCATTGGCAGGCAGATTCTTTACCACTGAGCCACCTGGGAAGCCTGGGGAACTTTAAAAAGCGCTGGTGCTGGTTCCCACCCCCAGAGATCCTGATGAGCTAAATGAGCTAAAAAAGGGGGAAAATATGGAGGCAGATAAACACAAGAGATCAAACACAGCACTTTTGGGGTGACTTCCCTGGTGGCCCAGTGGAACGCCACAACTGGAGAGTCTGTGTGCTGCTAACAAAAGATTCTGTGTGCTGCAACTAAGACCTGATACAGCCAAATAAATAATTTTAATCTGTTTCCTTCACCTGTTAGATTCTCAGAGGCTGACCTTCATTTCGCAGTCCCTGTTTGCTGTCCTGCAGTTGCTGCAGGACACAAAACAGGAAACGAACTAAATGTCCATCTACAAATGGAATGGATAAAACATTACAGTAAGAGTGGCCTTTTTCACATGTAGACACTGACGCAGCTGTGAAATGAACAGATTGTTTTCTATGTGCAACTATGGATGAGCTCATGGGCTTCCCTGGGGACTCAGTGGTGACGAGACCACCTGCCGTGCAGGAGACAGGGGTTCAATCCCTGATCCTGGAGGATCCCCCAAGCCTCCGAACAACTGAACCCCTGTGCCACAACTATTGAGCCTGTGCTCTAGAGCCCAGGAACTGCGACCACTGCTCCTGTGCTTTAGACCCTGTGCTCCACAACAAGAGAAGCCCCCACAATGAGGAGTCCCTGCTCACCGCAACCAGAGAAAAGCCCACACGGCAACAAAGACCCAGCATGACCAAAAACGAACTAAACTGCAATGATATTTTTAAAAAAATGGATGAACTCATAACACAGCATCGCACACGTAACTGAACATGTGAATACATAAAAATTTCAAAATCAGGGACTCCTCTGATGGCCCCGTGGTTAAGCCTCCACCCTGCCAATGCAGGGGGCTCAGGTTCAGCCACTAGTCCAGGAAACTAAGATTCCACATGCCAGAAGGAGCATCCAAAACATTGAATAAATAAAAAGATACGTTAAAAAATAATTTAAAACAGAGCTTCCCTGGCGGTCCAGTGAGAGTCCTCCTTACAATGCAGGGGACTTGGGTTCAGCCCTGATCTGGGAAGACCCCATGGGCCTCTGAGCAACCAAGCCCATGTGCTCTGCAACAGGAAAGCCACCGCAGCAGGAGAAGCCACCACAATGAGAAGCCTGCACACCACAACAGGAGGGTGGCCCCTACTCACTGCAGCTAGAGAAAGCCCACATGCACCAACAAAGACCCACCACAGCCAAAAACAATTGTTTTTAAAAATAATAATTAAAAATAAATACATTTATTAAAACAAAAGTTTAAAATCAGACAATAATCTATAAGGTTCGAATCACAATAGTGGTTGTAAAATCAAGAAGGACCCCATGGGGCCTCTCTGGGAACAGATGCCAGTGTCCCCCTCCCACCTCTTATTTGTACCAAAGTTTTAACCTCTTAGGTCTTTGAGTTTCAAAGAGCAAATAGAATCAGAGAAGTGAGAAAGTGCAGAAACAAAGGAAAACAGTTAAGCAAGACAAAATACTAATAGTTTAGCCATAAAACAAAGTCAAGGACCTTTAGTTCCTCCTCAAGGACTGTAGATAATATGCTGAGCCATATCTTTGAGCTGTTTTGCAGATACTAAAACCCCCACCGGGTGGAAGAAGTTAACTGCTTGCTGACCACCAGTACCTAGACCCCACACCAGCTGGAGCCAGAAAGTTGATGATGCTGACTCCTGAAATACCACCCAGTTGCCTCACCTCCCAACCAATCAGAAGACTGCCCACAAGATGATCAGGCACCCTCAGACCTTCTCCCTTACCTTGCCTTTAAAAATTCTTCCCCAGGGGTTTCCCCAGTGATCCACTGGTTAAGAATCCACTGTGCAATGTGGGGGACACAGGATCAATCCCTGGTCAGGGACTGAGGATCCCACATGCCACAAAGCAACTAAACCCACATGCCACAAACTACTGGGCCCTTGCATTCTGGAGCCCATGAACCACAACTAGGGAGTCCGTGTGCCGAAACAAAGATCCTGTGAGATGCAGCTAAGACCCGATGCAGCCAAATAAATAAATAGTAAAAAAAAAAAAAAAAAAAACCTTCCCCAAAAGCCACTGGGGAGTTCAGGTCTTCTGAGCACAAGCTGCCCGTTCTCCGTGCTTGGCCCCACACTGGGCATGTGCGCTAAACACGGTCCTTCCCTTCACCACAGCCCAGTGTAGGTAGACTGGCTTCCTATTCGTTGTCGGGTGAGCACAGCCAAGTCTGATTTGTATCAGTTAGTCTCTGGGAGGATGGGAAGTGCCTAGAAGGAAGCCTGGAGAGGTGGTGTTCTAGACACTTATGATTTTCTCTTTTCTGAGCTGAATGCAGCTGGTGTAGCTTGTGAAAACTCATCAAGCTGTACACTTAGGATACATGTGCTTTCCTGTCTGGATGATGTTACGGACTGAACTGTGCTCCCCTAAATTTCACATGTTGAGCTCTAACCTTCAATGTGACTGTATTTGGAAACAGACTCTTTAAGGTCATTAAGATTAAATGAGGTCATCAATCAAAAAATGGGCCAAAGAACTAAACAGATATTTCTCCAAAGAAGACATACAGATGGCTAACAAACACATGAAAAGATGCTTAACATCACTCATTATCAGATAAATGCAAACCAAAACCACAGTGAGGTACCATCTCATGCAGGTCAGAATGACTGCTATCAAAAAGTCTACAAACAATAAATGCTGGAGAGGATATGGAGAAAAGGGAACCCTCTTACCCTATTAGTGGAATGCAAACTAGTACAGCCACTAGGGAGAACAGTGTGGAGATTCCTTAAAAAACTGGAAATAGAACTGCCATACAACCCAGCAATCTCACTGCTGGGCATACACCCCAAGGAAACCAGAATTGAAAGAGACACATGTATCCCAATGTTCACTGCAGCACTGTTTACAATAGCTAGGACATGGAAGCAACCTAGATATCTATCAGCAGACAGATGGATAAGAAATTTGTGGTACATGTACACAATGGAATATTACTCAGCTATAAAAAAAGAATGCCTTTGAGTCAGTTCTAATGAGGTGGATGAAACTGGAGCCTATTATTCAGAGTGAAGTACGTCAGAAAGAAAAACACCAATACTGTATATTAATGAATACATATATGGAATTTAAAAGATGGCAATGACAACTCTATATGCAAGACAGCAAAAGAGACACATATGTAAAGAACAGACTTTTGGACTCTGTGGGAAAAAGCAAGGATGGGGCGATTTGAGAGAATAGCATTGAAACATGTATATTACCACATGTGATACAGATCACAGTCCAAGTTCAATGCATGAAGCAGGGCACTCAAAGTTGGTGCACTAGGACAACCCAGAGGGATGGGAGGGAGGTGGGAGTGGGGTTCAGGATGGGGGACACATGTACACCCATGGCTGATTCATGTCAATGTATGGCAAAAACCACCACAATATTTTAAAGTAATTAGCCTCCAATTAAAATAAATTAATTGAAAAAAAATTTTAAAAAGATTAAATGAGGTCCTAAGAGTGGAGTCCTGAGCCCAGTAGGACTGGGGTCCTTTTAAGAAGAGAGAGAGAGAGAGAGAGAGGGAACTTCCGGTGGTCCAGTGGCTAAGAGTCCACCTGCCCTATGCAGGGGGGCCTGGGTTCGATCCCTGGTCAGGGAGCAGAGCTGGCTTCATGAGTGTGAGACCCAGACAATTGTCACAGAGCCCCCCTCTCCCCCCATCCAGAAAGGCTCTGTGGTCCAGTTGGTTTACTATCATCATCTTGAAATTCCTCATCTTTTTTGAACAAACGGCCCCATATTTTCTGGGGCCCTGCAATTATGTAGCCCCTCCTGCCAGGAAGGAACTCATATCTGACTGTCAGCCTGGATAACCTCTGTGGAATAGGACTGGAGGGCGTGAAAACAGCAGGATTTCTTGTATCCTTCTCTACACTGTATGTGTTTACAAGTATTTACTCTTTTGTAACTTATACACGTATATCCGGGACACAATTTAGCTGCCCATTGGAAAGAACGTGTACTTGGTGTGGGCAGAACTGGGTGAAATTCTGCCTCTACCACTTATTGGCTTGCTCATGTTAGGTAAATTACTCTCCTAAGACTCGGTTTCCTCCTGGGAAAAAAACTAGGGGCTTGCTTTCCATCTCTTAGGGCTGGTGTAAGACTGAGTCTATAGTATAAAGGTTCTTGTTACATAGTTACTGGGCTGGGGCTACAGGGGCAGGGGAGCACAGAAGCTGACAGCATGGCCTGATATAAATCTCAACTCAAGGAATTCTCTGACAGTCCAGTAGTAGGACTTGATGCTTTCACTGACAGAACTTGGGTTCAATCCCTGGTCAGGGAATTAAGATTCTACAGGACATGCAACATGGCCAAAAAACAAACAAAAAAAGTGTGTAAATCCCAAACTCAACCAACTCCAGCGTAAAGTCGGATCCCTTCTGTGCCTCAGTTTTGTAATCTATAAAATAGGAGCAATCCAGACTCATAATCCATTATTGTCAATCCCTAAGCACCCAAAGCTCTGAAAACAGAATGTGATTGAATTTGGCACAAATTCACTTGGCTAAATCTCTGACCACTGAGGTGAGGCTACAGTCTCGATTATCCACCCACTCCCTACCCCCTCACGCTTTGCATGCAAGCCATACATTTTGCTGCAGAATGACTCATGGGTTTCATAATGGGGGGCTCTCTGGATGCCCCTGTGGCTGTGATACAGTGGTCTGGATCCCTCCAGAGCTGTGGTGAGGCTTAGATGCCTTGCAGTCAGTACAACGCCAGGCAATGCTGGGTCCATGGGACTGACCCACGAGGATGTTGCTACTTGGTGTCACCAGATAGATTTGGGCTTAAATCTCCTTTCTGCCTCTCATCATCTGGGTGGACTTGGGCAATGTGCACAAGGTCTCTGGGCCTCGTAAAGCGTGGGCACTGATGCCACATCATGGCATTTTACTGGGCTTGTGAAGAGTCCAGGGAGAAGGGAACAGCAGTCGCTCGGTCACGGTGGTCACATCTGCTCACCTGTTAATTGGGTGCTGAGTGCATTGGAGGGCCAGGCTGCAGAGAGGGCATCTCTGGGCCCTCTGCCTCAAGCAGAGCCCACACCCGGGAGAGGTTTGGGGAGAGACCAGCTCATGTAATTCCAGGAGTACATGGAGGGAAGAGGTGGGGCAGGGCTGCCCTCACTGAGAAAACCCCACATGCCTCAAGCTGGTCACAGCTGGGCTGGGGATCCCAGCAATCCAGAGGCAGAGCTTCATTGCCTTCACTGGTCCTGCCTGTGCAACTAGGGGCTTGCCTCTGGCTCTGGGAGGTGGGGGGCTTCTTCATGGCTTCCCGATGCCTGGGACCCAAAGGAGACCAGTGCTGCCAACACTTAGTGCTGGCTTACCTGGGTTCTTAGCATCCAGCCAAGTCCCTGGGGGCCCCACCCCCTTCATCCCTGCCTTCCCCTCCCTCCCTCATCCCTGGCTCCCTGGCTTACCACCCACCCTCCAACCCAGTACCACCCTTAGACCCAAGCCAGCCAGGCTCCTCTGTCCATGGCATTCTCCAGGCAAGAATACAGGAGTGGATAGCCATTCCCTTCTCCAAGGGATCTTCCCTACCCAAGGATCAAACCCAGGTATCCCGCATTGCAGGCAGATTCTTTATGGTCTGAGACACCCCAGAAGACCTGCAAATGCCCTCCGGGGTCCCTGCACATGGCGGAGCAGCCTGCTCCAATGCAGTGATCTTCCTGCAGCTCCTGGAATATCTCAGGCCCCTCCTACTTCAAGCCTTGGCACCCAAAGACATGTGACACTTCCTGCCTGGACAACCCTCCCCCACCCTCTTCCCAAGGGTCTGTGCTTAGATCTCACCTCCTCAGAGGAGCCTTCCCTGACCACCCCCATTTTCCCACCCATTTTTATTTCCTTTGTAAGATTGTGTATGAGGGATGGGAGATGGATGAACTCAAACTCTTGGGTGGCTCCTGTTGTGGTGGCTCACGGGGCCCCATCTGGCTTGGTCAGGAGCCCCCTCAACCCCCACTCCAGTTCAGCCTGAGCATTGCCTG
The DNA here is from genome assembly GCA_007570785.1 of Antilocapra americana. Classification (NCBI taxonomy): domain Eukaryota; kingdom Metazoa; phylum Chordata; class Mammalia; order Artiodactyla; family Antilocapridae; genus Antilocapra; species Antilocapra americana. Next base: position 27,760,162 of record ML663557.1, read on the forward strand.
GGCTTTATCTGGCCAGTACCCAAACTGGTGAGGTCTCCAAAGTCTCTGGGTCTCCCTCACTCTCTCTGCCCAAGTAACTCATTCCTGCAGCTTTTCCCTCCAGTGCTGGTTCCTCCAGGAAGACTCCAAGCCTTCCCATAGCCCCTGGCACTTTCCTCCAGTGGCCTAGACTGCCTTGGCTCACCTGAGAGGCTGGAGCAGGTGGGCTTCCTCTCAGCCATCCCCCACCCACTCCTACCCCACTGCCTGCAGGGTGAGGCTTGACTCTCAGGAGGCTCCTCTTTAGACAGATGTCAGTTGAAGGAATAAATGAGTGAAAATGTGCATATTTGTTTAGCAAAATTGGGATGATGTTGGGGCATGCTGGTTTTGTTTCTTTAAGGCAGCTTTTTTTTTTTTAATGTCTCATCTCTCGAGCATTTTCTCTTTTCATTAAATATTCTTCTACACAGTTCTGATGATGGCACACTTTGTCATCTTTGGTACTATAAGTTTTTCTAAGCAACCCCCTGCTGTTGAGAATCAAGTTTCATGAAAGTGAGCGGCACTGGGCTCCCTGGATGGAAGATGAGTTAGAATGAATCCTATGTGAGCAATGCTCAGAACTTATCTCCCACACATTTTAAAATGTTCCTGCCCCAGTGACCTCAGGAGAAGGTGGGGAGAAGAAGGCGATGGGAAGCAGTTGCTAGTCCTGAGGCCAGAATCCCTTTGGGTTCTGGGGATTCTGAGTTCAGAGAAAGGAATTTGGACAGAGAGGAGGGATCACATCAAACTTGGCAGGAAAAACCTAATGCCCACCTCTGATGTGGGTTGTTCCCCTGCTCCTTGCTTCCTGGGTCTCAGGACCTGGGGACCTTTTTACTGTTAACAAGGGGCCCCTGCAAGTTTAGGGAGGGGGGCCCTTGTGGGAAGACAAAAGCAACACCAGCAGCACCTACTACAACCCACCCTGTTGTTGCTGTTCAGTTGCCAAGTTGTGTCAGATACTTTGCAATCCCATGGACTGCAATACGCCAGGCCTCCCTGTCCCTCACCATCTCCCAGAGTTTGCCAAGTTCATGTCCACTGAGTCAGTGATGCCATCCAGCCATCTCAGCCTCTGTTGCCCTCTTCTCCTTCTGTCTTCAATCTTTCCCAGCATCAGGGTCGTTTTCAATGAGTTGTCGCTTCACATCAAGTGGCCAAAGTATTGGAGCTTCAGCTTCAGCATTAGTCTTTCCATTGAGTATTTAGGGCTGATTTCCTTTGGGATGGACTTTCCTTTAGGAGGAACTCTTAAGAGTCTTCTTAAGCACCACCATTCGAAAGCATCAATTCTTTGGCGCTCAGCCTTCTTTATGGTCCAACTCTCACATCCGTACATGGTACCCACCCTGGACCTCCCTTGAGAGGCCCTGAGCCACAGTCCTCCTGTCTCTTTCCACCACATGCCCAGTTTCTGGTGTCTGAGCCATGTGATCAAAGAGGCCTGTCACTCAGTTTAATAACCTGCTTGAAAAGCCATCTGGAAATTCTTTTTCTTTTTTTGGCTGTGCTGGATCTTCATCGCCACAAGCAGGCTTACTTGCCCCACATCATGTGGGATCTTAGTTCCTCACCAGGGATCAAATCCACGTCCCTTTAATCGGAAGTTAGATTCTTAATCACAAGACCACCAGAGAAATCTTCACCTAGAAAATTTTAACTCCCCTTTGCTCATTATATACCAATTCTCCAATACTTTCACACCTGATGCGAAGAGCCATCTCATTGGGAAAGACCCTGATGCTGGGAAAGATTGAGGGCAAGAGGAGGACGAGGAGAGGATGGCATCATTGACTCAGTGGACACGAGTTTGAGCAAACTCCAGGAGATGGTGAAGGACAGAGAAGCCTGGTGTGCTGCAGTCCATGGGGTCACAAAGAGTCGGACACGACTGAGCGACTGAACAGCGACCCACCAATCCTACCAGAGCCCATCCTCCTGTACATCCACCTGCAAGGGACCCGGCAGCTTCTGGACCAAGTCAGGCCCCAGGGGTATGCATTCCAGTTCGGTCCCTGCCCCTGCTCCCCCGCCTTTCCTGAGTGCTGCGGAAATCATAGAGAGGCTATGGAGGACCACTGTGAGACCTGGGTAAGTTAACTGGGTAAAGATCGCTTACAACAATGCCTGATGCTTGGTAAGCACTGGTTGTGATCACTCCCACTCAGGGCCCTGGAACTTTCCGGAACTTTGTCTTTGCCTACTAATGCCTATAGAGCAATGAACTCTTCTGGAAATAGGCTCTGGCTGGGACAGGAGGGCAGATGGATAAGAGGAGAGAAACTGAAGTTAGAAGTTTCGAGTAAAGTGTTCAAGGAGATACAGTGAGAGAAACTGGCTCAAACCAACTTCAGCAGAGAGACCTGGGCCAGGGGGAGGCAGGAGCTTCACTCTTCTCCCCTTCCTAACCCAAGAGCTGGAGAACTCCATGGTCAGGCAGGGAGCAAGGCCAGACAGGGGCTGGGGAGAGAAGACAGAGGTGCAGACTCACTCAGACCAAAGCCCGGAGCATCTGGAGAACACACAGCCACACCTCTCCCGGGGCTCCCCCCTTTTTTTTCCATTGTGCTTGAAATTTTATCCCTTCCCCTAATTTTTTTAAATTTATTTTAATTGGAGGCTAGTTACTTTACAGTATTGTAGTGGCCATACATTGACATGAATCAGCCATGGGTGTTCACAGGATCCCGAACGGACTTTCACACCCTCGCTTCTCGCTTCCATTCTCAACACCTCTTCCCCTCTTCTGCCTCTCAGCTGATGAGCTTGCTTGCTAATTAACAGGAAAAAATAAAAAACCTGAAGTCCCTATATTTCCACATTCTGTCTACCAGTTTATGGACAGCTGTCCTCTGTCTTCTTCCCGCCTGCCTGTCACCAGGGACTGTCCAAGCTCCCATCCAGCCCAGCCCCTCCCACTTCTGCTTTGTTACTGTCTTCCTTCCTTTTGGACCACTCCCGCCATCTGCTTCCCTCCAGGCTGTTTTTCTTCCCACCTTAGGTATCTTTAGGGTGTATGGCACTCACTGTACTATTTCAAGTTTTTGGAGAGTTTGAAATTTTTCAAAGTATCAGGTTGAGAGGCGGCTTTCTCTCCCTCCTCCCCTTCCATTCCTTCCTTTCCTTCTTTATGAATTCTGTCCAAAAGGCACCGGGAGGGGGAGACAGGCCACGAAGCAGCTGCCCTGGGTGGCCAGGTATGGATGTTGGAGGCCCAGCCAGGTGAGGAGGGATCCACACAGGAGGGTGGCCTGGTGGGAGGTATCAGAGCCTGAGGGTGAGGCAAGGGGGCAGGGGAAAGGGGGCGGGTCCTTGTATAGGGCCAATAGCCCAGACAGTGAGGAAGGCAGCTTGTGGGAAGAAGGCATCAGCCTCCTGATGTGGGGTGTGGGGACCAAGCAGGATGAGGAGGGCACCTGGGGGTCTGGTGATGGTGGCCCCCTACCTGCTTTCTCCTGCACAGTGCATACTGCCCGTGATGTATTATGAATGTGCCTGTTTGTTTCTTGCTTTTTCCTGTATCATCTGCCTCTCATCCCCTCCAAACCACTCCCCCTTTAGAATGTCCTCAAGGTCAGGGACATTGGCCACTCTGCATTCTCCGAGATATGTTTGGTGGCATTTGACAACATGTGTTAATGAATGAATGAAACCTGTAGCCCCCATCCCTTGGTCACATGGATGGTGAGGTTTGGTGACACCTGAATTAGGCACAGAAGAAAGAGGAGACAGTGAGGCAGGTTTTGGCTTAGGCTCCTGGGCCGGTGGGGGGGCAGAGGGGGCAACTTTCACTGAAGCAGAAAGGAAATGCAGGATGAGGGCAGGTTGGTGGGAAGTTGGGTTGGGGGCAGATTCCTTGGAGGGGACTGCCACAGGCCCAAGTGGAGAGGCCGCCAGACTGCTGGGGACCCAGCCGGGAGCCTGGGAGCAAAGTCCGGGAACAAGATGCAGCCGGCACCCCCAGGCCCAAGAGCTGAGCTTTAGGGAGAAGGAGGTGGGAGGAGGGAAGAGCTGAGCTGCCAGTGCCAAGCTAAGCAGAAAAAGTGCCTCTGGAATAACCTGCCACCTGCATACAGGAATTAAGAAAAGAACAGGAAGTTTGTTGCAATATACAAAGTATTTTCAGCAAAATAAGCTTCTCCCAAACCACCAACGGCCCAAACACAGCAACACAAGGGTTGCTCATTTCCCCATCCCTGGAGGGGTAGGCAGAAAGAAGAGTGAATGCAGAGTCCTGGAATCCACTGGCTTGGCCGAGATCCATCAGGCCACAGGGAGCGCGGTGAGCGCAGTGGAGCACGGCTGGGACAGCGGTGCCTTTACCTCACATTACCACCAGGTGGCGCCCGTTATCTCCTGGAGTTCAAACGAGAGGCCGCGTGAGAGAAGGTGGCCCCGCGGCCGGAAGGCTCCGCCCCCGGCTCCACTTCAGCTTCTTTGTAGAGGTGCAGCCTCTCGTGCCATCGAGCCCTTCTGCGGAGGTGGGAGAGGCACTAGGTGTGTGCGTGCGTGTGCAATGTGTGTACATCCAAAGCTTGTGTTTATGTATGCAGTGTGTGCTGCTGTGTGTGTGTGTGTGTGCAGTGTATGTACATCCAAAGCTGAGGTGTGTGTATGTGTGTGCGTGCATGCGTGTGTGCACATCCAAATCTGGCCCTAAACCAGTGGCGATGGGCAAGCCCTCTGCATGGTCTGAGAGCACAGCTTCCAAGACACCTAGGTTCAAATCCCTCATCAGCCCCTTCGTGGTGCCTGCGGCCCGTGTCTCTCTGCCTGTTTTCTCCTTTGTTAAATGGAAGCACAATGCTCACTTAGGGGGCTGTTGTGAGGATGAAAGGAGGTGATGGTAATACACTTCTTCTGAGCTCTCTCTAAGGGCCGGCGTTGTTCTAAGCAATTTCCTGTACCAGCAGGTCCTCATGGCGCCCTCTTAGGTGGAGGGACTGGGGACCAGAGGCCCGAACTCCTGCACAGAGGAAAGGAGAGGGGGATGCTGCTGGGGGATGCTGCTACCCGCAGGGGTCAGGGAGAGGAGGGATGCCTTGATTCTGAGGCAGGAGCCCCTCTCGCCTGCAGCCCACGGGGAAAGCACGGGGCCCTGTGGTCTCGCAGCCCAGACGTTTCTGGGAAGGGCGCCCTATCTTGGGGAGGTTGCCCGGCAGCGGTGGCAGCACACAAAGGCCACAGCACGACACCATGGTTTCCACGTCAGGGGACCGCAGGGCAGCAGCACCTTGCGCAGGGGTGGGACAGTTCTGTGGAATGTTGGGGAGAGGGGGTGCCCACCGACAGCTGGAGGTAGAGGGGGTACCCACAAAACAGGTGCGTGTGGCAAGTGGGGCTGAAGCCCGTGGGTCAAGATCTGGGGGCGGACCTGGGCAGGGAGAGGCTTGGGGTGGGAACTCCGTGGGGAGGTCCCCAGAAGCCCCAGGTTGCCGGTCAGGGTCTCTCCCAGGACCGGGCAGAGAGTGAGGCAGGCTTCATGATCCCCAGGTGGGGGAGAGCTGGGGTCCAAGTGAGAGCTTGGGCTCAGATGGGGACCAGCCTTTGGCGGGTAAACCTCCCCACCCCATCACCTTGCTGCACTCAGGCCACCTCAAGTCCTGCTTCTTTTCCCTGGAACCCCATTTGGATGTTGCTTCTCAGACATGTATACGTATATAGAGAATTGGGGCTCCCCGAGTTTCAGGCCTGGGAGGGAAAGTGGCTTCTGAACTCAACTGAAGTTCTGAGTCCTTTGGACAGTCGAGGCCAGCTGAGGTGGTAAACACCTGACTTTGTATTTGGGGAGCCTCACTCCAGTTATTCCAGTGCTTTCCCCCACTCCAGGGCCCTCCTCTTCTCTTCTCCTGCTCCTTCCATCTCACACATTCCAGGAACCAGGCCCTCAGCTGTTGGCCCTGTTCCCTATCTTCCCACCAGCTCAGATGTGCTCTGATGCAGGAGCCAGAAACAGTCCTCCCCTACCACACACACACCCTCCCCTCACCCACTGAGCACTCACAGGCCCAGAACAAAAACACACCACAAATAGAAATCAAAGCCTGAGAAAGAATCGAGGAGCCATGACCCAGCCGTGGGAGAGGCTGTGTGGCCTCGGCCGAGTCACTTAACCTCTCTGGGTTTATTTCCTCATCTGTAAGATGGGGTAAAGGTACCAGCGTTGGAATTGTCCTGAGTAGGTGAGAAAAGAGGTGAAATGCGGGATGCAGATGTGATGTTTGATCTAGGAATGAAGCCTCTCACGGACAAAGGGTCCTTACCGGATTGGATTCTCCCCTCACCCCCACCTCTGCCGCCCACTTGGGCTGGGGCTGCCCCCTCACCATTTTCCTGTAAGGCCGCGGGTGGCAGGGGGCTGCCACAGTCTCCGCTGGGGTAGAGCTTCTGCAGCCGAGCTCTGGCTCCACTTCCTGTTTTTGTCCCCAACGAATTTTGCACCATTGCTCTTTCATCAGGCCAAGCTGGGGGGTGGTGGGGTGAAGGCGGAGGCCTGCTGGGAAGGCGAACTGGGGAAGCCGGAAAGGAGTGTGCCGTGTGCCCTGCCTCCCAGCTGTGAGCTCTGGTCTCTGTGGGCTCCCACTCAGAATAAATGAGGAGGCTGGTGGGTGGGGGACGGTGGGGGGAGGCTAGGAGGCTGCCTGATAAAAGGAGGAGGGGGTAATATGTTCTCACTGTCAATCAGGAAGCGGCGTTTGTTCCTATGCTTGGGGCAGGACTGAGGGATAGACTGATCCGGGCTGCAGCCACACCTCTGCTGATATGAGGATTGGAGGGGCTGGCCGCTCTGAAAGGCGGCCCAGCCTCCCTGCCTCCCTGATGCTCTCTGAGCATCTGATTTCAGTGTCAATGGGTTTGAGGATCCTGCTGGAAGGAAATGAAAGGGCTGTTCCCACACTGGTGGAGACTAGGAGGACCTCTATCCTTGTTCTCCCTTGCCTGGAGGCCCCTGGCTGTTCTCCTGGGCAAAGCCTGACTTGTTCAGCCATGACTGTGTCATTCATTCATTCAGTGTTTCTACAGACTCACTTGTTACACTCTGGATGCCTGACATGGAGCTCACAGCCAGGGAATCAGGCCACATCCTTGCAGAGTCCCTGCTCCCAGGGAGCAGCCGAGCATGCAGGCAGTCACCCAAGTCTGCAGTGAAAATGGCATAGCCTAGAATAAAGAGTGGGGGTTCCCTCTGGGCGAGGGAGCCAGGCAGGTAACACCTGTGCTGAGTAGCCAGGCAGCTAACACCCATGCAGAGTAGTCAAGCAAATAAAGTGGTGGGAGGAGCAGAAAGAGGAGTGGGGAAGGACACTCCAGGCAGAAGGAAAAGCATGAGCAAAGGCCCAGAGTCAGAGAGCAAGCCTGGGGTGTCCTGGAGCTTCCAGTCACAGTTCAAGGTGCCATGTGGAGGACGGCCCACAACCCTGGGGGGTCAGCTGGGTTGACTCCTTTGATTATCTGATGACTTCCTTGCTCTTGATTGAAGGCAAAAGGAGAAGAGGGCAGCAGAGGATGTGATGGTTAGATAGCATCACTGACTCAATGAACATGAATCTGAGTAAACCCCGGGAGACAGAGAAAGGCAGGGATGCCCGGTGTGCTGCAGTCCATGGGGTCACAAAGAGTTGGACATGACTTAGCAATTGAACAACAATCTTGTTCTTGAACCTCAACCTCACCTGACACCCAGTACAGGTCACTCTCTCACCACATGAATGTTTCCGAGAATTAGAAATCAGCCCTGTTAGCTGAAGGAGGAACGAGGACTAGGAGGCCAGGGTGTAGTGTGTACACATGGAATCCAGAGATACAGCCCAGCCTCGGGGTCCCAGAACCGGACACCCCTGGACACTCTCTTGGCATTGTGGGCTGGTCCCCACTGACTCACCTGCAGCACTGAATAAATCAGATGAATGAATGACACAGTCACAGCCGGACATGTCAGGCTTTGCCTGGGAGAATGGTAGGGGCCTTCGGGCAAGAGAGAGAAAGGACAGAGGTCCTGCTGGTTCCCCCAGTGTGGGATCCTTTATTCCTTGCCCCAGATAGAACTGTTTCCAGGTCCCAAGCCCACCTTCCCAGGAAGGAGTTGACTGTTCACTTCTGAATCAGGGCTTCGCTTCTGGCCCAGAGGACTATGGCTAGTGGTGAGGCTCCTGTGCCAAGTTGTCTGTCCCCATGACCACATGAGAGAGGGTGACCAGAAAAGGGGAACAGATGGACTGTCTGTCCTGCCCAGCCCCTACACCCTTGGCTGTCCTCCAGTGGCTTTCCCAAGGCATCTCCATTCCACTTGCTTAACCTGACACCACAACCTTAACCACAGATGCCTCACCCCTTGTGAAGCAACCCAAATCTTTCAAACCACTGCGCCCTAGGCTTCATCCCCAGCTGATCCCCGCCCCCTTGGTTTTCTTCTTTCTTTCTTTTTAATCTTTTGGCTGAGCCACACAGCATGTGGACTCTTAGTTTCCCCGCCAGGGGTCGAACCCTTGTCCCCTGCACTGAAAGCACAGAGTCTTAACCCCTGGACCACCAGGGAAGTCCCCCACCCCCTCTATTTCTGTTGAATCTCCTCTATGGAGGCTCTTCAGGATCCTCCTCAACTGATAGACTAAATGATCAATTTAACCTACCCTACCGTACTTGATCTAAAGAAGGCTGATCGCTGAAGACCTGATGCTTTCAAACTGTGGTACTAGAGAAGATTCTTGAGAGTCCCTTGGACAGCAAGAAGATTAAATGAGTCCATTCTAAAGGAAATCAGTCCTGAATATTCATTGGAAGGACTGATGCTGAAGCTGAAGCTCCAACACTTTGGTCACCTGATGCAAACAGCTGACTCATTGGAGAAGATCCTGATGCTGGGAAAGACTGAAGGCAGAAGGAGAAGTGGGAAACAGGATGAGATGGTTGGATGGCATCACTGATTCAGTGGACACAGACTTGGGCAAACTCCGGGAGATGGTGAGGCTCAGAGAGGCCTGGCATGCTACAGTCTATGGGATCACAAAGAGTCGGACATGTCTTGGTTACTGAACAACAACTGTACATGATCTACAGATCATAAAAAAAGGCAGCACCATACAGAGCACACAAAACAGCCTTCTAGATGGGCAGAGTGAATGAAGCTTTAGGAACAAGCTATCATGTGGGGTTTGCTCAGCTGTTTACCTTCCTTGGCCCCCTTGTTGGCAAAGGTGGCTGCGCCAGGTTCTGTCCACTGGAAGGAGATCCCTTGTCTAGAGTTTTTCAGGCCTGACCTTGTGAGGTTCTTAGGAAGAGTTTTTCTTTTCTTTCTTTCTTTTTTTAATTTTTGCCACACAATTTAACATGTAGAATCTTAGTTCTCTGCAACCTCGAAATATGACCTTAACTGGAAATAGGTTTTTGCAGATCTAACGAGTCACAGTGAGGTTGTGCTGGATGAGCGTGTCTTTATAAGAAGAGGGAAATTCAGACAAAAACACAGAGGCGTAGGGAGAATGCCCTTTGTAGATGGGCAGAGATTCAGTTGATAAATATAAGAGAGAGGCATGGAGGAGATTCCCCCTCAGAACCTCTGGAGGGAACCCACCCTGCCAACACTTCAGTTTCAAACTTCTAGCCTCCGAAACTGTGAAGGAATAAATTTCTGTTGTTTTGAGCCATCCAAATTGCAGTGATTTGTCACAGCAACTCTAGGAAGTGGGTCCAGATTTTAAGCAGTATGTGAAAGGCAGGCTTAAGGGTGTAGGGGATTTTAAGGTTCTTATGAAAGGACAAGGACGCAGTGGGACCTCTAAAAAATGAGAGCTAAAAAGCTGCCCAAATCTTCCCTCTCATTTGTGATCCTCATTTCCTCTCCATGTACCTGCTTTAGGGGCCGTCTCTCAATCTCTCTCGCTCAGCAGCCTCTCTGATTTCTTTAGCCTTTTTTTTTTTTACACTTTTTTCTGGCTATGCTGCCTAGCATGTGGAATCTTAGTTCCCCAGCCAGGGACTGAACTTGAATCCCCTGCATTGAAAGTGTGGAATCTTTTTAAAATATATTTATTTTATTTTGGCTGGGTCAGACTGTGCCATCGGGGCTTCTTTCTAGTTGTGGCGTGTGGCTCAGTAGTTGAGCAGGGCTCAGGCTTAGTTGCCCTGCAGCATGTGGAATCTTAGTTCCCCAAACAGGGATCAAACCCAGGTACCCTGCATTGTAAGGTGGAGTCTTGACCACTGGACCTCCAGGGAAGTCCCTTCTTTAGTCCTTTTGATGGGCATAAGACTACAGCTCCCCAGCTTACATGTCACAGCACCCAAGCTCCAGGGACCTGAAGAAACATTATTCCCCCGGTTCTAACTGCATATTCCCATCAAGATCACTGCTTGGCAAACGTGGCACCAGGTGACCACTCTTGGCCCCATCAACTCAGGCAGGCTCAAAGACAAGCACATCTGACAGAGACGGCAGTGTAGCCACGGGCATGCACTGTGGGGAGTGTGTCTAGAGAAAGGAGTTGAGCACAGTCCTCCCCCACCCCACCGCACCCCCCGCAAGAGCGCTTTGCTCTCACCAACTGATGCCTTTCTTGTTTGGAATTCCCATTGGCTGAGGACCTGCTATCCACAGACCTCCCAGATGCCACTTGCATTCCCAAAGGAGTCCTTCTCCTGGGTTATCATCCCTGCATAGGGTCAGCCTGTTCTTGATTTGCAGATGCTTGACCATCTTGACCAAGACACTTGACACTTGGCTGCAGAACACTATGACTGGAGCCCAGGCAGAATGGAAAGATGGCTAGTGTAAGGCATTGATATAAAGAGGGGTTAGAGAGATTGACTCTGACTTGGGGAGTGGAAATCGAGCTCTACAGTTTTTGCATTTTTATTACACATTTAGCAAAATGTGACTAGAAAATGAAATGGAAAGAAAAACATCTGTCACCTTCCTCCCACACAACTTTCACTGTTCTACGCCACCTCCTTCTACACACGTGTGCATGTAGGGCGCTTATGTAGTGGTACCCAGCACAGAGGCAATTCTGCATGGAGCCTTTGTCTCTTGATGACGGGATCACTTCCTGTGATGCTACAGGTCTTCACAATCACTATTTTCAATGGCTGCATACTATTCCATTCGGTGGATGGACCGTGCCTTCCTCTGGACAGTTCTGGCCGGGGGAAGACCCTCCATGATACAAGGTGACGCATCTTCTCCCTCCCATTTTTGGTTCATGGGCCAGCTTACTACTGCAGCTTGTCCAGTAGACCCTTCACCCTCGTCGTCACCTGACCTCTGAGTCCTAAGAAGGCTGCCATCTATTGGTGAAGCTATTGATCTAAGCACGTGTGGTCCACTAACCCTCACCTGCCAACTGGGTGACCTTGGCCAGTTACCCAAGGCACTACCTCAGTTTCTTCCTTCATAAAATGGGGAATAAAAACACCCAATACACATGGTTACTAAAGGTTAAGACAGGATAATGCACAAAAAGGGTGCAGGCTGAGTGCCCAACAATATTCCTGCTTTTTTTCATGTTTATGTAACCCGGACCCTCACCTGGGATGAGATGATTGGATGGCATCACCGACTCAGTGGACATGAGTTTGGGCAAACTCCAGGAGACAGTGAAGGACAGGGAAGCCTGGCATGCTGCAGCCCATGGAGTCGCAGAGTCAGACGCAACTTAGCAACTGAACAACAACAGGCCCTCACCATAAGGCCACATCTTGTAATTATCACTTTACTGATTGTGTAATGTTCCAGGGAAGGAATGGGTGTATATCAGTTTCCTGTGGCTGCTGTAGCAAATTGCCACATGCCGTGTGACTTAAAACAACAGAAATCTGTTCCCTCACAATTCAGGGGACCAGAAATTAAAAATCAAGGTGTCAGCAGGGATTCCCTCTCCACAGACTCTAGGGGAGATTCCTGCTTGGCCTCTTCAGCACTTAGTAGCTACGGGAGGTCGTTGGCTGGTGGCCACATTCTTTCAGTCTCTGCTTCTGTCCACACATGCCCCCCTCTCGTTCCTGTCTCTGTGCCCTCCTGTTTGTCTTGAATTTTCCTCTGTCTTTCTCTCTTTAAAAAATTATTTATTTATTGGGCTGCACTGAGTCTTAGTTACAGCACTTAGGATCTTTAGTTGGGGCATGTGAACACTTAGTTGTAGCATGCGAACACTTAGTTGTAGCATGCGGGATCTAGTTCCCTGACCAGGGATTGAACCCAGACCCCTCTGCACCAGGAGCTCAGAGTCTTAGCCACTGGATCACAGAGAAGTCCCTGTCTTTCTCTTGCTGATGCTTTTTCTGTCTGTGGCAGGGAGAGTAACCAGCGGTATGCCTTCTCATTGAGGTCGTAAAGGTTTCACATGAGGGTACTCCTCAGAATGGGCACTTTTAAAGATAGATCGCTACCTAGAGGGGCCTTCTCTAGGTAGATGGGCACCTTTAGAGCAGGGGTAAGATGCGTGCTGGGTTATGGGGTGGGAAGCAACGATCAGCTCTGTTTAGCACTACTTCTTCTGCACTGTATTTGCAAAGGGATTGACTGGCTCTAGGCCACTTTCACTGAAGCATGTTTTTTCAGCCTCACAAGCTCTCTGAAGTTGGCCTCACAACTTTTTATTATCATTTTACAGAGGAAGGGACAGACTGGAGGATGTGGGAGCAGGACTGGCTCTCAGGCTTCCCAGAAGAGAAGGTTCAAAAATATCCATCCTCCCAACCCCAGCAGATCTCCAGGGCCAGAGAATAAGAGCCTTGCCTTTGAACTTTCTGTGCTTCAACCCCTCCCTTTCTGAGGCTCTGCCTCACCTCCCAAACACTGACTGCCAGGTTTGTTTTGTTTTGTTTTTGCTGGGCCTCATAGCGTGTGGGATCTTAGTTTCCCAACTAGGGCTTGAACTTGTACCTCTTGCATTGGAAGTGTGGAGTCTTAGCCACTAGACAACAAGGGAAGTCCCTGTATGCCAAGCTTTTAACACAATGCCCCTGGTTGCACATCCTTCATGGTCTCAAGGGATTCAGCTTGGCCTTTCTCCACATCCCCCCAACATCATCCTAATATTTTTCCTTTAAATAAAATCTTGATTTTAGAATAGTGTCAGATTTACAGAGAAGTTGCAAAGATAGTATAGGGTGTTCTCACACACCCCATACTGGTTTCTCTGTTGCTAATGTGCTACATTGTGTCTGACTCTTTGTGACCCCATGGACTGCAGCACACCAGGCTTCCCTGTCCTTCACCATCTCCCGGAGTTTGTTCAAACTCATGTCCATTGAGCTGGTGATGCCACCCAACCATCTCATCCTCTGCTGTCCCCTTTTCCTCCTGTCCTCAGTCTTTTCAATCATCGGAGTCTTTCCCAGTGAGTCAGACTTTTTAATCAGGTGGCCAAAGTACTGGAACTTCAGCTTCAGCGTCAGTTCTTCCAATGAACACTCAGGACTGATTTCCTTTAGCACTGACTGGTTTGATCTCCTTGCAGTCCAGGAGACTCTCAGGAGTCTTCTCCAATACCACAGTACAAAAGCATTAATTCTTCAGCACTCAGCCTTCTTTGTGGTCCAAATCTTACGTTACTACAGGATATTTGTCACAAGTACATAATTATTAACTAAAGTTCACACTTCATCCAGACTACCTTAGTTTTTACCTAATGTCCTTTTTCTCTTCCAAGATCCCACCCAGGACATCACATGACATTTCGTTGTCAGGTCACCTTAGGCTGCTCTTGGCTGGGACAGTTTCTCCAATTTTCCTTGTCTTGGATAATCTTGATGGTTTTGAAGAGGACTGGCCAGGTAATTTTTAGACTATTTCCTTATTTGGGGTTGCATGGTTGGTTTTTTTTTTTTTTTTTAATGTGTGTGTGTGTGTTTCCCTCATGACTGGACTGGTATTTAGGAAGACCACAGAACAAAGTGTCATTCTCACCATATCACACCGAGGGTGCCTGCTGTCAACATACTTACCACTGATGATGGGAACCTTGGTCACCCAGCCGAGGTGGTGGCTGCCAAGTGTGTCCACTGGAAAGCCCCTCTTTGTCCCCCTTCCACTGTGTCCTCTTTGGAAGAAGCCAACAAGCCTACACTGAAGGGGTGATGACTTAAGCTCCTCCTCCATGAGGGCTGGTGAAGTTTCTTCCTAAATTATCTCACCTGTGCAGAAGAGGTCTAGTCTCCCTTGTTTATTTGTTTATTCAATCACTTATTTTTATCAGTCTGGACTCACAGATTTTATACCTTGGGTTTTTTTTTTGATCATTCACTTAAAAATAATTTATTAAGTTAAATAAATATAATGACAACTCTTATGATAGTAAAAATGAATAAAGATTATCTCTAGGGGACTTCCCTGGTGGTCCAGGGGCTAATTCTCCATGTTCCCAATGCAAGGGGCCTGGGTTGGATCCCTGGTCAGTGAACTAGATCCCAGATACCACAACTTAGACCTAGTATAGCAAAACAAACAAATAAAAAATTTTTTAAAAAGATCTCTGCCTTCAAAAAATTTAAATTCTCAAAAAAAATGAATTCTCAATCTTTCCTGCTTATTGTGAATAGTTTTGAAATTAATTTTCTAATTTATCTTCCCAGATTTATTTTTGGGAAGTTTATGGCTATATCAGTAGCATGGGAGATATGAATTAAACTTTTAAGGTGGCAACCCTCCAGGCAAATGATTGTAGCCCTACAGGAGAGTTCCTTGAGGGCTCTGGTCTCATGGCTGATTATTAACATCCTATAATATGTCCGTAGAGGAAAAGTTGGGTACAGATCTTGTATCTTTGGTTCTAATCCAATACTACTTTATTTGGTTGCTCAAACTGTTCCCTCACTGGCCACTGGAAACCTGTTCAGTTCACTGTCAGGTCCCAGGGACTGGCCCCATCACTGTGGTGTTTTGTTTTGTTGTTTTGTGGTGTTCTTTTCTTCCAGCACTGTAAGAAGCTCCAGGCTCATCTTGTCTATTTCCTGTCCCCATCAAAGAATCAGCCATTTTTCCAAAGAGCCTTGTTTCCTTTTATCAAGGGCTATGGGATTAGAGACCCAGATCTGGGTGCTGGGTGTGTGTTCATTGCTTCCTTGGGGTTAAAGTTTCTACAACTTAAGAGCTGGCAGAGAAATAAAGTGTATAAACACATATTGTAGACTTTTAAACATGTAAATCACAGCCCACTCCTCCCAGCACAGCTTAGAGCCCTCACTCTGCTTCTCATCACTCTTTCAGCCAAAGCCCAAACCCCCCGCTGCCCCTCCCAGATCCCCCACTTTGCAACCACCCCACCTCTAGCCTCCCTGGCCTCCTTCCTGGTCTTCCAGCATGTTGTTGCTTCCGCTGGCCATTCCCTCTGCTGGGAATGCTCTTCCTTCAGATGGAGTTTCCATGGTGGCTCAGCCAGTAAAGAATCAGCTTTCAATGTAGGAGACACAGGAGACCTGCGCTCTATCCCTGGGAGGAAGCTCCCCTGGAAGTGGGCATGGCAACCCACTCCAGTATTCTTGCCTGGAAAATCCCAAGGACAGAGGAGCCTGGTGGGCTACAGTCCATGGCGTTGCACAGAGTCAGACATGACTGAGCACAGACTGAACAGGGTTCTTCCCTCACCTCATTCAGATCCCCCCTCTGCTGGAAGGTCCTGACCTCCAGTATCCCCTCCCCAACCCCTCTCCCCTCCTAACCCACTGAATATTTCTTTGCAGCATTTACTGCTTCAGGACACTGTATCCTATTTCCATTCTTCATAGTTTCTCTTCTCACTGGCATGTAAGCCCCAGAAGGGTGGGTCTCTGGCTCATATAGTGCTATCTCCCAAAGCCCAGAACTTGCCAAATGAATCAGTGTTGCAAAGCCTGGGTCACCCTCAGGGTATGGAGATTCAGGCTTGGATCTAGCCTCATGACCCCAAACCCTGCTGCTCCCCACCATCCCCTTTCCACATTTCCCTCAGACCTTGGAATAGGAAAAGCTGGTGGCTCAGATGGTAAAGAATCTGTCTGCAATGCAGGAGACACAGGAGACTCGGGTTGCATCCCTGGGTTGGGAAGATCCCCTGGAGAGGGGAGTTGCAACCCACTCCAGTATTCTTGACTGGGAAAACCCATGGATAAAGGGCTACAGTCTATTGAAGTCCATGGGGTTGCAAAGAGTCAGATACAACTGAGCAACTAACACTTAGAGGATTTTTTTTAAAGTCACCTGCTGTTTCTGGGACTTCCTTGGTGGTCCAGTGGTTAGGAATTTGCCATACAACACAAGGGACACAGGTTCAATCCCTGGTTGGGGAACTAAGATCCCACATACTGCAGAGAAGCTAAGCCCGAGCACACAGCTAAAGAGTCCTGTATGCCACCAGGGAAACTCCTGCATAGTGCAAAAAGATGCTGTATGCTGCAACTAAGACCCAATGCAGCTAAATAAAGAAATAAAACCAACTGCTGTTTCTAAAATATTGACTGTGCCAGGGCAGAACCGCCCACTCAGGGAACCCTCCCCAGCGCAGGGACAGCAGGTACCGAACTAACTACCCCAAAGTTGCAAGGCTGGGATTTGAACCCAGGCAGACTGGATTTTGATTGTATTTTACAAACAAAGATACCTTGATTTCCATTTGGAGATCCCATCCAGGTAGGCACAAAAACTCATTCTCCATCAGTTAAGCCTTGGCCCCACAGGTTCACCCAGGCCACCTCTGAGTTGTTTTACCTGAGTCTTTCTGGCTTCCCAAATAGCTCAGTTGGTAAAGAATCCATCTGCAGTGCAGGAGACCCTGATTCAATCTCTGGGTCAGGAAGATCCGCTGGAGAAGGGATAGCCTACCCACGCCAGTATTCTTGGGCTTCCCTTGTGACTCAGCTGGTAAAGAATCCACTTGCAATGTGGGATACCTGGGTTCTATCCCTGGGTTAGGAAGATCCCCTGGAGAAGGGAAAGGCTACCCACCCCAGTATTCTGGCCTAGAAAATTCCATAGACTATAAAGTTCATGGGGTTGCAAAGAGTCAGACACGACTGAGTGACTTTCACTTCTCTTTCACTCTCTGGACCCTGCAGTCTACTTTGACCTCAGATAAAGTTGTTCAGTTGCTAAGTCATGTCCAACTCTTTGCAACCCCATGAACTGCAGCACCCCAGGCCTCCCTATCTATCTTTCGCTATCTCCCCTGAGTTTGCTCAAATTCATACTCATTGTATTGGTGATGCTATCCAACCACCTCATCTTCTATGGCCCCGTTCTCCTCCTGCCTTCAATCTTTCCCAGAATCAGGGTCTTTTCCAATGAGTTGGCTCTTCACATTAGGTGGCCAAAGTACTGGAGCTTCAGCTTCAGCATCAGTCCTTCCAATAACTGTTCAGGGTTGATTTCCTTTAGGATTGACTGGTTTGGTCTCTTTGCAGTCCAAGGGACTCTCAAGAGACAATAAAGGCACCAGGCATGTTGTCAGGCTATGTGGAGTGACTGAAGGGCAGGTCCTAGCTAGTCAGAGGATGCCAAAACGTGGTCCACTGGAGAAGGGAATGGCAAACCATTTCAGTATTCTTACTTTGAGAAGCCCATGAACACAATGAGATAAAGTGCAAGGGCACAAACCATCCACCTTTGGGGGTGACCTCTGTGTCATTCCTTGGACAGCAGCCTGGAGCCCAGACTTCTCTTCTCCTTCCCACCTGACTGCCTCCCTGCACTGGCTGGGGTCTGTGTCCTCAAAAGTCAGACTTTGCAGGGGCTTCCCTGGTGGTCCATTGGCTAAGACTTGGTGTTCCCAAGGCAGGGGGCCTGAGTTCAATCCCTGGGCTCAATCCTAACCCTAGATCCCATGTACTTCGACTAAGACCCAGCAGGGCCAAATAAATAAATATATTTTTTAAGAAGTCAGACTTTCCGGGAATCAAGTCTGACCTTGGCCTAGTTCTGTACTCATTTGTGGTGCCCTTGTATCACTACCACCCTCGTGTTGTTGTCTGCTGACTGGGACCCACAGTGAGAATACATCTTACATCTTGACTTAATAAACGCTCACACACACCAATCAATGAGACACAAAGCCTTGGGAAGGGAAATCACCCTTACTATGTGGAATATAATCAGATAGATTGTATTTATTTATTTATTTTTGATTGTGTGGGGTCTTCATTACTGCTCAGGCTTTTCTCTAGTTGCGGCGAGCAGGGCCTACTCTCTAGTTCCAGTTCATGGGCTTCTCCTTGTGGTGGCTTCTCTTGTTGCGGAGCATGGGCTCTAGGGGGCCTGTAGTTGCAGCTTCAGTAGTTGCAGCACATGGGCTTGGTAGTTGTGGCTTAGTTGCTCCAAGGCCGGCATGTGAGACCTTCCTGGATGAGGGATTGAACCCGTGTCTCCTGCAATGGTGGGCAGATTCTTTACCACTGAGCCACCAGGGAAGTCCTATTTTGTTTCATTTCGACCTGCTGAATGGATTCCCAGTACAGTACCACGTTAGTATGTCACAACCTGCGGTTGCTGCTTTTCAAAAATACTGCCCTAGAGCAGAAACCTCCAGTCCCACAAAGCACAAAGATTCTATTTTGGCCTAACTCAATAACTAACATTTTCTTGGGGTTCACTCTGTGTCGGATACTCATAGCATTTTATGTGTATTAACCTAACAACAATTCTCAATGTTGGAAGCCATTATCAGCGTCCTTGTTTTTCAGATGAGGAAATGGACGCACAGGGAAGTTAAGTCACTCATCTGAGGTCACGCAGCTCCACAGGGGCAGCACCGGGCACTTTGGCTGCAGGGAAGTTGCGCTTCATTGTGAGTCTTCACCACACTTTCCTTCACCACACCCAGGCCAATGGGCAAGGGTTTGAGTTGGATAATTTTGCTCTGCCTGGAAGGAAAGGCCTTTCAGCAAAGTGGGCTTTGTGCCAAGGCAGGTCATGGAGGTGAGTATCTGGACCCCCTCGTGGAGGTGCTGAGGAAGTGAGCTTCTCAGTTGTACCCCTGCAGTTAGGTGTTCGACTTGGCTCTGGCTGCCCTGAGTTAACCCGGCTTGTGGGCATGTGTGGGTGGTGGTGGTAAGCGCTCAAGGCTGAACAGAGCAAAGATGCTCACTGTGTCTGTGAGAAACCACGGAGGCTGGATGGCTGCTACAGGGGAAGTTCTGCAGGAAGAGGGTAGCAAGCACAGAAGGAAACAGGTCTGGAGAGCTGTGTGTGCTCTCTAAGTGCCCCCCGGGAGGCCTCCCATCCACGTTCTCCACTGACCGGCTCCCCTCAATACCTGAGATCTCCCTTCCCTTCCATAAAATGGGGCCAGAGGATTTCCCAGTCAGGAGGTCACGTGAGTAACACACGTTGCCTTTCTTACAGCCCAGGTGCCACTTTTCTTCTAGGACTGCTATAAATAAATGCTCCACCATAGCTGGTCCATTTTACTTACTATTCAAAAGGAACTTGAAGTAGCTTCCTCCAAAGCACACATGACAACAGTTAAAAATAAAGTGAGAAAGAGAGATCAGAAACTAGAGAGGAAGGCAGAAGTCTACCAGGAACTTGAGGGGCCGTGTACTTGATGCTACAGTTAGCCTGAGCTTCCTGGCACCCCAGGCAAAAGAGGGGGGACAAGTCCTACAATTGGGTCTCTAAAATGAAGTGCATTGGGTTACAGGAAAGTGAAACTTGGTCTCAGACTGGGACATAAGCAGTGTGGCATGGGCAAAGAATCAAGGATCTGAAAGCAGACACTGAGTGTATGGCCCCTCAAAATGATTCAACCTTCCTGAGTCTCAGTTTTCTTATCTGTTAAGTGGGCATGATAAGATTTTTCTTGGGAGGCTGTTGTTGAGATCAGAGATAACAATGTGTGAAGTGCATCTGAACACTTGGCAGACCTCCTGTCTTGCATATTACAAAGCATGATTTGACTGGTTGTCAGCAAATACATAGGGCTTTCCTGAGGGCAGTTCAAGCAATAAAGAATCTGCCTGCAATGCAGGAGAAGCAAAAGACGCAGATTTGGACAGTGGGTGGGAAAGATTCCCTGGAAAAGGACATGGCAACCCACTCCTGTATTCTTGCCATGAAGAATCCCATGGACAGAGAAGCCTGGTGGGTTACCGTCCATGGGGTCGCAAAGAGTCAGACATGACTGAAGCAACTTAGCACGCACACACAGAAAATACATATTCAACAAAGAGTTTTTTTGGATGATGCAAAACCATTCCTCACCTGACTGTTTCTTACAACCAGTTCTGGAAATTATTGAGTAGTGTTTAAATTGCACACAGGCAAAATAGGGTTGGGACAGGTGTTCAGAAACATCAGAACCTGCCATCAGATTTTTCCCTTTGAAATGTACATTTCTCTTCTGGCTTTTGACAGCCCTGGAGTGGTCCTGGCCTGGTGTAGGAGTGAAGTTTTGAGCCCCAGATGTTTCACTGGGAAGGATGTATACTCCTGAGAACAGACCCAGCATTCTCACCCATAGGGACCCGTGGTCTCTCCTGGCTCCTTCACAGATATCCAGCTGAGAGATCAGAGCCTGCAGCCCAAATGTAAGAAAACGGGGACAGTTTAGTAACCCACTTGTCTTGCCCAAATTCTCTCCCATTTCCTGGCTGAACACAGAACTGCCTGTCCTTCCAATGTTGTAGCCAGTGCTGGGCCCAAGCTGGCCCTGCAGGTAGTCAGGGGATCTCTTGGGTAGAAGGAATGCCTCTCCAAGCCTCAGTGTCTTCTTCTGTTCAAGGAAAGAAAACAGGTGCTTTCTTTCCCAGGCTGGGTTGGGGAGGGTCCTTTAAGTCACTGGACAAAGAAACTGACTGGCTCATCACCCATCACTTGCTGGAAGGATCTGAAGCCACTGTAGTAATCTTGGGGGGCACCGACCCATGCTCTTGACCCATCCAAGCCCACAGGCCCCTGCTTTCCCTCCAGGACTGAGCACAGTGGGACTCTGAGCTCCAAGTCCCACCCCACTTACCCACCCTCCTGCCCAGTTCCCTGCACTTGGCCTTGGGGCCCCCTGGGTGCCTCGAGCTTTCCTCCCTCCAGTGCTGAGATCCTTTGGTGTGTGCCTGTGGAAGGTGTGGGGCTTTTATGAGTTCTTAGGACCTTGATTTGATTGTTTTCTTTAATAAATAAAAACTGTCGACTTAAAAAAATAGTTACAACCTAAAAGTCAAGAGTTATGTTTTATCTGGTGGGAATTTTTAAGATGTCAAGCCTGGGAGACAGCATCGCAGGTAACACTGAGAGACCTGCTACTGATAAAGTGGGGGTGGGGGTGGGGGCAGAGGAGCCAGAAGTTTGCAACTAGAGGCAAGTAGTCGGAACATCAAAAGATTATTATTAATTATGAAAAAACAGTTATCTCAAGTTAAGGAATTTAGCGCTTTTCTGTGTATGGAAAGATGCAAGAGCCTGGGCTCTCTGAAATCGTTCCTTTCATATGCATCTCAGCTAGGGCGGGGGCGGCCAAAATCCTGCGTTTTTTCACATACGCACGCCCCCCTACTAACACCCCCAGCTTCTCAGCGCTGATCTCTGGGAGCTTCATCCTTCTTCCTGGGCGCCCTCCAGGCTCAGAAATTCACATTTGGAGGGCCGGAATCGCTGATGGCTGTGACATCTTTGTGTGTTGACACGGCAGGAAACACTCCATTTCTGGATACAGATATAAACTTGTTTTGAAGAAGGACAAGGTATAGCTTCCAGAGGCACCTGGGCTGACGCCCCTCCAGCCCGAAACGGAGGGGGGCAGGCGAGGTAGGCAGAGGGTTAGAAGAAGCGGCAGGACGACCTACTGTTTTTCCTGTTGCAAGTAAAAAGGAAACAAAGTGGGAAGTGGAGTGTGCGGGCTGTCAGCAGGCGGGGCGCCCCCACCGGGCCCCGCCTCTCTCCCTTGAGGCTCACTCGCGCCCAGCGCGGGAGCTCCCAGCTGCTGCCAGCTGCGCCCTGACCGGTAAGCGTTCACCTCTGGCTGTGTCTGGGAGGTGGGGGAGAGGACCGGGGCCAGGGACTTCGGGGGACTTAGGGGGACCTCGAGGAGACGGGGAGACCAGCTTGCGGACTTCTCCCGGCGCGAACAGCCGGTGCACCCCGGTCCTATGCACCCGCCCGCGTCTAGCGAGCTGAGCGAGGGGGCGCCCCCCGGAACTTGGGCCAAGACTGTGCGCGGGGTCGGGGCGGCCCCCCGGAGCGTCCGCCGAGAAAGGGGTACACACAGCTCCCGTGCTCGGGGGCTGCATGCCCCGCGGAGCTGCACCGGGGAGCTTCCGGGCCGGAGGCGGGGTACGGGGTGCGCTCCTGCGGCGGGGCAGCCACGTACGCACCAGCCGAGCCCAGGGGAGAAGGACAGCGCTTAGCCGCGTGCGCCCTGCCCTGGGAGCTGGCGAGCGGGATCCGGGGCGCCCGGGCTCTGCCGCGCGGGGTGCAGGCTACGTTCCCTAAGGCGGTGCCGCCTCCGGCCACCCCCGTCCCGAGCTCCCGTCGAGCCGTGGGGAGAGGGGTGCACACACCTCCCCTGCGCCCTGGCCTGGCGCGCCCTCCCCAACCCCGGAGAGTGGGACCCGGGGCTGGAGGGAGGCCGGGGAAGGCGTTGCCGGGAGCGTGGACTTGCGGCGGGTCCTCCTCCCGCCGGCTCTGGTTGGGCTCCGGCAGCCGGCGCCTCTCACCGCGTGTTTACTGCAGCGGCGCGGCGAGACCAGCCCCCGGTTCTGCGGCTGGGCCCGGGTTACGGCGGCAAAACCGCCTTCAGCTTTGCATTTCCGGACTCTTTTTTTTTTTCTTCTTCTTTTTAATACTCTTACCCGTAATTCAGCCTGAATGAGGCTGCTGCTGCTTCTTTTTTGTTTGTTTGTTTTAATCGCGTTTCCTGTTTTTATTTAGGGTCCGTCCTGTGCATCCCCTTCTCTGAGATCGAGGAGCGAGGAACTTTGGGGGGGACCAGGACGTGGGGGCGGGGGCACTGCTTTGCCGCCTGCGCCCTGAACCCCGCTCGGGTGGGGAGATGGAAAGCCAGGAAAGGGTTGATAAGAGGCGCTTCGGGAGAGGAAGCGAGTGGGGATGGGGTTTCCGGGGTCTAAGTGGGGGGCGCCGTAGGGCAGCCCGTGCCGGCGGCCCACGTACCAGGTTCAAGCGCAGCTCCCTTGGGATCTGCCCCGTTTGCATATGAAGCGCTCTGGAGCCGTCTGGTGATTGGGCAGGTTTCATTTCGTTCAGGAAGGAGGGCGCTGTGGGTCTCAAGCCCCACTGGACCATCAAGTGGGGCTTCTTTCCTCCGGGGCTCCTGCAGAAGCCCCAACAGACGCCACCCCTAGAAATGACCCGCACGCACGGTCACGCGTGTGTGAGGTGTGTCCCTTGGGGCAGGGAGCGGCTTCCTTTCCCAGGAATCTCCCCGGGAAAGGTTCATTGCTCCAGAAGGACTTTGAAACCGAGGACTAACGCCACTGCTCACTTCCATAGGGTCTGCACACCCACCGCTGGCGTGCCTGAGTGCCTCGGTGTTCTTCTCAAGTGAATGGTGCCATAGAGTTTTTTTACACGTATCTTCAGTTAACCATAGGCGCTGAATGAGGGCTCCGTTTGCACTGGAGGAAACCAAGGCTCAGCACAGTGAAAACTTGCTGACCCACACGTTTACAAGTAGCCGATCCAGAATCCTGGTTCCTTTAGACCTCGAAGCATTTAGTCATCTGATAGTGTTGCTGCTTGCAGATGAAGAATGTATGTCGCCTTACAGTTTGCTTGGTGTTCCGACCAGGGATGTGGGGTGTCCTTTCAGAGCCATAGAGTCTAAGGTACCACTTGGATGCTCTCCTGTAAAACCCTGCTACCTTTACCCATCAGGTTTGAGGGGCATGATAAGTGGGGGTGAAGATTCTTCTGATTTAGGAGGCTGCCAGCCAACACAAGGAGAGCAGAATAGAGCTTTCTCTTCTGTTCTCCCTAGAGCAGAAATCACCAACCCCTTCGCATTTCCATGCCCTGCTATGGCTTAATGTCTCAATGGTGGGATTCTGTCCCATCCTGGCTCCGGAGAGCACTGACTAGCACATGCTGAGGTTCATTCTGTTCTGATGCTTTCAGCAAAGTAGTGGAAAACACCCGGGGTGTGGGGGTGGGGTGGGAGGATGAGTATCCTCTTAAAACCTAGTTGGCAGTTGCCAGCTCTAAAGATAAGACAAGCTTACTTCCCCTCACCTCTCCACCCACCTTTAGAAACAACGCTGCCAATAGAGATGTTTCTGGAATTAGGGCAACTGCCCCAGAGGTCCTTCTGGCCATGCTGGTGTCTCTTTCTGGTGGGACAAGCTGCATTTTTGCTGCTTTGGTCCTTGCCCAGGAAGGATGGGTAAAGTACACCCATCCTTTGAATGATGCTTGGGGTTCCATTCTTTCTCTTGCTTTATCCCCCTGGGGGCCAAGGCTAAAACCAAGGCAGGCTGGCAAAGAGTACCAGCCTCTGGGGGTGCTTACAAGGCAAGACAATCCATAAATAGAGGCCAGCCTCAGACCTGGTTAGCTTTGCTTTTGTGCCTATGTCAAGGGAGATTATGGGATGGAGGGAGAATGAGGGAGTATGAGGGGTCAGTTCCTGCTTCACCTTGTTTTTCTTCAATTGCACAGTTAAAGGGAGAAGTGAATGTGCAACTTATGAAGCAATTCCCCTTTAGCTAGCTTATTTTTCAAAACCATTTTTGTTTAGAGAGCACCTCCCTCCCTCCAGCTGCTTCTGTGGGTCTGATGGTGGGGCTTGGGGCCCCACCAAGTGTTTCCTTACCGTGGGACCTCAGAAGAACTCTTTCCGCCACTCTCCAGGGGACAAATACTTTTCCCAGTCGAGTGGTTGGAGGGGCAGGACTGCAGGGCAAGGCTCCTGGGAGGATCATGGAGTGTCAGTGCCCTGCTGCCCCGGGGTCAGAGTCAAGAAGCGTGTAGTAATTAGCCGCCAGCCCATGGAGGGTGGTGGGACCCTGACTGATTTGGGAGAAAGGAAAGCATCTTCATTTTGGGACCACTGCTGGGGTTTCATAAATGACAAAAGTTGCAAAACTCCTCTCTCCCAACAGTTAATGATAAAACTGAATTTTCTTCAACTTAGTTGGTGGAAATCCCCTGCAATCATATCAGAAATGCTGCCAGTTTCAAGATGGGGGGGAAACAATTAAAAAACCTGGGGAGCCTCTCTCTTCACTCTTTTCCTTGCAGACAAATACTGACTTGCTTTGGGTCATTCCAAAATCTGGCTCCCTCTCCCTTCCCTGGAGGCCAGCACAGCCCCTGGGGCCTGAGGTTGGTGCTGCACTGGTGTGGCTTGTAGAACTCCCCACTCCTGCCCATCAGAGGTGGTGATCTGATCCCCCTCAGAGGAGGGCTCTTGGGGCTTCGCCTGGAAGTGGGTGCTTTCCAAGGCCGCTTACTTTCTGAGCTGAGAGGGAGAGTCCTCAGAGTGATGGGTGTGTCTGTTCCTTAAGTGGTATTTCAGTTCACTCAAGTTTCACTCCCTTTGGGGGAAATTACTTTTTCCACTTAGAGGAAATGCCAGGAACGTGACAGTGGGTGGGGATGGGTGGGTGGCGAGGGGAGAGCTGCAGAAAGGGAGTGAGCTGCCTGTGTTGGATTTTACTGTCTTGGAGGGATGCCGTATTTGTTTCCTGTGGATGTCAATAACAAATTCTTATAGTTTTCGTGGCTTAAAACAACACAAATGTATTCCCTCACAGTTCTGGAGCCAAGAAGTTCATAATCAAGGTGTCTGTAGGACCTCCCTCTCTCCAAGGACCTAGGGAAGCCTCCCCCTCCCTGTCTCTTTCAGCTTCTGAGGGCTCCAGCTGTTTTTGGCTTGCAGCAGCATCACCTGATCTCTGCCCCTGTGTTCACACAGTTCCTCTTCTCTGTCTGTCTTCTCCTCTTGTGTCTCTTGGAGGGACAGCTGTCATTGGATTTGGGGCCCACCTGTACAGTCCAGGATGAATTCATCTCAGGGTCCTTAATTACATCAGCAAAGACTATGCACAAAAAATTTTCCAAATAATTCATAGGTTCTGGGAATGAAGGTAGACATATCTTTTGGGGGCCACCAGTCAGCCTTCTACAGAAGGATGGGAGTGTGTTTCTTTGGTATTTTCTGGGGAAGGTTTGAGCACAGTCATCTTTTCAGGGAATGGAACACTCCCTACTTCTGGGCCCTATACTTTCCTGTGGGTGACATCAGGCAAGGATTTAAGTGTCACCAAAGGTCCCATTGTCACCAGCCTTCCTTCCTCCCTCCTGCTGCCCTCTCCCCAGCTTTGTGAACTGGCAGCCACCTTAGAAGTTAGCTCTGCTATTAGTAGCACCCTCCACAATCAGGGTCCCAAAGGCAGAAAAGAAAATTCCTCGAATTCAAAGGAACTGCCAAGAAACTAAGCTCTTCACCTGCAGGGAATTGTTTCAGCCCCTCTTGGTCTTCTCTGGTCCTACCTGACCTAGGACAGCGCTTTCTCAGCTCAGGGCTCCCCACCTCTGTCTGGGAACACACAGCCCCTCCCATTTTGGAGTTTCCTCTCTTGAGCAGTCGTTGGACTGGCTCAGTTTTGTTGCTATGTCCCCATGTCCTCCTCCTGAGCAGCCACCATTGTGAAGTGGGGCTGGTGGGATGGGGCTGGTAGTGTGGCAAGGGATTTGGGGAGCCTCACCCCTGTTACTGAAGCTTGTAGGGGTGGAGGTTCTCTGGAGGGGCAGGGCTCCTATTCCACCTCCCCATCTAGAATTGCAGGGGGACATTGCCTTTTTTTGTGTTGATTGTGAAATCTTGGAGACATGCTGTCTTCTCAATAGGGAAGCAGGTTGATAGCTGTGATACTTAAACTTTAAGTCCTTTACATATAGGCAGGGTGGTGTGCAGAGGTGATGATGGAGGAATTGCCACATGGAAGAAAAAGTACTGTCTTTGGAGTCTATCAGACTCGATTTTAATCCCAACCACTTTTTAAAAAATTGTTTTTTGATGTGGACCAGCTTTAAAACCTTTACTGAATTTGTTACAGTGTTGCTTCTGTTCTATGTTTTGGTCTTTGGACCTAGAAGCATGTGGGATATTAGCTCCACTACCAAGGATCGAACACACCCTCCCTGCTTTGGAAGGCAAAGTCCCAACCCCTGGACCACCAGCGAATTCCCATCTAACCACTAGGCAAATAACAGAACCCTCACAAGCCTTAGAGTCCCCAGTTTTAACAACACTGGAATAGCAATTTTATCGCCAGTCTTAAACATTTCATATAATCATGTTTAAAGTGCCAGACACGCTTTTATGTCTGTAAAAGAGCTGATGTGCACAGGGTGTGTAGAACGTCTTGTGGAATTGTGAGATTTTAGTTCCACGACCAGGGATGGAACCTGGGCCCTCAGAAGTGAAAGTGTGGAATCCTAACCACTGGACCATCATGGAATTCCCACTTTTCCATTTTTTAATGTGCACTTTTAATTGTGACCAGTGTGCTATGTGCTTAGTCTCTCAGTCGTGGCTAATTCTTTGCAACCCCATGGACTGTAGCCTTCCAGGCTCCTCTATCTATGTGGATTCTCCAGCAAGGATACTGGAGTGGGTTGCCTTGCCCTTCTCCAGGGGGTCTTCCCAACCCAGGGATCAAACCCTACATTAGGCATATGCTTTTTTACTTTAATTTTTATGTTTTAATTGTGGTAAAATAGACATAAAATTTCCCACTTAGATCAGTTTTTCAAGTGTATTTCATTCTGTGGCACTTAGTACATTCACGTCGTCACGAACTATCACTACTGTCCATCTCCACAATTTTTTGTCTTGCAAAACCCATTAAACCCTAATGCTCTGTATGCCTCTCCCCACCTCAGCCCCTAGCAACCACCATTCAACTTTCTGTCTCAGAATTTGACTACTCTCGGTACCTGATGTCCTTTTTGTGAATGGCTCATTTCCCTCAGCATCATGACCTCTGGATCCACCTGTGTTGTAGCATGTGTCAGAACCCCTCCCCTCTCTTTTTAAGGGCTGAATAATATTCTATTGTACAGATGGACTGCATTTTGCTTATCCAGTCATCTGTTGATGGACACTTGGTTGCTTCCACTTTGGGGTAATTGTGAATAATGCTGCTATGAATGTGGGTGTTCATAGATATCTGTTTGGGTCCTTGCTTTGAATTCTTTTGCCTATATACCCAGAAGTGTAATTGCTGGCTCATATGATAATTCTATACTTAGTTGTGTAAGGGGCACATCATGTGCTTTTGTAATTTGCTTTTTTCACTTAACTGGGGCATGTTAGCATTCCACATCACTTCATCACCTGGTTATCCTTTTATTGGCACATTTATTAGGATAAATGTCCTAGTGCAGGGACACCATTACTTTTTCAGGCATCCTCCACTGTGGGACATTTATCTTGTTTCCAGGCACACACACACACACACACACACACACACACACACACTGCTTTTGAAGCACTGTAACAGATATTTTCAGGCATCTCAATTTTCCCATATTCAAGAATTATCATCAAAGGTATTGACCATTTTTATGGCTCCTGGAGCTAAATATTTTTCCAGGAATGTTGAATGAGTTTATCCCAGTGATATAGAACAGTTTCATAATGGCATTTAATAATATTGGTAAAAAAAAAAAAATGTTTTACTAATAGGCTTAAACGGTAGTATTCTTAAATTTTTTTTTGTTTTATTTATTTATTTTGCTAATGAGGCTACATAGCTTTCTTTTTGGTTGTTAGCTGTAGGTATAGCATGAGGTTTGCTGCAGTGTAATATAGCAATTAAACCCTAGAATTGAATGGAACTCTGGAATTTAAATTGTAGTTTCCCTACGTTCCTGCTGTGTGATCTTGAGATTTCTTACCTTCTCGGATCCTCGGTTTCCTCTTTTGTTAAGTGAAGCTAATGGGACCTGTTCCTAGTGTTGTCTTAAGGATTAAATGAGATAAACTAGAAAATGAACATCGCCTATCATAGAGTTGATACTCAGCCCACCAGGCTCCTCTGTCCAAGGAATTCTCCAGTCTCCCATCCCAAGTTCTAATCAGGCCCAATCCTGCTCAGCTTCTGAGATCAGACAAGATCAGGTGCGTTTAGGGTGGTATGGCCATAGGAATGGGCTTCTCAGGTGGTGCAAGTGGTAAAGAGCCCATCTGCCAATGCAGGAGAGGTAAGAGATGTGGGTTTGATCCCTGGGTTGGGAAGATCCCCTAGAGAAGGGCAAGGCAACTCACTCCACTATTATTGTTATTATCATTATTTTATTTAACAAGTCTCCATTTACCCTCAAGATTAATCTTGTTACTACAAGGAGAGATGGTTTACACTTAAGCCAAAGGGATTTGGGTTAAGCATGGGATTCATTTTTCTGCTATAAAGGTAGATAATCAGCCCTTCTGTCAAAATGGACCTAGTCCTCAGCTGTCTGCCTAGATCTGGGCGTGAGCCTCCCTGGGGCAAATGCATGAACGGATGCACCCCATCACCCCTGTAGCATGGAAATGAGGATAAAGACTTACGAATGGTGGAGTCCAGAATTCATCTTGGTGATTGTTTCTGCCCACATCCAGTCACTCCTTTGTGCAGTTTGCTCCCGCAGGCTCAGGACCCTGGGGTGGCACCAGCGTGGGTTGCTGATCATGAAGCAGGCTTTTGCAGCCCCTTAAAGTAAAAAGTAAAACTTCCCTAGTGACGCAGTGGTTAAGAATCCTGCCAAAATAGAAGACGCAAGAGACATGAGTTCAATCCCTGGGTGGGGAAGATTTCCTGGAGTAGGAAATGGCAACCCATTTCAGTACTTTTGCCTGGAAAATTCCATGGACAGAGGAACCTAGTGGGCTACAGCCCACGGGGTCACAAAGAGTCAGACACGACTGAGTACAGCACAGACTAAAATGGCATCCAAGTTCCTCTCAAGTGGGTGTCAGGTTGCCTCAGGTGAGGGTAGTCCATCCAACACACAGCTTGTTTAAGCATGCATTTTCCTCTTTGCGCTGACCTGTGTCTGAGAAGGAAATCAATAAAACTAGGGTCTTGATCTCAAACAGCTTCATGAGAATTTCTTCTAGTGGGAAAACCACCAAACCCCCCCACCTCAACTTTCCCTCTCACAAGTCCCTCTTAAAAAACTCCATTGAAAAACCTTTCTCATGTTCAGAGCCAAGGAAAAGATGAGCAAAACCACACTCTTGTTTCTGATGGTTTGTGGGTCCAAAAGCCAGCTCACTGGGTTATGAATCTTTTTTCCCTATTGTGTGGTGTGACAAATATTTGAATAAATATTCACCTACTGTCATTGGGAAACCAGTCATGAAGCGTGCTCTATTTTTAAATTAAGTGCAGCCCTATGTCTTTTTTTTTTTTTCCTAGCCCTGTGTCTTACATGAAGGAGCTTCATAAGATGTATGAGGCTTCAAAATTCCAGTGGGAGGCACAGTGTTTGAGAATGAGTAGAAAGAAAGTCTAATGTTCATGTCAAAAGCAAGAGCTTAGGAACTAGATGGAAGTTGAGATCTTGGCTTTGATCCTAAATACTTAGTGACCTTGACCTCTCTGAGGCTCCGGGTTTTCATCTGAAAATTGACATAACTGTACCTCTTTTATTGGATTGTCCTGAGGATTAGAAATAAGGAAAAACTTGTGTTAGTTTGGAATGGGCACTTCAAAAGTTGTTGTGTTTACCACTGGATAAATGAATCTTCACAGCCCATGCTGTAGGACTGAATGGATTTTAAATGACAGGTATCTTTGTCATAAGTTGTTGAGGTTTGCTTCTGTGCTAAGGTTTATTCAACCACTATTCTTTTTTTTTTTTTTTGGCTATGCTGCTTGGCATGTGGGATCTTAGTTCCCTAACCAGGGTTCAACTCGTGTCCCCTTCATTGAAAAAAGTGTAGAATCTTAACAACTGGACCACCAGGAAAGTCCCCAACCACTGTCTTATTTGACTCTCCCACAAATGATCCTTTTGGAACGCACAGGGTGTGTGTCAGTAAATACCCCATTTTACAGATAAAGGTTGCAATTGCTTTGCCTTTTGTTATCAGCCTGTTCCTCTCAGATGAGCCAAAGCTGGGAGGTTCATTTTTTTTCAGCGTTTTCCAACTGTTCGATGTCTGGAGAAGCTCGGAGGACAGAGGCTGAGGAGGGTGGAGGTGAGGCTTCTAGTGAGGTCTGCCATCAAGTGGTCTTGGCCCCATCATCTGCAAGCTGCAGCAGCAAGATGAGGGTGCTCAAGTGGGCAGGCTGCTCTGAAGGCAACCATCCCAGGACGGCTTTCTGCTGCAGGTTTGTGGGAAAGCGGTTGGGAGATGGCTAGGCAGCTAGCCGTGACCTTGACCCTCATGGACCTTGCTTCTCCAACTTTCCCACCCACTCCTCCCACCAGAAAGATGGGATTGTGACCCTAGGCTGCTGCAGCTTACCCCAACCATGACCCTGCTTTGAAGCTTCAAGTTTTATTTTTAACCCTAACAGTAATTTTACATTCTATTCCTCGATAATCCATGTTTATTTTGCTATTCTCCCTTACTTTTGAGTCAGATGGATGCTCTGGGAAGATGTTTATGTTCTTGCTGTGGCTTCCGTTATTCCCACCCCACTGTCTCCAACTACAGTTTGAAAAACAGATTAAGGCAAAATAGTGATTAGATTAGATGCAACTGTGATGAGATACCTAGCTTCTTAGGAGCACTTTTTTTTTTTTGGCTGCACTGGGTCTTAGCTGCAGCAGGCAGGATGTAGTTCCCTGACCAGGGATCGAACCCAGGCCCCCTGCATTTGGAGTTCAGAGTCTTAGCCACTGGACCACCAGCAAAGTCCCATAGGAGCCCTTTTATCCTATGTGATTCATTGACTGATTAACTGAAACTTCAGTTTAGGTAGATAATTAGGAAAATGCTGCATCTCAAATCTAAATATCTTAACTTAAAACATATCCCTGCGTACTGATATGGGACTTCCCTGGCAGTTCGATGGTTAAGACCCCAAGCTCTCGATGCCAGAGGATCTGGCCAGAAAACTTAGATTCCACTTGTCATGCAGCATGCCCTCCTCCCACCCCCCAAAAAAGTACATGGATGTACTAATGTGAGGCCAAGAGCTTTCGTTTGATTGGCTCATCATTCTTAAATAAGGCATAGAGTCCTTGTCAATTCTCATTCTTCTCTCCTACCTTTTACAGTTGCTTTTCTCCTTCAACAGAAACTTTGTTTTAGTGACTTGTCTTTACTGTTTTCTAAAGCATTCAATTCCATTTTCATGGAAACATCTCTTTCTGGCCACACCCATATTTCATCCACTTATCCACTGACCGAACTGTGTAATTACAAAGGTGAACAGCTGGCATGGTGTGCTTGGGCACAAGAACAGCTAAGTCTTTCAGAGACCAAAACCTGCAACCTGGTACCCTAAGTGGTCAGCACGCTGAGACCATCAATCAAGATGTCTTGAAAAGGGAATGGTGAGCACAATTCCCCCAATTCTGCTACAGAGAGGTGGCAGAGGGTGGGGGGCAGGCGGGGGAAGATGCAGAATCACAAAGCCTGGCTGAGAGGCAGAGTTTGACCTAGAACTCCCATCTCAACGACACCAGCCCCTCACCCTGAGATGAGCACAAAGAGCTCCAGAAAAGGGATTTTTCACACTAGTTTCTCTTCTGCAGATCCCATTAGCAGTGTTTATACCAATGAGCCTTGCTATTGGCCAGCTCTGAATTGCCACCTTAGTCTAGCTTGCCACATCTTTAATAACAATAAAAACAAACATTTTTGTAGCACCTACTCTGTGCTAGGTAGTATTCTGGGCACTTTGAAAATACTAACTTATTCTTATTTATTTATTTATTTGGCTGTGCCAGGTCTTTAGTTGTGCATGTAGGATCTTGTTCCCTGAACAGGGATTGAACCCCTCTGCATTGAAGGTACAGAGTCTTAGCCACTGGACCACCAGTTGTTGTTGTTCAGTCGCTAAGTCATGTCCTACTCTTTATGAACCCATGGACTACAGCCCACCAGGCTCCTCTGTCCTTCACTGTCTCCAAATTCATGTTCACTGAGTCTGTGATGCTGTCTAACCATTTCATCCCCTGCCACTGCCTTCTCCCTTTGCCTTCCATCTTTCCGAGTATTAGGGTCTTTTCCAATGAGTCAGCTCTTCTCATCAGGTGGTCAAAGCACTGGTGCTTCAGCTTCAACAACACCAGGGAAGTCCCCCCAATACTAATTTCTTCTTTGAAGCACTATCATGATCTGTGTTTTACAGAAGGGGGAACTGAGGCACAAAGAGGTTTAGTTACTTATCTAGGTATTACTCAGAAAGGAAGCAGCAGAGCTGTTCCTCACCCCTGTCCTATGCTGTCTCCAAACACGCCCCCTTGTTGCCCAGGAGGGGAATCTGGATCCCAAGTGGGAGGAGGGCTGAGGCCTCTGGGAGCCCATCAACTGTGCAGAGGGTCTTCCCCACCCTGTTCTCACTGGTTCTGTCTGTCTCCAGGCTAACTTGGGGTCCAGACAGCCTTTCTGTTCTTGCTGTCTTTTGTCTCGGTGGAGCTGGCCTCCTGGGTTCTGCTCCTCTACAGAGAGAGGTGCCAGGAGGATGCAGTTTCTGGTACCCATCTCACCCCAGTCTACCCAGGTAGTGCCCATTCTCCCGCTCTGTCCAGCAGAAGCAGGGCCTGACCTCTGCAATCTCAACTGCCTCCTTGCCCAACTCTTGAGGCTTTCATGGGAAGTCCACCCAAGGGTCCTCAACCTAATGGGTGACAGAGTCAGGGCAACAGGACTTACGTGTCTTCTTGACCCTTGGCCCAAATCTGGTTCCTCTGCACTGACCCAGGCAAGGGAGTATGGTTCAGTAGTGAGAGCAGGGCTCGGGGGTCAACCCAGTTCACATCTGCCTCTCCCATCACTAGCTGTGCAGCATTACCTCCTCGAGCCTCACCCTCCTGCTTTGTGAAACAGAAGGCCTGCCATGGGGGCTTCTTGTGATAATTAAATGCAAAAACGGATGTAAGGCACCTAAAATGTGCTGGCTTATGACAGGTGCTTAGTGATGGGGAGCTCCTTGCTGTAGCCCCAGAGACGGGCTTGACAATTGATGAAGAGGCTGTTGTTGTTGTTTTAATGTTTATTTATTTATCTGGCTGTGCCAGGTCTTAGTTGAGTCATGTGCTGTCTTTAGCTGCAACATGTGAACTCTTAGTTGCAGCAACCTGAAATCTAGTTCCCTGACTAGGGATTAAACTTGGGCTCCCTGCATTGAGAGCATGGCAGCTTAGCCACTGGACCACCAGGGAAGACCTGAAGCTGTTGTTT
This sequence comes from Antilocapra americana, assembly GCA_007570785.1. Classification (NCBI taxonomy): domain Eukaryota; kingdom Metazoa; phylum Chordata; class Mammalia; order Artiodactyla; family Antilocapridae; genus Antilocapra; species Antilocapra americana. The sequence continues at coordinate 27,794,457 of ML663557.1, forward strand.
TGAACTTATCTTGGAGGTTCTTGGGGTAGAAGCATCCTGGAGACCTGGAGGTGGAAGGAGGAGACATAGAGGGCATCTGCGAAGGAGAGATGGAATGAGATGGGTGACGGAATGAGATGGGTGATGGAGTGAGATGTTCAGAGTTCTCTGCATTTTCCGAAGCTTATGGATTGTCCTCGAATCTGGGGTTTCCTGACAACAGGAGAGAAGGACGTGCAAATCCATGGCTGAGTGGGGAAGGAGGAGGTTGGAGGCTGAGCCTAGCGAGGGGGGTACCTAGGAGAATGGAGTAAACTGCCAAGTGGCTAAGACCCTTAAGAGGGGGAGCTATCTCCGCTGCCACTTTGAATGTATGTGTGTGTGATTTGTCTGGGGTCAGGACAGAAGAGATGAAGTTGAGTTTGCAGAGTTGTTTTGTTTTAATTTCTTTCTTTTTGTTTGTACTGGGTCTTCGTTGCTGCATGGGCTTTTCTCCAGTTGCAGCAAGCAGGGGCTGCTCTCTACTTGCGGTATGCAGGCTTCTCATTGTGGTGATTTCGCTTGTTGCAGAGCCCAGGCTCTAGGGGCTCAGGCTTTAGTAGTTGTGGCATATGAGCTTGGTAGTTGCGGTTCCTGAGCACTAGAGCACAGGCTCAGTGGTTGCGGCCCCCTAGCTTAGTTGCCTGGTCCGAGGCATACAGGATCTTCCTGGACTAGGGATGGAATCTGCGTCTCCTGCATTGGCAGGTGGATTCTTTACCACTGAGCCACCAGGGAAGCCCTGTGGTTTTAAAAGATATTTCTTGGGGGTCTTGAGATTAGAGTGGTCTACATCTTCTGGATATTCTAGGCTATGATTTTCCTAGATTATGCATGTGCACATTTTTTATATATGTGCTATATGTTTTATAAGTGTGTGTGTATACTATATATATTTAATTGCAAAGAACCCATACAAGCTAGTTATAAAAAGTTTGTAAAAAAGAAAATACAGACTTGCCAAAGGAAGAAAAATAAAACCTGCCCTACAGCTCCACTACTCAATGGTTTCTAACCTTTTTCAGATTTTTAAATCCTTTTTTTTTTTTTTTTTTTGGCATGTGGGATCTTAGGCTCCCCAACCAGGGACTGAACCTGTGCCCCTTGCAGTGGAAGCCTGGATTCTTAACCACTGGACCACTAGGGAAGTCCCAAATTTTAAATCTTTTTGAAAATCTGTTGAAAAATCACAGACCTTCTCCCCAGAAAAAAGCTCCTAAGAGACCATTTGTGTGTATACTTTCATGAGGCTCCCAGAGGTCCCCAGGTTCATCCTAGTTTCTGGGAGGGTGCAGTGAAGAGCTGTTGGGGTCTGACCACCAGCTTCTGACTCTGAAACCAACTTCAGAAGCCAGAGAGAGACGAAAGATTCCGACCTCCTCATGGCCTCTGTGAGACACACTTGCCCCACTACATGTTCGAAGTCCACTTTGAAGCTGTTTCTATTTCCAGTAAATCAACCACCTCTTAGATACGATGTACCAGTGTACTCTGTGTTGTTTAAGTCTTTTTCTTTGCTCTAAATTCATGGCTCCTTTTGCCTTTCATCCAGGACCAGCTTTCCTGCATCACTGGGTGACTCTGCTGTAGGATCGCCTCATTTGTGGAGGCCACTTCGTCCTTTAAGAAGTTGCAGCCTGTGGCTTTGTGGCCCCCGCTTCTGCATGAAGGGCAGGTGGAGAGGCCTTCTCGGTAGAGCTGGGTGTCAACCATGCGTGGGTCGAATGGTCTGTAGGGAACAGGAAGTCAGGGCCATGTCCAGGCCCCAGATATTGGGCTCCAGGTGGCTTGAGACCCTGTAGGATGAACACACAGACACTCTTTCACTGACTGGCAACAGTTAGCCTTCCTGAGACCTTCCCATGTCCTCTGCTCCAGGTATGAAGGGGGCCCCTCCGCATGAAGCACCCCAACACTTTCTCCAGTCCTGTGGAGGGCCGGCCTCCTTTGTGCCACTTCTGACTCGGGACAGTGACCTCGCCTGGTTTCCTCTCCCACTTCTAGAATATAACAAGCTTGATTGAGATATAATTCACATGCCATAAAATTCTTTTAATGTACACAATTCAGTATTTTTTAATATAGTCACAGAATTGTGCAACTGTCACTTTAACCTGTTATAGAACATTTTCATCACTCAAAATGAAATCTTGTAGCTGTCATTCAGTTGCTAACTCATGTCTGCAACTGAATGACATGCAGTCATGGACTGCATGCAACCCCATGGACTGCAGCATGCCAGGCTTCCCTGTTCTTCACCATTTCCCGGAGTCCACCCAAACCCACATCCATTGAACTGGTGAGGCCATCCAACCATCTCCTTCTCTGTCGCCCCCTTCTCCTTGCCCTTGATCTTTCCCAGCATCAGGGTCTTTTCCAATGAGTCAAGTCTTCTCATCAGGTGGCCAAAATATTGGAGCTTAGTTTTAATTATTCAAAAACGAAACCTTGTTTTCACGAGCAATCACTCTCCATTTCTCCCTAACCCCTCCCAGCCCTGGCAACCACTGCTCTACTTTCTGTTTCTATGGACTTGCCTATTCTGGACATTTTATACACATGGAATCACACAGGATATGGTCTTCTGTGGCTGGCTTCTTTCACTTGGCTTATTGCCACTTCTTTAGGAACATCTCTGACTCATTATTACACTGGAGGAGTTGTTTGTACTGACTGTTCAGTCACAGGTATTGATGGAGCCTCTGCTATACTAAGCCTGGAGCAGGTGCTAGGCCACATAGGGAACACCAAAGCCATGAGTGTATTAGTTATCTACTGCTGTGTAACAAGTTACCCCAAAACTTAGCAACTTAGGGCTTCCCTAGTGACTTAGTGCTAAAGAATCCACCTGCTAGTGCAGGAGACATGGGTTCAATCCCTGGTCTAGGAAGATCCCACATGCTGTGGGGCAACTAATTCCATGCTCCACAACTACTGAGCCTGTGCTCTAGAGCCTGGGAGCCGTAACTACTTAGCCCACACATTGCAATTACTGAAGCCTTCATGCCCTAAAGCCTGTGTTCCACAACAAGAGAAGTCACTTCAATGAGAAGCCTGTGCACTGTGCCTAGAGAGTAGCTCCCACTTGCCACAACTAGAGAAAAGCCCCAGCAACAATGAAGACCCAGCACAGCCAGAAATTAATAAATAAAATTATTTAAAAAAAAACAAAATGAAAAAAATAAGCAGCTCAAACAACAAACACTATTTCACAGTTTCTTTCTTTTTTTTTTATTTTTAAAAGCCAGAATATTTATTGTGTGACTAATCATTGAAATCCTTAAGATGAACTAGATGCTGCAACAGCTGCTCGCTTGGGTTTAGGTGTTGTTCCTTCACGGAATCCATGCCTGAATCTGTGGTATACAATTTTTAGGTGCCTCATTCGACCAGTCCCGGTGGTATTTCGTCTTTTAGCTTTAGCACTCCAATTATAGTTTCTCTTTCGCTTGGCAGGGTAGCCACACTTGCCACAGGTCGACTTCTGAAAGTGGTGGGCCTTCGAGCCACAGCGGCGGCACAGCATGTGCGTCTTATTCCGACGCTTTCCAAACGATGACGTTCCCTTCGTCATCTTGCTTCTGCCGCCGAGACCAAAGAGCTATTTCACAGTTTCTGTAGGGCGGAATCAGGGAGCAGCTGGGGCTGCGGGTGTATGTGGCTGGAGATACTTGCCAAGGTTTTGATATCTCAGTTCCTTGCCACGTGGGTTTCTTCACAGGGTAGCTTGAATGTCCGTACAACTTGGTTGCTGGCTTAGCCAAGAGATAAAGATGAGAGAAAGATAAAAAATTTTTAAAAAAAAGACCAAGATTGCCCAAGATTGAAGCCCCGTGTTCTTTTATAACCCAATCTCCAAGGCGACCTGGCATTACTCTGCCATATTCTGTAGACGAACCATGCTGTAATATGGTATTGTTGTTGTTCAGTCGCTCAGCCGTGTCCGGCTCTGTGACCTCATGGACTGCAGCATGCCAGATCTCCCTGTCCTTCACTATGCCCCGGAGTTTGCTCAAACTCATGCCCATTGAATCGATGATGCCATCCAATCATCTCATTCTCTGTTACCCCTTTATCCTCCTGCCTTCAATCTTTCTCAGCGTTAGGGTCTTTTCTAATGAGTTGGCTCTTTGCATCAAGTGGCCAAAGTATTGGAGCTTCAGCTTCAATATCAGTCCTTCCAATGAATATTCAGGGTTATTTCCTTTAGGACTGACTGGTTTGATCTCCTTGCTGTCCAAGGGACTCTCAAGAATCTTCTCCAGCACCACAGTTCAAAAGCATCAAATATGATTGGGGGCTCCACAAAAGTGCGAATACCAGGAGGGGCAAGTACCTGGATATAGTTTCAAATAGAAAGTGGTCCTTATGAAATCCAGGACCCAGTTGGCTCCTTCTTGAAGGGCTTACAGTGCTGCCTCTGAATGAGTGTTGGGTCAACTCTGAGTTCTCTGGATGCTGTTCTCTCTTGAGGCCTCTTTCCTTCCTCCCTACTCTGTATTTCTGATTAGGGAGCTTGACATGTAATTACATTGTACTTGTTTCTACCAGATTTAACCACTTCTGTTAGAATAAGTTTTACAGACTTCTTTCTCCAGGTATTTGTAAATTCTGTTTGCATTTCTGTTGATGAGTGAGCCAGTTCTTGAATCTCCTTTCATTCTTGTCATCAAAAAGGGGTGTTCAATAGAACAGGTCTAGGACCCACCCCATTGGTTTTGACCACCTCCCACCAGGGCACTGGGTCATACCATCTAACAGGTGCAGAGACCCCTCATTGTCCAGGTGGCCTGTAGGATTGTCTGTTTTAAAAAATTTTTATTTACTTACCTGGCTGTGCCGGGTCTTAGTTTCAGCATGCAGCATCTTTTAGTTGCTCCATGTGAACCTTAGTTGCAGCATATGGGATCTAGTTCCCTGACCAGGGATTGAAGCTGGGTTCCTGGCATTGGGATCATGGAGTCTTAGTTCCTGGATTACCAGGGCAGTCCTCCATAAGACGGTCTTGAGGGTTAAGATTGGGTCACAATAAAATGGGCACAACGTGTGTGTCCTGTTGCTCAGTCATGTCCAACTCTGTGTAACCCCATGGACTGTAGCCTGCCAGGCTCCTCCATGCATGGAATTCTCCAGGCAAGAATACTGGAGTGGCTTGCCATTCCCTTCTCCAGGGGATCGTCCCAACCCAGGGATCGAACCCAGGTCCCCTGTGTTACAGGCAGACTCTTGACTATCTGAGCCACCAGGGAAGCCCCAAATGGGCACATAGTATGCATACAAAATTGAGACAGTTCAGTGGTTGAGACTCTGGGCTTGCAAGGCAGGGGGCATAGATTCCATCCTTGTTAGGGAAACTGAGATCCTACTCCATGCTCCAAGGGGTGGTCAAAAAAAAAAAAATATCCAGCCTGGTACCCTATAAGAGGCAGATGATTCAATGTCAGAAGCAGCTTTAGTTGTTGGTCTTGTGGTTTCAGCTTCCTGCTCTGCCATTTACTGTGTAGCTTTGGGTAAATCTTGGGCCCCAGTTTCCTTAAGGTGATGATGATAACTACCTTATGGGGTTGTTTTTAGGACTTAATGAGATAAAGTTCCAGGTATGCATTGCTGCACAAATCACACTGGATTTAGAGCTATAAAGTAGCAACTGTTTTATTATCAGCATGGATTCTATGGGCCAGGAACTCAGATAGGGCTTGACAGGCCAGCTTGGCTGTGTTTTGTGATGTCTGGGGTCAGTGGGGAAGGCTCTCAAAGGACTGCTGATTACTTGAATACCTGGGGGCTGGAATCATCTGGAAGTTTCTTTCTTAAAAAAAAATTTGTTTTAATGTTATATATATTTTTGGCTGTGTTGGGTCTTAGTCGCAGCACATAAGATCTTTGTTGTGTGGATCTTTCACTGTAGCACTTGGACTCTCTAGTTGTCCTACACAGACTCAGTAGTTGTAGTGCACAGCTTGGTTGCTTCTTGGTATGTGGGATCTCAATTCCCCAACCAGGGCTCAAACCCACGTCCCCTGCATTGCAAGGCAGATTCTCAACCACTGGACCAAGTTCCACTTGGAAGTTTCTTCACTCTTCTGGTTGCCTGAATGGGGCTGACTCAGAGGCTGGGCTCATATGGCACTGTCAGCCCAAGTGCCTACATTGGCTTCTCTTTCTAGCTTGGGCTTCCTCACAGCATGGTGGCTCTGGGCCACACTTTCCTGATGGTCAGAACTCCGACAACAAGCATTGCTGCTTGACTCCAAACCTAGCTGGAAGCTGTATGGCCATTTATGGGCTCAGCTCTCAAGTCATTCAGCATCACTCCTACTACATACTCTTGCTCAAGGAAGTCAAAAGGCCACCTAGATTTTTTTTTTTTTTCTACACCACTTGGCATGTGGGATCTTAGTTCCCTGATCAGGTATCAAACCTGTGCCTCCTGCAATGAAAGTACAGAGTCTTAACCGCTGGACCACTAGAGAAGTTCCCCCACCCAGATTTAAGGGAAGGAGACATACCAATAGATGCCTTTCTTATGAGAACTGGCCACCATGTTTTAAAAGCTTCATGGTAAATGTAAAAATATTTAGCACAATGACTGGCATGTTGTATGGGCCAGAAAATATTAGCAGCCGTTCCCTCTGCTGCTGCTGTTCATTTTGGTATCTCTCAGTATTGACTGCTGTGGATCTTATCGTGTGACTTGCACAAGTCCTCTGCCCCTTTTCTTAAAGAAACAATCTTAAGCTGCAGCCTTGCAGATATGTTAAGTCTAATTTGCCAGATTCATTCATTTTGCCATCCTCAACTTTGAACCCAAGTTTTAAAAATTCTCTAACTCTTAGGTGAATTTTCTTATCCTCGCGGCTTCTCAAATGCATCTAGAGTTTTCACAAGAAGCTTCAAGAAGGTCAGTTTCCTGAGTCCCCAGGGTGTCTTTCATATTCTTTGATGTGTGATTCACACAATCCGCTGTTGTTCCAGGCACCCTGTTTATCCCCTTACTCTAATTTTCTCGGAATAAAAATTCACAATTGACCTTTTCCACAAACAGAGGAATAGTTTTTCTTCTCTAAAGTGTATTAAAAAAATCTGCGACATCCTGTCCTTCCACAAGAATCACATGCTGGAACTGGAAACCTAAGACTCACAGGAAACCACGGTGGAAAACAGGGTATAACCAGGTGCCCACCTCGAGGCCCAGCTAGAAGCCCCCAACCTGTGCTGTCCCATTGCTCCTTACCTCCACTTGCCACGTTGACACTGTCTGTTAGATCTTCTTCTTTTTTATTTATTTTGGGTTTTGGCTGCACAGGGTCTCTGTTGCTTTGCATAGGCGTTCTCTAGATGGGTGAGTGGGGATACCTCTTGGTTGCAGCCTGAAGGCTTCTCATTGCAGTGGCTTCTTCTGTTGTGGAGCACAGGCTCTAGGGCTCTGGCTCAGTAGTTTGGCGCATGGGCTTAGTTGCTCTGTGGTAAGTGGAATTCTCCCAGACCAGGGATCGAACCCGTGTCCCTTGCATTGGCAAGCAGATTCTTATCCACCGTGCCCTCAGGGAAGTCCCGCTGGATCTTCTTTTTACCAAAGAAACAGCTCTGGAGAGATCAGGAAACTCATCCAAATCCTGGCCTAACTCTGGAGCTGGTGCTCCTACCTCTCACCAAGAAACCCTGCAACCAAGAATGCTTTTGGGTTGCGTGTGTGCTCAGTCACCTCAGTCGTGTCTCACTCTTTGTGATCCTATGGGGTGTAGGCCTCCAGGCTCCTCTGTCCTTGGGATTCTCCAGGCAAGAGTACTGGAGTGAGTTGCCATGCCCGCCTTCGAAGAATCTTCCCAACCCAGGAATTGAACCTTTGTCTCTAATGTCTCCCACATTGACAGGTGGGTTCTTTACCACTAGCACCACCTGGAAAGCCTGCTTTTGGGTTGACACTTGACAGAATGAGCACTGCAGACATGAGCATCATTTTTTTAAAATCTGTGCCTCCCCTACCTTAATGCCCCTCCCCTCAAGATCACAGACTCTGGAAGCCTCAGCTCAGGCAGACTTTTTTGGTCTAAGCTTGGGGAATTGGCAAAAGAAAGAAACAAACTTCAAGATTCTAATTAACTTTGCTTTTTAACTACAGTTGAGCCACTTTTTGAATGATCTGGGGGTGAGAGTCTCAAGATTAATGAAAATATGTAAAAGTGGCAGGAGAACAGGAGGCAGACACTCCTGTAATTAAGTTCCTTCATTCCTTGTGCTTAGAGAGTAAGAGATCAAGAGAACAAAAGGATGGGGGAATGACATGAATTACTTGAATAATCCTGGAGGGACTTCCCTGGCAGTCTGGTGGTTAAGACAGGATGTTTCCATTGCAGGGGGCTTGAGTTCAGTCCCTAGTTGGCAAACTAAGATCCCACCTGCTTCAGAGTGTGGCCAAAAATAAATAAATAAACAAATTAAAAAAAAAAAACTGTGGAAACGGTCTCCTCATTTTGAGCAGGATTATTTTCCAGAATCATCCTGTTTTTCCTAATAGAACTTAAAACAAACATTTAACTTTTTTATTTTGGTTGTTAATTCCTTTTTTTTTTTTTAGGTTGTTAATTTCCTCTTTTTTTTTTTTTTTTAAGTATAGCCTTTCTCGTCTTAGCCCTACTCAACTTTCTTTTTTATATATAAGACAATTATGTTCCTTTAAACAAAAATTATTTATTTATGTATTTGTGGCTGTGCTGGATCTTTGTCACTCTAGTTGTGGTGACTGGGGGCCCCTCTCTGGTTGCAGTGCTTGGGCTTCATATTGCAATGGTTTCTCTTGTTGCAGAGCACGGGCTCTGGGACATGTGGGCTCAGTACCTGTGGCTCACAGGCTTAGTTGCTCCATAGCATGTGGGATCTTCTGGGATCAGGGATTGAACCTGTGTTTCCTGCATTGGCAGGTGGCTTCTTTACCACTGAGCCACCAGGAAAGTACTCCTACTCAGCTTTCTTATCTGAACACATATAAAAACTGCTATAGAGAAAGAAAAATAATTTTCCTTCTACCCTTCTAAGTTCCCGGCTGAGACCCCTCCTACCTGCCCTGTAATAAAAAGATAGAGTGAAACAGGAGAAAAACAAATTTAAATACATATATATGTACCAAAGCCCCCCAAAGATATGAGACTCACAGAAGTCACCAGACTTCTTTGTCTATACCTTTAAGGCAAAGAGACAATTTATGAATTGACAAGGGGTTTGGGCTAGGGGTGATAAGATGGTGAAAAAGTTAATAAGGTTTTTTTAATACAGCTTCCATCTGTCCATGCTCATGCTCAGTCATGTCTGACTCTTTGCAACCCTCTGGACTGTAGCCCGTCAGGCTCCTCTGTCCATGTGATTTCCCAGGCAAGAATACTGGAGTGGGCTGCCATTTCCTCCTCCAGGGGATCTTCCTGACCCAGGTATCGAACCCATGTCTCCTGTATCTCCTGCCTTGGCAGGTGGATTCTTCACTCATTGAGCTGTCAAGGAAACCTCTTGACCCTAAATTCCTTGCCTCTGGTGATTAGGGATGTCTTTTTCCTCTTGGTACAGGGAAGACATCTTTCACGTGGAAGATTTATTTCCTGGTTTTAGGGGACAAAGAAGGTTCAGAGTGTCCTTTTTGCACTGGCTGTTTCTCAACTCCTTTTAATTTCAAATAATCAATATGCCAAAGTGGCGTATCTAGGATTGACATACTCTGACCCCATGCAATGTGAGGGCCAGGTTTGAAAAGGGAGAGACAAGCAGAATTCCAGGAAGGTTGGAGGTTGGGATATGTGTGGGCAACAGAGAGAAGCTGACATTTCATCAGTGAGCTTACATAGAAATGTCAAGACAGGGTGCAGAAGGAGTGATTCATGGAGTAAATCTACTTCCGTCTTACAGGCCTGCTGAATGTGACAAGGGGCTTTTGCAGGTGGGAGCAGATGCTCATCTGATCTCTTGCTGCAAGCTCAGGAACTTATAAAGAGGAGATGGTTGAATGGCATCACTGACTCAATGGACATGAGTTTGAGCAGACTCCAGGAGTTAGTGAAGAACAAGGAAGCCTGGTGTGCTGCAGTCCATGGGGTTGCAAAGAGATGGACTCAACTGAGTAACTGAACAACAACAGCTTTTGGCAATAGCTAGTAGAGAAGTGGGACTCCTTTCCTGGTTTTGAGGCTTGTTAGGGATACTACCCTTCCCCAGTCAAGATGCCTGTCAGAGAACCCCTCCCTGCATGTTTGCCCATCCAAAGTCCAGGTGTGACCCTGAGACTTATACTTCATCCTGGGAAACCCCGATTCTGTGCATCAAGGGCGGTCCTACCAACCTCCGCCCCTACCCCCGCTGGTTACCCCTCCCTCCTCGGGCTGAGTCCGGGTCCCAGCCACGAGTGTACTGGCTGCTGCTGCAAGGAGGAGCAGGAGTGGAGGTGGAAGCCTGCCAGTGGCCCCTGGGTTGGGTGCAGGGTTGTTCCCACCCAGAGGCCAGGCTCCTTATCCAGAGATTGTCGGCCAACTGCACAGCTCGCAGCGCTGTGTGGGTAAGGAGTGGGGTTCAGTGTGAATGCACACTAGTGCGTGTGTGTCTGTGGTCTCTGCGGCTGTGTCATTGTGTGTTGACATACAGTAATTATGTGAGTGTGTGTTTGTGTGTGTATCTTCGGTCTCTGAGTATTTGTACGGGTTTATGTGATTTTGAGCATCACTGTGTGTGTCAGTTTATGTAGAAGAAGGAGGAGGAAATGATGACCCACTCCAGTATTCTTGCCTGGAGAGTCCCATGGACAGAGGAGCCTGGCGGGTTACAGTCCATGGGGTCGCAAAGAGTCGGACACTACTTAGCGACTAAAGCAAACCACCGCCATGTGACTTTGCGCATCACTGTGTGTGTCAGTTTACTGTTAACTGTGCCCGAGTGTGTGTGTATGTGTGTGAACACATATGTGGGTGTACTTGTGTGTGACATCCAGTGACGGGATACCAAGGGGGTCCTCCTATCCTGAACCCCCTTCTCTTCTCTTCTCGAGAAGCCCAGGGCGCCCGGCACCCCCGGCCCTGACAGGGGTGCTGGGGACAGTACGCAGAGATCGCCGAGGGCCCCGGGGCTTCCCAGGACCGATCCACCTGGTCCATCCCAGGCTTCTTCAAGATTTCCGGGAACTTCTGTTGGAGTGTTTCTCCTGCCCTTTTCCCAGGCTCTGGGCGACGCGGGGATGGAGGGAGGCTCCTTGGGCTCGTACAGGCGGTCCCTGACTTGGGCGCCTCACCTGGAACGCTCGGGGAGGTGGAGACTGGCGGAGCAATTAGGACCACCGAGGGCTGTTCCTCAGGCCGCTTTCTTCCGCCCCAGGGGTGGGACACCCTGGGGTCACTCTGAACCTCACACTCCCCTCCTCCGTTTGCGCTCCACTGTGGGGGAGGTTGAAGCTCAGGGCGGTGAACTGCAAACAGCAATCGAGGGGCCCTGGGACGTTGCAGGGAAAGAACCGTATGAACCTGGTACCGATCCAAAGTGGTCCTAAAGCTCTAAGAGGCTGTGGGATTGGGTGCGGAAGTGTGTGTGTGTGTGTGTGTGTGGTGGAGGGTGGTGGTGAGGTTCCCTGCCCTTCGAGCTTCTGCTTTATTAACAACTCGAGGGAGAACAATGCCCACCTTACAATGTGATGCCTGGATAGGATCTGGAACGAAGTGCATGGGGATTACCGCGCTGTCTCAGACACGCTCTGCCTGCACGCATAGTTCATCTTAATGAATAGATGTATCCTGACAGTTCCGAGTTAACCCATTTATTTTCTAAATCAGACCTGTGAGAGGAACTCCGATGAAAAAGGGGGCCGGGCGGCTGGGCAACAGTCCGCGCACTGGATTTGAGCCAGTTACTCTGGTGACCCGGGCTCCCGACAAGTGACACTGGCTGCTTGCCCCTCCCTTTCTGGTGATTCCCTGGGAACCCTAGCAGTCTGGCGGACGGCCCTCCCTTGCTCACTTTGCAGGTGGCATTTTCTATCCTCTAGTTACCGGCAGAAAGGGGGGCCGGGGCCAGCACGCGCAAGCTGTCAGGTACCCTGGCTCCGGGCGCAGCCCCACCAGCCCGCGGGGAGCAGCGGGGCTCGGGAAGGATTTGCGGCGGCGTCCGCGAGGCGCAGAGCGCACGCCTGCTCTCCAGAGCTTCGCCCAACTGGGGCTGCGAGAATTTGCCGACGGTGCCCGCGCCTCGGCTGGCCCCGCCCCGCCCCGGACGCCCCGCCCCTGGCCCCGCCCGCGCCGGCCTGCTGTCCGGGCCCCGCCCAGGGCCGCGCCCCTCGCGGATGCCCCGCGCACCGGCTCCGTGCCGCGGGCCTGCCCTCAAGCCCCCGCGGGCTCCGCGCCGCCGCCCGGAGGCTCGCGCCCTCCCATCGCTCCGGGACCCGCCCGCCGCGTCCCCTGGGCAACAGTCTCCAGGGAGACCGGGCTCCGCCCCCGGCACCGACACCCGGTACGGAGCCCACCTGTGCGGGCGTCTACGGGGTCCCAGCGTCCCCCGTGCACGCCCCACCCCGCCCAGCGCTGGGCTTTGTCCGCGAGGGGCGATCCCGGCCCGAGGGTGCAGGGGCTGGGGAAGGAGGGCGCGTTCAGGGGCGCACCCGACCCCGCTGCGGAGGCCGAGGCAGCGGGCCGCGCTCGCGTTATGCTTCTCTGGCATGGACTGGTTCATAGTCTCCTTTTCCCATTTTATTGCCTCCCTTTTATGCCTCCGGAGGGCCGGGAATCCGGGATGTCCCGCTGCCGCCCTTGGTGGGAATGCGCAGGACCCTCCGCCGGGCTCCGGACGGGGACGCGCGCCTGTTCAGGGCAAGATGTTTACTTGTCAGGGATGGAGCAGTTGCCGCGCGCGCCTTCCCCTCCCCCTGCCCCCGATTCCGGACGGAGCATCCTGCGCTCCGTCAGTTCCCAGCGATGCCTCCTAAAGCTTTGCCCTTGAACCCAGAGGGCTAGAGGGCAGCAGACCCGGCTCCTGAGGTCCCGGACGGTGTTGAGGGCCAAAGCGAAAGACGCACCTCCTCCCTGGCCGCCCTCTTGTGAATTCTGTCCCGGCTCTCTGTTCCCTGACCTGAATTCTTAAGGACCAGTCCCTTCCTTGCCTTCTCTAACCCTCCATTCTCTCGGCTCCATCGCGCTTTCTGCTTCGTCCTTTCTCGTTTTGAAAGTGCCTTTGCTCTGATCGAGTCTCATTTCCCTGTGATTGAGCAGCTGTTTTTTTTGTCCTCTTGTTAATTAGCTTTTTTGGTCAGCGATGCAAGTTATTTCTTTCTCAGTTCTTGTCGCTGATCTCACCTTTTTCTAGTGGCTCTGCTCTGGGAAGTCCCTACCATCCTACCCTGGATGCTGGGTGGAAGGACCATCCGAACCCTGCAGCGGGGTCCACGGGGTATCCTTCCAGGGGTTAGGCTGACAGCAAGGAGAATTTCAGCTTGGACCTTGGGGTGGCATCTTTTCCAACAGCTTTCTAGAACTGGGCATTTTGTCTCATGGAGAAGAAGCTAATAGTTTAGGTTTCTTGCTCTTCGGGAGCCCAGTGGGTTCCAGGCAGGAGAAACCGGCTGGGGAGTTGGCCGAGGGGGCGGGAGGGTTGGGGGGGGGGCGGGGAGCGTCGTGTCCTGCTTCTGGAATCCAGCTGCATGGGCTTTCAGAACTCAGGTATCTTTTGCTCTCTGGGGTCAGATTATTTCCAGGAGCCGCCCACAGTAGGTAAAGAAGTAACACAGATGCAGTGAGTGGTCGAACCCCTCCCCACACACCCTTCCCTTTCATCTCCACCAAGCAAGGATTAATCTTCCTTTATGGTGTGATCTGGGTGTTGAATAGAGACCTCAAGTTCACAGACATGTTTTTTGCAGCCATTGAATGGAACTCGAACCCAGGCTTGACTCAGATCGCTTACTTTGCTTTCAAATACCAAACAAAACCAACAAACAACTCTAGAAATGATCTGAGTCATCTGTATGTGTATAAATTCCTGCTTCGGGTACTGGAAAATGTTCCTGTGGTTTGCTTCAGTACCACCAAAGAGAGCTGGGGGTAGCATTGACACAGATGGTGAAAAAGGCCCGTCAGGCACAATGTGACTGGTTTGCAAAAAGGGAACCTTGGTGAAAGAGTTGCTTTTGAGCTAAAGTCCTCTAAGGGAATGTGCAGAAGGTTTCTGAGACTTTCTCTTTTTAAAGATTTCTTGCTTTTTTTCTTTCTCTACTTTCTTTCCTTCCTTCCTTCTTTCTCTCCCCTCTCTCTATCTTTCTTTCTTCCTTCCTCTTTTTCTCTGTTTCTGTCTTTCTTGCTCTCTTTCTTTTTCCAGACAGATAAGGAGCTCGGAGTCAGGCAAGGGTGCATTGATGTTCACTGATTCCTGAGCATCTTTAACCTGCCAGGCAGAGGGACCTTTGCTGCTGATTTTTTGGACCATTCCAGAAAGGTAGATCAGGCAAAGGAAACAAGGGTGTGGGGGAAGAAGAGATGTTATTTTGTAGATCGGTTAAGAATTTGAATGGAATCCACCCTCCCTGACTATCTAGCCAAAGGAGAACTTCTCTGTAGGACCAGAATGCTAACAGGAAGAGAGTGACCCAAATTTGTGCTCAGAGCCAACGAAGAGGGATGTGAACTTAGATCCCTGCCAGCTTCCTAGCAAAGGTGTGCTGCTGCCCAGGAAGAAAGGGATGGCTTTGCTCCGAGGAGCCCTAGAGCCCATTTTTAAGCTGCAGCATTTGGTATTTGACTTGCTTCATTCATGTTAGAGCCAGGCAGGCCTATTTGCCCAGAGAAGAATTAAAACCTTCTTCCAGAGGAAGTGAATTGGATTTTCATAACTTGATACTGCTTCTCAAGGAGTCCTTAGGTGGGGACATTGTGTTTTTCTAGGGAGTTGGCAGTCACTGTATCAATAAGAGGATGCTCCTTAGATATTCTGGGATGTTAGTCCTTTCACTGTGCGAATGAAGAAGCTGAGGTCCGAGACTGACATTGGCCAAGCCTTGGCTGAGCACCCGCCTTTAGTGTCTGGGAGTGGCTGTGTGTGGTTAGCAAGCTTGCAGACTGGTCCCATTTGCCAGCTGTGTGTGTACTTGTGTATTTTTGTACACCAAGTTTGTACACTATAAGCACCCAGCTCCTTATACGGATGTTCAAGCAGCCACTGTCATTTCTGACGGTTCAGGTAAGGCACAGGGTTATAGCATGATGTCATCCTTAGGGGCTTTCCCCCCCCCCCACTTCATTTCTAGATCTTCGTCAGGAATTTCCAAGCATCTTTATTAGTGTGGCTCTCTCTAAAATGATCAAATTATTAAGCAGAATTTTTACCTATGAAGCAGAATGAAAGAGTGCCACTGTGGTACAACTAGAGACTTCCACTCAGCACCCTGTCCCACTCCTGCCACCCTCAGAAAGCCTCAGGGTGATTCTGTGGAGCCACAGGACTCCCTGGCACAGAGGCAAAAACCATGGGTTGTATAGACTGTGTTGAGGAGTTGGAGTTTCTTCTACATACCTGTTTACACTATCTTGGTCTGTGTTTCAGAAAATGCCTTTTAATAATGATTTTTAATCCTCCAACTTTTTGATTCGTAAAGGATACCTATTTACTGTCGAAAGTGTACAAAATACAAAGAAATTGTAAGCATCTCTTGGCTATAATTCTACCCTCCTCCTGAAAGAACTATGTTTCCTTTATTGGAGTATCCTCTCCCCACCCCACCCCTGGAGAGACTTCTTTGCATGTATCTTTGGAAGCTTGATTTTGATTTATTGTTAAATATGATCATGAACTTCCACAAAAAGAACTGAATGCAAAAATGAGAGTAAAGGTATAAATCCTTAAGAAAAATCTAAAAGTAGATGATAGAGGAGGAGGGATGTGAGCAAAACTTTTGAAAGATGGGAGCAGGGGGGTGAGAGAGAAGCAAAGCTTAGAAGGTTGAATATCCCAGCTGTGAGGAAGGGGAGCTGACATGTACACAGGCCCCACTAAAGGCTAAAGAATGAGGGCTACAGAGTGTTCCTGATGATGGATTGCGGGGGGACAGATGGAAGCAGAAATATTAGTTGAAAGTATGTGTTAGAGCCACAGACCCCTCTCTCAGGCCACGTTGCCAGGCAGCTTCCTCCCCCACCAGCTGGTTTCCTACAGGCAGTGTTGACCCAGGGCAGGCGAGGGTAAGGGAGGCACTGTACTGAGAATAGGAGGATTCAGTGAAAGTTTGTGTGCTGAAGAGAGAAACCCTCTCCTGCTACTCCCACAGCGTGGCTGTCTGGCTTCTACTCATCCTCCAGCCAGGGTTTTGAAGAACTTCTCTCTGAGGAAATGGACCTCACATGAAAAAAATGCTCCTTTGTCACTTCACAGCAATACTAACCAAGCAGCTAAGCCTGTACAAGCAGCTTTCAATACCTGGCTCTTAAATTTGAATGGGCAGATCTGGTACATCGCATGTTGAATGAGTCCTCTAGCATGAAAGACAGAGACCCAAACCGACAGGAAAAAGAGATTTCAAAGTCATAAATATGGTTGTTTTTAAAAAGGCATATTTAGGGGACTTCCCTGGTGATACAGTGGTTAAGAATCCACCTGCCAATGCAGGGGACATGGATTCAATCCCTGGCCCGGGAAGATGCCATGTGCCATGGAGCAACTAAGCCTGTGCACCATAAGTACTGAAGCCCGCATGCCTAGAGCCTGCGCTCTGTAACAAGAGAGGCCACCACAGTGAAAGGCCCATGCACCATAATAGAGTAGTCCTTGCTTGCCACAACTAGAGAAAGCCCACACAAAGCAACAAAGACCCAGTGCAGCCAATAGATAATTTATTAAATTTTAAAAAAGGAATCTGCCTTGCAAAGCAGGGGATGCAGGTTTGATCCCTGGTTAGGGAACTAAGATCCTACATGCAGAGGAGCAACTAAGCATGCACACCGCAGCTAGAGAGTCCATGTGCCACAATGGAAGATCCCACATGCTGTAACTAAGACCTGATACAGCCAAAGTAAATAAATAAATATTTAAAAAATAAAAAGGTATATTCATAAAATAATAAGCTCTTGGATATCAAAACTAGGAGTGGAAATTTCGGTAGAATAGAGTTGGATGATTGAACAAGGAAATTCTGGAAAATAGGACAAAAAGGCTTGAGAGGTGGGAAAGAAGAAAGAAAAGATAAGAAAATGAGAGTAAGTTTAGGAGGCCCAGTATCCATCTCATAGAAGCTCAAGGGAAAGAAATTGAGCAGAAAAAGTTATTAAATAAACACCAGGAAAAAACATCTAGAAGTGAAAGAGTTTCTGCATTGAGTCTCTGTAGCACTGAGCACAATGATAATAAGATACACTACATCAAAGTAAAAGATGTTGTAAGGGACAGCACCATGAACTTTCAAAACTCCAGAGATAGAGAGACGTTACTAAAAGCCAGCACAGGAAAAAGGAGCCACAAACAGAAGATCAGAGAACAGAATGGCATTGGATTTCACAAAAGTAACACCAGAAACGGGGTGGGGGGAAGCAACATCAGAAGTTACATGGAGCAATTCTTTCAAGTTTCCAGGGGAAATTAATTCTCAATCCAGAATTCTGTAATCACTATTCAAGCAAAATAATAGAATGAAGACCCTTTTCAGACATGTGAATTTTCAAAAACTTTACACACACATACCCTTTGTATTCCTTTTCAAGGAAGCTACTGGAGGATGTGCTCCACTAAAATGAAAGAGGAAACCAACAAAGAGGAACAAGTGGTACAATGTGCAGTTGTCTTGTTTCTCCTTTGGCTCAGCCGCCGAATGACCTTCTGTATTTTGGTTGTTGTCTTTGAGTCTTGAGAGTGGGAAGAAAAAAAACAATCCCACCATGGGAACTGAAAAGTACTCACTTCCAAGACTGGACCTGTGATGTGGGCACCACTAATGAGATGTATCTATGTTAAATTTTGACAAAGAAGAGAGGGATGAAATGTGTGCTGTATCCATGGTTATGGTGGTGACAGCAGGGATGGGCTGCAAGTTTGAGTTCTTGGCACATAAGTGGCAGGGATGCAAAGTAGCTCCCAGTGTGTTCTCAGTCACTCAACTGTGTCCAGCTCTTTGCAACCCCATGGACTATAGCTCACCAGGCTCCTCTGTCCATGGAATTTTCCAGGCAAGAATACTGGAGTGGGTTGCCATTTCCTCCTCCAGGGGATCTTCCCAACCCAGGGATTGAACCTGGGTCTCTTGCATCTCCTTCATTGGCAAGCACGTTCCTTACCACTGTGCCACCTGGAAAGCCCAGCACCCAGTACTCAGTGGCAATACCAGCAGTTTTGCCATCAGGAATGATTCTGCACATAGTGTACTGAAATTATATTTTTGTTTTCCCTGGAGTTGATAGTTGCCTCATATTTTTATTTGCTTTGTTTTCAACATGAAAGCAAATGTGTTAGTCACTCAGTCATGTCCAACTCTTTGGGGTCCCATGAACTGTAATCTGCCAGGCTCTTCTGTCCATGAAGTTTTCCAGGCAAGAATACTGGAGTGGGTAGCCATTCCTTTCTTCTGGGTTTCTTCCTGACCCAGGGATTTAACCTGGATCTCCTGCATCACAGGCAGATTCTTTGCCATCTGAACCACCCTGGAAGCCCTCAGTTTTCAATGTTCCATTCAGTTCAGTTGCTCAGTCATGTCCAACTCTATATGACCCCATGGACTGCCGCACGCCAGGCCTCCCTGTCCATCACCAACTCCCAGAGTTTACCCAAACTCATGTCCATCGAGTCGGTGATGCTGTCCAACCATATTGTTGTTGTCAATATGGTTGGACAACCTCTGCCTTTAATCTTTCCCAGTATCAGGGTCTTTTCAAATGAGTCAGCTCTTCACATCAGGTAGCCAAAGTATTGGAGTTTCACCTTCAGCATCAATCCTTCCAATGAACACTCAGGACTGATCTCCTTTAGGATGGACTGGTTGGATCTCCTTGCAGGCCAAGGGACTCTCAAGAGTCTTCTCCAACACCACAGTTCAAAAGCTTCAATTCTTTAGCGTTCAGCTTTCTTTATAGTCCAACTCTCACATCCATACAAGACCACTGGAAAAACCATAGCTTTGACTATATGGACGTTTGTTGACAAAGTAATATCTCTGCTTTTTAATATGCTATCTAGGTTGGTCATAACTTTCTTTTCAAGGAGTAAGCATCTTTAAATTTCATGGCTGCAGTCTCCATCTGCAGTGACTTTGGAGCCCAAAAAATAAAATCAGCCACTATTTCCACTTTTTCCCCATCTATCTGCCATGAAGTGATGGGACTGGATGCCATGATCTTAGTTTTCTGAATATTGAGCTTTAAGCCAGCTTTTTCACTCTCCTCTTTCACTTTCATCAAGAGGCTCTTTAGTTCTTCTTCACTTTCTGCCATAGGGTGGTGTCATTTGCATATCAGAGGTTATTGATATTTCTCCCAGCAATCTTGATTCCAGCTTGTGCTTCATCCAGCCCAGAGTTTCTCATGATGTACTCTGCACATAAGTTAAGTAAGCAGGGTGACAATATACAGCCTTGACATAGTCCTTTTCCTATTTGGAACTAGTCTGTTGTTCCATGTCCAGTTCTAACTATTGTTTCCTGACCTGCATATAGATTTCTCAAGAGGCGTTTCCACTGATAATACAGCTGTTTTCATTTTCTCTACGCTTACTGAAATGTTTTGTCCACAAACATATTTTGCCATGATAACCATGTGTGCCGTACTGGTTTCATTTAATGTGGGGTCTATTTGCGATGTCATGTAGTATGCACAGGTGTTCTAGTGACTGTATTTACTCTTGTTGTATATATGATAATTTATTTAGCCATTTCTTTGTGATTATTATTTGAGATATTTATTTGTTTGGCTGTGCTGCAACTCAGGATCCTGATTGCAGCGTGCGGGACACTTTAGTTGTGTCATGTGGGGTCTAGTTTCCTGACCAGGGATGCACTTGGCCCCCCATATTGCAAGCTTAGCATCTCAAACACTGGACCACCAGGCAAGTGTCTCTATTGTTTTTGATTTATAACTTTCACAGATAATACCACAACGAATATCTTTGTGCATATAGGTGAAATGAAAGTTGCTCAGTCGTGTCCAACTCTTTGCAACCACATGGACTGTAGCCCACCAGACTCCTCTGTCCATTGGATTCTCCATTCAGGTGCTCTGATATTCCCATCTCTTTCAGAATTACCCACAGTTTATTGTGATCCGCACAGTCAAAGGCTTTGGCATAGTCAATAAAGCAGAAGTAGATGTTTTTCTGGAGCTCTCTTGCTTTTTCAATGATCCAGCAGACATTGGCAATTTGATCTCTGGTTCCTCTGTCTTTTCTAAAACCATCTTGAATATCTGGAAGTTCACGGTTCATGTATTGCTGAAGCCTGGCTTGGAATAATCACTAATTCTTTCTCAAACTCTCTAATAGAACTATTGAACTTCTCACAATGCAGCAAATATGTCAGATAACCCATCATCTCCTTCCCTACTTAATCATTGAGAGTCCACTTCTTTACTTGCAATCAAGAGCTGTGATTGGTGGAGAGAAGGTGAAGGGAATTCCCGTGATAATAGTGAAAAGAAGTCCCAGTTGTGCATCTGGTCTAGAGAGCAACCAGCTCAATTTAGAGCAAGGTAGATGGCTGAGGGCCCAGGAGGAATATCTGTAAGGAAAAAATGGAGTTGATGATTATTTGATATATTTGCTATAGCATGAGGGTTTTATAGTTCTGTTAGAGAATTTAGGGAATAGTTACACATTCATACATAGAATGCAAACAAAAATAAAAACAAGGCAACAATCAACTCTAGGAGTAACAAAAAGTTGGAACAAGAAAGGATATCATGAGACTTCCCTGGTGGTCCAGAGGTTGAGTCTGCTTTGCAGTGCAGAGGTTCAATCCCTGGTCAGGGAACTCATGTCCCACATGCCTCCTGAGCCCATGTGCTCCCAAGCCTGTGCATCACAAGAAGATCCCGCATGTTGCAACCAAGACCTGAAGCAGCCAAATAAATAAATATTTTTTAAAAAAGAAAGGAAATCATAGTATAGTATGTGGCTTAGCTTTGAACAATATTTACATTGTTATAATAATGGAAACACTAAAGTTTGGTTAACAAAAAACGATCACATTGCTATATCCAGAAGATGGGAGAGAGGATCTCTGCATGTGTGTAGCTGCAGGAAAGCACAAACTTATCTTCTAAGGTAAGAAGTTAAAAGTTGGGACCTCCCTGGTGGTCCAGTGGTTAAGAATCTGCCTTTCAATGCAGGGGACACGGGTTCAATCCATAGTAGGGAAAGATTCCACCTGCTGCAAGGCAACTAAGTCCATGCACTGCAACTACTGAGCCTGCATGCTCTAAAGCCCGTGCTCAGCAACAAGAGAAGGCACTGCAATGAGAAGCCTGAACACCACAACTAGAGAGTAGCCCTTACTCGCCTCAACTAGTGAACGCCCACAAGCAGCAACAAATAAGTAAATATTAAGAAAAGAAGTTAAAAGTTGAAGATCAAGAAATATCAATATAAACCTATTATTTAGAAATTCAGAGATAAATACCCAGAGAAACAACTAAAATTGGGGGTGGTATGTTTGGATGTGGAGGTCAAGGGACTGCTAATTTTTTACTATAAATGTTTTAGTTTCAATTAATTTTTAAAATCATGTGTGTGCTTTCATAACTTTCACAGGTATGAAAAACTTAAAGTCATTATTATAATAGCCATTTCCACTGATAATACAGCTGCTTTCATTTTCTCTACACTTACTGAAATGTTTTGTCCACAAACATATTTTGCCATGATAACCATGTGTGCCGTACTGGTTTCATTTAATGTGGGGTCTATTTGCGATGTCATGTAGTATGCACAGGTGTTCTAGTGACTGTATTTACTCTTGTTGTATATATGATAATTTATTTAGCCATTTCTTTGTGATTATTATTTGAGATATTTATTTGTTTGGCTGTGCTGCAACTCAGGATCCTGATTGCAGCGTGCGGGACACTTTAGTTGTGTCATGTGGGGTCTAGTTTCCTGACCAGGGATGCACTTGGGCCCCCCATATTGCAAGCTTAGCATCTCAAACACTGGACCACCAGGCAAGTGTCTCTATTGTTTTTGATTTATAACTTTCACAGATAATACCACAACGAATATCTTTGTGCATATAGGTGAAATGAAAGTTGCTCAGTCGTGTCCAACTCTTTGCAACCACATGGACTGTAGCCCACCAGACTCCTCTGTCCATTGGATTCTCCAGGCAAAACAAGTGGATTGGGTTGCCATTCCCTTCTCCAGGGAATCTTCCTGACCCAGGGACCTAACCCAGGTCTCCCACATTGCAGGCAGATTCTTTACTGTCTGAGCCACCAGGGAAGACCAAGAGTACCTGGAGTGGGTAGCCAGGTACCCACTGGGTACCCATTCCCTTCTGGGGATCTTCCCAACCTAGGAATCTAGGGAGTCTTCTGCACTGCAGGCAGATTCTTTACCGGTTGAACCACCAGGGAAGCCCTTTGTGCACATAGCTTTTCTTTTTTGCTTTTGAATTGCTTCCTAGGACAGTTCCCCAAATTGACCATATATGAGAACTTGGATCTTTTTCTTCGATTTCTCTATATAGTACTGAGCCCCCTGGATGCACCATGAACTGAGCATCCTAGGAGACTTTTGAGATAGAATTTTCTGCAGGACAATTGGCTTGTTTTTTCTGATGGCAGCAGAAGTCAGAAGTCTTTCTTTTCTTTCCACTTAAACAGAATTTGCAAAGCCCTACCCCTCTCCTTCTCTGAAGTCTGTCTTGATTTCCCCCCCACTGAGAGAATTTTTCCTTTCTAAAATATTCAAATTAGAAGTTACTGCCCTTTTGAATAATATGGACTCAAAGGAGATACATTTAAAATGGGAGAGAATGAAAAAAAAAAATGAGAAAGAGGACTTCCGTGGTGGTCCAGTGCTTAAGAATCTGCCTTCAAATTCAGGGGATGAGGGTTCGATCCCTGGTCGGGGAACTAAGATCCCACCCGTTGTGGGACAGCTAAGCCTGAGCCACAACTACCGAGCCTGTGCACCACAATGAAAAGCCTGCTTGCGACAGCGAAGATTGCAGGTGCCACAACTAAGACCCAGCACAGCCAAAAATAAATAATTAGATAAACTATATTTTTTTAAAAAGTAAAGGAGGCAGAAGTGGGTAGACAAGGAGACCAGGGAGTAAGGCAGTGCATGTCCTCAGCTTTCCTTCCAAGTGGACATCGAAATGCCTCCTGCACAATGTGCCATTACTTTGTTATTTTGTCCCACCCTTCACTCCTCTGACCTCTTTTTTCTCATGGCAGGAGCTGGGGAGTTAGACAGCCCTCCAGACAAACCCATCCTTCCTCATCATGAGATGGTCTTTGGGATGTCCAACTTGCCTGAACCAAAAAAAAAAAAAAAGCATTTGTAGTTTGAAAAAATAGCACATCTATCCTAAAAGTGTGCTTGATGAGGGCCATGGGTCATACAGTTTCCCTCTGGCCTATGGCCTCATTCTTTTCAAGAAGGAGGAAGATGCAGGCTTCAAGGCTGGGCTGCTGGACTACCTGCCTGCCATCTCCTTACAAACAGAGGATCGGGGCACTTTGTGGCCTGCAGGGCCCAACACCTTCCCTCATTCATCTGCCCTGCCAGCTCTGACCCAGGTCCCTAGCCCCATTGCTTTCCCACCTCCATCCTTGCTTCCCGTCCTTCCATTTTGCTCACATCAGCCGAAGCAGTCTTCTTTGTTAAGCGTAAAATCAGGCCATCTCCATCCCCTGCTTAAAATCCGTTGGTGACTTCCTGCTGCAGTGGTGACAAAGTCTGACTCCTCACCAAGGCTAGAAGGCCCCGCAGGATCACCCTCATCATCTCACCCAGACTCCCCTTCATCCATGACTTTCGTTTCCTGGTCTCCTGCCTCAGGGCCTTTGCACTTCCCCTTCCACCTGCCTGGAACCCTGTTTCATAGAGCTCTGCCAGATCCATCTCATCACTTGGGCCTTACCTGCAATATAATCTCATCTGAGGAGTCTTTCCTGACCTGTCATCCCAGCAAACCCCTGTTTTATCACTTTCCAAGCCTATACTATCTGAAATCATTGTGATTATTCAAATGTTTATTTTAACTTTTTTGCTTTTTTCTGTTAGACTAAAAATTCCATGAGAACAGGAGTGGTGCCTGTCCCACTCCCTGATGGGCACATGGAAGATGTTCAAATAAACATTTACTGAGTGAATGAACAGGCTAGTGAAGGAATGAATAAGGACTTGTGATCTTCAGCCTTCTGGGTTGAGGAGGGCCCCCCTTCTTTTCCCTGAAGGTCTCTGGGAGGATGTGGTGGTTGAAGGATCTCTTAGCAGCCAGAGCAGAGTGGTGGTATCTGGAAACTCCTTTGGAGTAAACATACAGGAGGTTCACCAGGAGGTGGGCCCTCCGGGTCAAGCATCTTCCACTCCGCTTCTGATGGAAGCATTTGCTGGCACTTTCCATCTAAGGTGGGCAAGAGAAGAAGTGTTCATTTCTTTCTCCGTGGGAGGCTGCCTGGAAACAACACTTGATTGTAAGGACTTTTTGAGGCTGAGAAATCCTGAAAATAAACCCAGGTCAAGGGGTCCAATGTAGAATCTACTTGTTCATTGTGATATGAAGGCCAGCCCTGAAGTCCCCAGCCCCTTGTCACGTAGCTGCTGGCTCACCTCCTCTCCCATCTTGGGTGGATGGTAGATATTCGTTGTTGTTCAGTTGCTAAGATGTATCCTAACCTTTGTGACCCCATGGAGTGCAGTATGTGAGACTCATCTGTCCTTCATTATCTCCCAGGGTTTGCTCAAATTCATGTCCATTGAGTCAGTGATACTATCTAACCATCTCATCCTCTGTCACCCCCTTCTCCTTTTGCCTTCAGTCTTTCCCAGCATCAAAGTCTTTTCCAATGAGTTGGCTCTTCACATCAGGGAGCTTCAGCTTCAGCATCAGTCCTTCCAGTGATTATTCAGGGTTGATTTCCTTTAGGATTGACTGGTTTGATCTCCTTGCTGTCCAAGGGACTCTCAAGAGTCTTCTCCAACACCACAGTTTGAAAGCATCAATTCTTCAGCATTCAGCCGCCTTTATGGTCCAACTCTCACATCCGTACATGACTACTGGATACCATAGTATTGACTATACAAACCTTTGTCAACAAAGTGACGCATCTGCTTTTTATTACACTGTCTAGGTTTGTTGTCACTTTCCTTCTAAGGAGCAAGTGTCTTTTAATTTCATGGCTGCAGTCACCAACTGCAGTGATTTTGGAGCCCAAGAAAATAAAATCCCACTGCTTCCACTTCACTGTAGATCTTTGATTGTGGGCGTAACCACCTTCTACGACTTTCTGGGACTGAGGCTCCTTCCCTTGGGCTAGTTGGGTTGTAGCTTTAGGCTCTGAAATCCAGGCATTGAGCAGAGGTTTGTCCTCGGGTTAAGGACGTGAACGTCTCTCTCTGTGCAGGTTCGTAGGAGTGGTGCAGGGGGACCACGAGACTCTTGCTTTAGAATAACATCCGAGGGTATAGGGCATGTTTTGCCCAGGGCACCCCTTAGGGAGAAGGCTGTTTATCACTCAGACAAGTGGGATAACAACTTCCCTTCTCCCGCTGCCTATCTCTTGCACAGAGCCTGCTGAGAGTGACTCATGTGTTCCCCTGGGAAGCTGTTTCCCAGGACATGTGACTGTAACACAAAAAAGACAGTTTTTACATTGACAAAGGCTGAGCAGCAGTTCCTGGTGAGCATGTCAGCTACATCTGGGACGGCCACTGGGACAAGGTAGAAGTCTAGCCCCTCAGGAGATGCTGGCTCTGAGCACCCCCAACTCTGCCCCCCGCCACCACACACACACAGTGGAGTTTCAGCATGAACAAAGGGCTCCTTCAGCTGTCCTGAGCTAGGGACAAGCAGCTGGTCTGCCAGCCCAGGGACTGTATGGGCTACAGGCTTACCTCCCATCCCGTTTGTGGCTCTGGGATCCTACATTCCTTATTTGCCCTTTTCTCTTAGAAATAACTTACTCCCCGGGTGGATCAGATGGTAAAGAATCTGCTTGCAATGCGGGAGACCCAGGTTTGATCCCTGGGTCAGGAAGGATCCCCTGGAGAAGGGAATGGCTACCCTCACAAGTATTCTTGCCCAGAGTATTCCATAGACAGAGAGGCCTGGCAGACTACAGTCCATGGGGTTGCAAAGAGTTGGACACGACTGAGCGACTAACACATTTACTTAGGGTCCCGTGAAACATTCCTGAGGTACAAGGAAGGATGGGGCTGGCGGATGTCCTTTTAGCGAAACCTTTGGAGAAATTCCTCTGCCGACCGCTTAGGACTCAGGTCAAATCCCTCAGACCTTCACAGCTGAGAAACTGTTCTTCATCCTCAGGCCAAAGAAAGTGCATCTATACACGAATGTCTTGGAACAGCTTGCAAAGAGGATGGGGACAGGGATGCCCCAGCCAGGATGGCTCTGTTGCTGCATAGCTGTTCTGTGGAGGGTGCTGGCCGGAAGTGGGAAGTTGAAAGGAAGACAGCTCCTTCTGGTCCAGTTTTCTTTCATCTTTTATGAATGATTCAGATGATAAATAGAAAAGCCCTCTCTCAAAATTCTGGATGACTCGGAGTGAGAAGGATGGCTCATTGTTCTTCTTAGGTCCATCCCATTTTGGTCCCCTGAGGGTGGTCCTGGCCCTCACTCACCCTTCTGTCCCCATGGCTCAATGGCCACCTACAGACCCCAAGTGATGTCTCTATGACCCCAAAGATGTCTTCTCTGAGCTCTACTGTGACTTTGCCCCTTGGATGTCTCCACTGGGGTGCTCAGTAAACAACTCAGATTCGGTGTGTCTGAAATGGAGCTCTTGCTATTTCAATCCCCTCCAAATCTGTTTCTCCAGTATGCTTTCCTGTCTCAGTAAATATCCACTATCCAGTCAGTCTCCCAAGCCCAACCTGCCTGTCATCCTTGCTCCTTCCCTCACTGTCCCCCATCTGATGACCCCTGCCCCACCACCAGCTCCTGGGTGTACATGATTCCCTTCCTCTCTCCAGCTCCACCTCCTCCTCCTAGATCAAGCCACCATCATCTGTAGCATGAACTGCCCCACACTCTCCTCCTTGCCTGCTTGCAACTGTCCAGCCCTTCCTAGCCACAGCCAACAGCATCATTTCAGATGCCAATCAGATCCAGTGGCTCCCTGGCCTAAAACCCTCCAGGACTGTGCATCACTCCTGGAGTGAAAGCCAGGTGCTTCCCTGTGAAGGCTCAATGAGACTGGTCCCTGCTGACCTCCTCAGCCCATCTCATCCCACAGTCCCACATGCTCCAGAGGCAAGGGACCGCCTGCTGTCGGCTCTGAACATGAGGGCTCACCCTGGTCCTCTGCCCCAGTGTGCTCCCCTCACAGTGGTCTTTCTCAGCCTTCTGCATGTGGTAGCCCCTCCTGCTGTCCTTCTTCACATCATCACTTGACAATCTGCCATTTACCACCTTAATCCATCATTGCAGAAACATCCATCTTGTCTACTGTGTCTCCCCTACTGGTGTGTAAGCTCTTTCTGGAGAGGGACCCTTTGTCTCATTCACCTGTGTGTTCCCAGCACCTCTCATGATTCCTGGCACTTAATAAATACTAGTTGAATAAACTAATACATCTCAGCCTGAGTGATATATACAAAGTGTCAAATCTGATAATACATAATTGCAGATTATTCCTGTGAGATGAAATTCCATTCATGAGTGAAAATTATTGTATGAGAATAATTGTGAGTTTCTGCATTCAGATTCAGGACATTAGTGTTCCTGCAGAGGCTGGGAGGGGTTTCCCAGGTGGCGCTAGTGGTAAAGAACCCACCTGCCAATGCAGATAGACCTAAGTGACATAGGTTCGATCCCTGGGTTGGGTAGATCCCCTGGAGGAGGGCATAGCAACCCACTCCGGTTTTCTTGCCTGGAGAATCCCAGGGACAGAAGAGTCTGGGGGGCTGTGGTCCATGGGGTCACAAAGAGTTGGACACGACTAAAGCGTCGACTTAGCTTGCATGCATACATAGGCTGGGAGACTCTGGCTTGCTATGAGAAATGTCTGGAGGGTTGGCAGCCCTCAAGCTTGGTGATGTGGCAACCAGAGAACATTCTATGAGGTAGGCTGGGGGAGCAGGGGCAGGAAACCTGATGTACTTTTAGGCCAAACAAATGGGAGTTTGGTGCCCAAAACATTCTTCTACAATTGGCCTGTCAGGCCCCATTTGGAGCATCTTGTTTTATTGGAATACCAAACTTTGGCAAAAGGGTCTAAATCTGCGTTGTGGGGAGAACAGATGTGCTGGAACCACCATCCTCCAGGAGAGCCAGCAGATAACAGCTCCATGTGCCTCCAGGTGGCAGCACAAAGGACGATTCGGGGGTAGGGGGGTGGCTTTTAGAGGTGAGCCAGTTTCCAAGGAAAGAACTCTCCAAACACTAGAAGCTTCCCAAAAGGAATGTGTTACTTTAGTCATGGAAATAGATACTTTCAGCTGCAAGTGATAGAAAACCCACCTCAAATTACTCTTAAGTTAACAACAATAAAAAAAAGGCGAGGGAGGCAGTTTGGCAGATAGAACTGAAAAGTCCAAGGTAAAGTGCAGTTTCAGGCATGGCTGGATCCAGGGAATCAAAGGCTGTCCTCAGGACTCTGCTTTGCATTCCATACAGAGTTCTGCTTTCCTCCACATTGGTTCTTTCTCAGGTCCCAGTCCTCAGGGCAGCAGGTGGTCACCAGCAGCTCTAGGGTGTGGATGTGTGTCCTAAGTCACTTCAGTCATGTCCGACTCTCTGCGACCCTATGGACTGTAGCCTGCCAGGCTCCTCTGTCCATGGGATTCTCCAGGCAAGAATACTGGAGTGGGTTGCCACGCCCTCCTCCAGTGGATCTTCCTGACCCAGGGACCGAATCCGTGTCTCTTAGGTCTCCTGCATTGGCAAGGCAGGTTCTTTACCACTCAGCCACCTGGGAAGCCCAGCTCTAGGTAGATATTCTGTCTTTTCTCCTCCCCCAGGAGAAAGTCCCCAAAGAAGTCCAGATGTCAAAACCAATTGGATGGACTTGATGAACATGCCCATCTTGCAATCAGTGTAGCCAGAAAGATACGATTGGCTGGGCCTACACCCCATTCCTGCTTCCTGTCCAGTCCCCATAGCCAGAGAAGACACACAGCTTTGATTGGCTGGGCCTCAGTCTCAGGCCACTTGGGGACCCAGGAGTGAAGTCAACCCATCTGAGCCACTTGGACTGAGAGTGGAATGAGTTTGTGAAAAGTCCCTGGCTCCCAGAAAAAAAAAATGAAAAATTACCGGCACCCCTGTGCCCCTTTTCCCTGGGGTAACTGCCCTCCTCACTCCCCGTAACCCCTATCTCTTCATCTGCCTACACAGACTAGTTCTGCTGGTGCTTGTTCTCCTTATAAATGGGCTCTTGAGCACACAGTCTTTTGTACCTGACGTCTTTCACTCAGCCTTACATTTGTAAGATTCACTTATATGTTGAATTTATAGATCATCCACTCTCATTGCTATACAAATTCCATGGGGAGAAGAAGTAGTATTTTCCATTCTACTACTGATTAGCACGTGGCACGTTTCCATTTGGGGACTATTATGAGTAGCAGTGCTATACTCTTGTGGGCATCTTCTGGCACACATGTGCTAGCATTTCTGGCGAGCGTGTACCTTGGCATGGAATTTTTTGCTGGGTCATAGGGCATATGTGTTTGGGCTTCTCTAGAAGCTCAGGTAGTAAAGCATCCACCAAAAATGCAGGAGATCCCAGTTTGATCTCTGGTCAGGAAGATGCCCTGGAGAAGGAAATGGCAGCCCACTCCTGTATACTTGCCTGGAAAATCCAATGGACAGAGGAGCCTGGCGGGCTACAGTCCATGGGGTCACAAAGAGTTGGACATGACAGAGCAACTACACACACACACACACACACACACACACACACACACACAGGGCATATGTGTTCAGCTTTAATAGATACTGCTAAACAGTTTTCCAAAGTGGTTGTGCCAATCCGCATTCTTGGAGCAGTTCTAGAGTCTCTGGATTAGTTGGCATCTGAGTCCCAGATCTATACTGAGAGTGATGGGTTTGGGCTTCACAGAGAGTGGGGCTTGTTAGTAACTGCACCCTGGGTCCTGGGCCCACAGAAGGGGAAAGAGTCCCCATCTTTCTCCTGTCCCCTCTGGCATTTGATCCTGTCCTGCCCACACCATTTCGAGTCTTCCTCTTCTAGGGATGAGTTGTTTTGTTTTTAAATATTTGTTTATTTATTTTTGGTTGTGCTGGGTCTTTGTTGCTGTGCGAGGGCTTTCTCTAGCTGCAGAGAATGGGGGCTACTCTAGTTGCGGTGCTCGGGTTTCTCACTGCGATGGCTTCCTTCCTGGGGAGCATGCGCTCTAGGGCACGCAGGCTTCAGTAGCTGCAGTGCACAGCCTCAGTTGTTGTGGCTCCCGGGCTCTGGGGCCCAGGCTCAGTGGTTGTGGTGCACGGGCTCAGCTGCCCCGAGGCATGTGGGATTTTCCTGCACCAGGGATCGAACCTGTATCCCCTGCACTGCAAGGTGGATTCTCAACCCCTGGGCCACCAGGGAATCCCTGAAATGAGTTTTTAACATCAAAGGGTTTCCCTGCATCCTGCGTGGATGGGGTTAGTAGAAGGCTTCATTTCCACAGCTATGAGGGCAGGGGAGCGAGGGATGCCTGTGTCCCGGAGCCACATCCATCTCTCTGGCTAGAGTCCTGGGGAGCTCCTGCCCCAGGTGCTCATCTTAACCTCAGGATCAAGTGGTCATAAATGCTCCTGACTTCCGGAGCTCAGCCAAACCATTGTAAATGGATTTTTCCAGAATTTCTGATGATCCTCCACATTTTGAATAATTTTTTTTAAAAAAAAGATGCCTTTGGCCTGGCCATTCTCAGAAAGAGGAACCCAGAGTAGGATGTGGTTTTACAATCAGAGGAAGTGGATCCCAACTGTGGTGACATGGTAGCGCATGCTTGGCCCTGCCGCTCAGTGCAGCTTCTGCATCTAACCAAGAGTGAGGCCTGGCCCCACTGGCAGAGCCCCCAGAAGAACATCTCTCTCAAACTAAGCATTTCCTTCCAGCTATTTTTAAAGTCATTTCAATCTCAGCGGATGTGACCTTAGGGTAAGGAAGTATTTGTTTAAAGGATAAAATTTATAAAACATAAAGGAAAAAGATTTGACTACATCAACATTCAAAACTTCTGCTCCTTAAAAAAGACACATAAGTAAAATGAAAAGATGACTCAAATTAGAAGATATTCTCATTCAAGCAATTAAAGAACTGAATCTAAAGAATAGAAAGAAACCCTACAAACAAGTAAGCAAAAGACAACCCCAAGGCTTCCCTAGTGGTTCAGACAGTAAAGAATCCACCTGTCAATGCAGGAGACACAGGTTCGATCCCTGGATCGGGAAGATCCCCTGAGAAAGGAAATAGCAATCCCCTCTACCGTTCTTGCCTGTGAAATCGCTGGACAGAGGATCCTGGCAGGTTACAGTCCATGGGGTCACAAAAGAATCAGATACAGCTTAGGTACTAAACAACAATTTGTTCTTCAATTGCTAAATCATATCCAAGCCCATGAACTGCAGCACTCCAGGCTTCCCTGTCCTTCACTATCTCCTGGAGTTTGCTCAAACTCATGTCCATTGAGTCAGTGATGCTATCCAACCATCTCATCCTCTGTTGTCCCCTTCTCTTGCCCTCAATCTTTCCCAGAATCAGGGTCTTTTCTAATGAACAACAAAAACAACAGACAAAAAAGGAAAAAGTTTATAAGTCCTGTTATTTGCAGAAGGTAAACATTTTATGGATAATTAGAGAAATGCAAATTAAAATAAGACAGCATTTTGTGCCCACCAGCTTGGCAGAAATGAGAGAATTGGACAATGCCAAGTGCTAACTAAGATATGGAGATTACAAAGTTAAAGACGTGGTTACCCCTTGTCACAGATTATACTTATGATCTGACATTCCACCCTTAGGTATCTACCCATCACCTGTGCTGTACAACATGGCAGCCACCAGCCACATGTCTTTCCTGAACATTTGAAATGTAGAGAGTGTAAGTCAGGAATGGAATTTTTAAACATTTTATTTAATTTGTTTAAATGTAAGAATTCATACTTGATTCAGTTATTGAAAAACTTAAGTATGCTTGGAACAACTTGATTCGATGAGCCTATTTTTTTAATCTGTGAAAGTGAAAAGTTGCTCAGTCGTGTCTGACTCTTTGCGACTCCATGGACTATGGATTTCTCCATGGAGTGGGTAGCTATTCCCTTCTCCAGGAGATCTTTCCAACCCAGGGATCAAACCCAGGTGTCCCACATTGCAGGTGGAGTATTAACTTCTAAGTTGTATGAAATCTATGTATAGATGAAACATTTCTAGTGAAAACCTACTGTCCAAATTGTGCTGTGAATGTAAAATACACTCCAGATTTCAAACACTTAACACCAAAGAAAGGTAAACTATCTTAGTAATTTTTCTATACTGATAACATTGAAATGACCATAGTTTGGATACACAAATAATCAGTTGCTCAATCATGTCTGACCCTTTGCGACCCCATGGACTGTAGCCCGCCAGACTCCTCTGTCCATGGAATTTTCCGGGCAAGAATACTGGAGCAGGTTGCCATTTCCTCCTCCAGGGGTTCTTCCTGACCCAGGGATAGAACCCATGTCTCTTGCATCTCCTACATTGGCTGGTAGATTCTTTACCAATGGTGCCACCTGGAAAACCCCATAGTTTGAATATAGTGGGTTAAATAAAATAGATTACTAATTTGATTTTATTTGTGTCTTTTTACTTTTTAAAAAAGTAACTTTGACATTACACATGTAGCTAAAATTATGTTTTTCTTAGAGAACATTCACCAAACCCAGACTCTTACTTGTACACAAGGAGATGTGTGCAAGAATAAACGTTGTACCATAATATGTAATAACCAAATAAATAGACACAAACCTCGAGGTACCTTAACAAAAGAATGGAGGAGGAAATAAACTGTGGTTTATTTACACAGTGAAAAATCACCCAGGAGTTAAAATAAATGAACTAGAGTCACATGTATCAGCATGCAGAAATCTAGATTGCACTGCTGGGTGGCAAAAACAAGGGACAGAAGGCTCACTCATATAATGCTTTGAGAGCATGGAAAATATTAGGACTCATTTGTGGATACGTTTTAGCCTAATAAAAGGATAAAAACATTCATGGAAACTGTAAACATCCAGAATCCAGGTGGTGGTAACCAGGGCAGGGTAGAGACTCAGAGACCTCTAATTGCGTCTATAACATTTTGTTACTTGCTGGAGAGGGAGTTTGGTATGGTTTCCCGAGTAGCTCAAATGGTAAAGAATCTGTCTGCAAAGCTGGAGACCTGGGTTTCATCCCTGTACCAGGAAGATCCCTGGAGAAGGGCATGGCAATCCACTCCAGTATTTTTGCCTGGAGAATTCCATTTACAAAGGAGTCTGGTGGGCTACGGTCCATGCAGTTACAAAGAATCGGACACAATTAAGCAACTTTCACTTCACTTCAAGATATTTCAACAACTTATTTGATGGTCAAAGCTGCTTGGTTTCTGATAGTAAAATTTCAAAGAACTTTAGACAAATCCACGGTTGTCTGCCCAGTGATCCTGCCATTTTCCATCTTTGCTGGCTAGTAGCCATGGCGAGGTCTCCCATGTGTGTGTTCTTGAGAAAAAAATGATTTGGCATGGGTTTGTTGATGTCTTTTCATAATTTTTATTTATTTGTTTGTTTTGGGCTGTGCTGGGTTTTCATTGCTGTGCACAGGTTTTCTCAATTTGTTGCAGAGAGCAGGGGCTATTCTCTAGTTGCAGTGCACAGGCTTCTCACCACAGTGGCTTCTCTGGTTGGAGAGCACAGGCTCTAGAGTGCGTGGGCTCAGTAGTTGTGGCACATGGGCTCAGCTGCCATGCGGCATATGGGATTTTCCTGGAACAGGGATTGAAGCTATGTCCCCTGTACCTGCAGGCAGTTCTTAGTCTCTGGGCCACCAGGGAAGTCCTGTGTGTGTGCTCAGTCGTGTCCGACTCTTTGCAACCCTATGGACTGTGGCCTGGCAGGCTCCTCCGTTCATGGGATTCTCCAGGCAAGAATACTGGAGTGGGTTTCCATTTCTTACCCCAGGAAGTCCTGTTGGTGTCTTAAACTGGAGGCACTGCCGTGAGGGAGGCAGACACAGTGCCCGCCTGTGATGAGAGGCCACTCAGCCTAGACAATGACCTGGGGCAGCAGGAGCCACAAGCCACCTCCTGGCTGGGACTCCATCCTGAGCCTCCTGCTGGCCACGGTCCTGACTTCGTGTTTTCAAAGGATCCTTTTAAAGGACTCACCCAGCACTCCTGAGGGCTTCACTATGCTTTGCTTCCTTTGCAGGACAACTGGTATCTGAGAAGTGAAAAAGCAGGATGCCCCCTGGGGTTGACTGCCCCATGGAATTCTGGACCAAGGAGGAGAATCAGAATGTGGCAGTTGACTTCTTGCTGCCCACAGGGGTCTACCTGAACTTCCCTGTGTCCCGAAATGCAAACCTCAGCACTATCAAGAAGGTACGATCTTGACCTTAAAACTAGTCCTCAGAGCTTGGAACTCAGAGAGACAGAAAAAGTCTCACAATCTCAGATTTCAGATTCTCTGCTATGAATTTTAAAAGACATGGGAATTCTCTTGAGGTCCAGTGCTTAGGACTCCGAGCTTTCTCTGCCTGGAGCCTGGGTGCAGATCCTGCAAGCCTCAAAGTGTGGCTGAGAAAAAAAAAAAGATAATAATGTGCAAGAATTCTTTAAAATCCACAGTTAGGATCTACCTATCTTTCCAAATTCAGCCCCTGCCCTTATTGCATGTTGCGTGCTTGTGTGCTCAGTCATATCTGACTCTTAAAGACCCCCATGGGCTGTGGGCCAACAGGCTCCTCTGTCCCTGGAATTTCTCAGGCAAGAATACCACAGTGGGTTGTCATGTTGTCCCTCCCTAGATTCCCGGATTCCGGTGCAAGCTCCAGGGTGCTGGTTCCCAGGGGGGCCTTTCCTTCTCTCCATGACTCTGCCCTCATGTTTGAAACCACAGCCCATCCATGGCCTCTTAAGAGTTTTACTGGTCTTTTGTTTTCAGATCTGTCATCATAGTCAACAGCATGTTTGGAAATAGTTTTTGGCTTTATTGAATCATTTTCATGGTGGATTACTGAGTCAAAGGATAAAATGTCTGGATGGTATTTGGTAGATAGTGTCTTGTGATCTTTCCAAGGGCTTATCCCACTTGCAAAGGGTGGGACTTCATGGGTCATGTCAGATGACAAGGACTTAGCCCGGGACTTGAGAACACTTGGGAGCAAAAAAAAAAGGAGAGACGCAATGAACCATCCTTGAGTTTTGTTTTATTTTTTTAAACTTTCCTTTCCTGGATGTTTCTTTCTTTCTTTTTTTTAATACTGGGTCTTAGTTCCCTGACCAGGGATTGAACCTGGGCCCCCTGCATTGGGAACATGGAGTCTTAGCCCCTGGACCACCAAGGAAGTCCTCCTGGGTGTTTCTTTAAAATTTAAATTTCTTTTTTTCTTTTTCAAAAGTGTATGGACACATTGAAATTTAGAAGAATAATAAAAAGTTAGAAGGAAAAGAATTACCCATGATCCAGCCATATTAACCCTTTAGCTGTTTCCTGTTTTCTTTCCTATATAGTGTTTTCTCTTCATGAATTTTATATTCTTTTTCTGAGTTAACATTATAACATCTTTTTCATGTTATTAACCTTATGTAAATATCATTTTAAAGTGAATCGTATTTTTCTGCTTACAGAGCTATACACGTTATTAAAATTCCAGTACTGTAGACAGGTTATTAAAATTCCAACACCACAGAAATATAAAACATATCAGTCCCTGCAGTCTCACCTCATATCCAAATTCAATTTCAGTTTCTTAAGATTCTTATTTACACCGGGGACCGGATAGTAAATATCCTGGGCTTTGCTGGCCAAATGGTGTTTGTCTCGACTTCTCAGCTCTTTTGTCTGGGGTGGCAGCAGCCACAGATGGCATGTGAGTGAACTGGCGTGGCTGTCTTCCAATAACTTGGCAAACAGTAGCTTGTCAAGTCCTGGTTTACTGTAATTATTAATTACTGTAATACATTCGTTAATTGTTTTTATGGGAATAATAAAATCATTATTTTATTTTAATAATAATAAAATTATTATTTTAGTAATAATAATTATATTTATTATTGTTTTTATGGGAATGGGATTGAATGATATTCGCTCTTCTACAGCTTGGGGTTTCTCCCCACTGAATGCTGTATCTCGGAGTCCTGTGTGCCCTTGGTACAGGTATCCTTAGGTTCCATTCACACCTGTGTTCTGTCCCTTTGCATTGATGGAACATAATCATCCATCCCCTGTGGAAGAAAAATAGGGCCATCTTTTCCATCCTTTCTGTGACTCAGCGGTGAGTGCCTTTGCAGTAAAACTTGGTGCCCTGGGGGCACCTCCACATGAGGCCACACAGTGAGCAGAGCCAGCAGAGGCATTTAGGGTCCCCTCATTGTGTTAAACTTTTCTGAATTAGTGGCCAGCGTTGAAAGATCAGTGTGATGAGCTCCAGAGCAATTAGTTGGGTGCCTGGAGGTCGTGTCTGGCTGGCCATCTCTCAGGGTAGCATAGGGGAGACCAGAGGACCCGCTCTCAGCTCCAGATGTTAGCACCTACCTGGCCCCCTTCATAGAAGGACAGGGTAGGGGACTCCTAATGACCCTGTGGACCCTAACCCTGTGGTCAGTGATCAAGGCATGGAGAGGGTAGTGGTCTCAGGACGCCTTTGCCCCCACTTGTCAGCCTCCCTCCACCAGCCCTGGGCGGGGCTGATGGGCCTCTGTCCTCCCAGGTGTTATGGCACCGCGCCCAGTACGAGCCGCTCTTCCACATGCTCAGTGACCCCGAGGCCTACGTGTTCACCTGCGTCAACCAGACGGCGGAACAGCAGGAGCTGGAGGACGAGCAGCGGCGGCTCTGCGACATCCAGCCCTTCCTGCCCGTCCTGCGGCTGGTGGCCCGTGAGGGTGACCGCGTGAAGAAGCTCATCAACTCACAGATCAGCCTGCTCATCGGCAAAGGTGCCCTGCTGGGGCTGGCAGTCCTCCCTCGGCTGGGCCTGCCCCCGACAGCCCGGCCCCACCCTGACCCCTCCCCCCACTCTGCCCCTGATCCTGGCGCTGACCTGGCTCCCTCTCCTCTCAGGCCTCCACGAGTTTGACTCCTTGCAAGACCCGGAGGTCAATGACTTCCGAGGCAAGATGCGCCAGTTCTGCGAGGAAGCTGCTGCCCGCAGGCAGCAGCTGGGCTGGGAGGCCTGGCTGCAGTACAGCTTCCCTCTGCAGTTGGAGCCCTCGGCGCGGAGCTGGGGGCTGGGCACCCTGCGAGTCCCCAGTCGGGCCCTCTTGGTCAATGTCAAGTTTGAGGGCAGCGAGGTGAGCTGAGACTCCTGCAGGCCAGGTGTGCTGCAGGCAGGCTGTCGGGTCCCCCTATGAGACTCCCAGTCCCCCACCAGCCCTCCAGATCCACCCTCCTTCTAACAACATTGAGTGGTATTTGTGGGGTATCCGTTGCACAGGAGGGGTCAGCCAAAGGTCCCAGCAGGAGAGTTGCAAGAGGCAGAGTGACCGGACGGCTTTGGTCTTCGGTCTGCTCATGCATCCAACAGATATTTCCTGGTGTCTGCCACGTGCCGTCATCAGAGGTTTCCCTCACAGAGCTCACAGTTGGGGGGTAGAGTGTGCCTAACACACGCAGATGGGTCATACCCCACCCCACCCCTGTGTGTGCCCCTGTGCCCCATGGGCTCCCTGCAGGTATGGAGGGCTGACCCTCCCTCCTCCTCCTAGGAGAGCTTCACCTTCCAGGTGTCCACCAAGGATGTGCCCCTGGCACTGATGGCCTGCGCCCTCCGAAAGAAGGCCACAGTGTTCCGACAGCCACTGGTGGAGCAGCCTGAGGACTACACACTGCAGGTGAACGGCAAGCACGAGTACCTGTATGGCAGCTACCCCCTCTGCCAGTTCCAGGTGAGAGCTGGGCGCCGGGAGGGATTCCTGGGCTCCTGCAGCCCTTGCCAGGGTGGAGGGTGGAGGCTGGGGAGCTGCTCTTCGGCCCCTCTTGAGCCTGGCAAGCCAGACCTTGGGGGTCCTGGTGAGAGTGTCCCCATGCTGGACTGGCTCTCCTCATGAGCAAAGGAGGTAGGCAAGGACAGGAAGGGCCAGAGGAGAGACCCTACCCCGGAAGGCCTGGCATGAGCAGTGGTCAGCGAGGGGGCCCCCCAGGTAGCCAGCAGTCCAGGAACAGTTGGGGCTGCTCACCCTGCACCCCCATCTCAGTACATATGCAGCTGTCTGCACAGTGGGTTGACGCCCCACCTGACCATGGTGCACTCCTCCTCCATCCTCGCCATGCGGGACGAGCAGAGCAATCCCGCCCCCCAAGTCCAGAAGCCACGCACCAAACCGCCTCCCATCCCCATGAAGAAGGTGAGCCGGCACCCTGTTCTTACCCTCCCTGCCAGCCCTTCCTCCCACCGTGGTCCAACCCTGAAGCCTATTGGGTAACATCGTGGGCCAGCCGTCTCCTGCCTGGTCTCATGCCTTTTGATTGCTCAGGATTGAGAACTGGGCCTTTGAGCTGGGGTGGGGGCCTGTCTGGACGTCCCAGGGCAGCCTCCAGGCCTGGCTTTCCAGCTGCCCTCTCTTCCTGCTCCTCCTGCTTCCTGCCTGTAGAGCCCTGCAGAGCTCGGGGACCTTGAGGCCGTGGGGGTGCCCCCACAGCAGGTTTTCTGGCAAAAGATGGCACTGTGGGCAGGTACTGAACCTGGCTGTAAACCTGCAACATCCTCACCCCAGCCCCAGTGGCCACAGGCCTTATCAGCCTCCTCTGAATTCCTCTGCCTTAATTCCCCGATTTTCCTCCCAATCCTGCCCAGCCCTCCTCCGTGTCCCTCTGGTCCCTGGAGCAACCTTTCTACATCGAGCTGATCCAGGGCAGCAAAGTGAATGCCGACGAGCGGATGAAGGTAGGGACGGGCTCCTGGCCGGGAAGGGCACAGGCAGTATGTGTTTTCTGCAAAAACACCGTGGCTGTGGCCTGAAGGGGTGGCAGAGGAAGAAGGGAGGGGGGTCACACGAAAGCCACCTGACCACATTACCCAGCATCCCTGCCTGGGGTGGTTGTGAGCGGCTTCAAAACAGGAAAGGGGGAGGGGGCGGGCCAGCCAGCCAGAGAGGCCGATTCGCAGAAACCAGGCCCAGTGAGTTCTGGGTATTGACTTTGGTGGAGGTGGTGGGGCCTGGCCCAGCCCAGGGATTTGGAGCCTGGGAAGGGATGGACGCAGAAGAGGAGCCACTCCAGTGAGCCAGGGGACCAGGCCCACTTTTGAGTGGTTCACACGCCCGCCTCCTCTGGCCTCAAGATGGCCTGTGAGGTGCAGGTTTTCTCGTCCCATTTGCAGAATGGGAAACCCGGGTCCAACGAAGCCAGGGCTCTTTGGGGAGCACTTTTCTGGCTGGGATAATTTCACACGCAGGGCAGGTCTGGTTTCCTGTGGATGAATCATAGAAGGGTGCATGGAAGCAGCTTTTTTCTGACTTAGGGGGTGAGGGCAGAGATGGAAGACATAGGGCCTGGTGTGCTAGGGCATTAAATCCTTCCCTGTCTAGAGGGACTCATGCAATTCATGGGTGCTTGACCAAGAGGGACTCCTGACATTCCTGAACCCCGATAGGGAAACTGAGGCCCAAAACAGGGAGCAGAAAACTACCTCGGGGTCCCACAGTCAGTGGGGAGCCACCTACGCCACCCTCCCCTCCTTATCATTCATTCCCCCTCAGACAGCCAATCATCCCTTATCTGGACCACCTTCAAGCACCTGGTGGGAGAGGTTCAGGCCCGCTTGAAATGAGGACGTTTCAGGAGGAGATTTGAGCCTTAGGGGGAAGGGAGCACCCAGGGGGAGAAGGGGCCTGGCCTTTGCCACCAGTCACCTGTGCACACATTTCCCAGCTGGTGGTGCAGGCTGGGCTCTTCCACGGCAATGAGACGCTATGCAAGACGGTGTCCAGCTCGGAGGTGAGCGTGTGCTCAGAGCCTGTGTGGAAGCAGCGGCTAGAGTTTGACATCAACGTCTGTGACCTGCCCCGCATGGCCCGGCTCTGCTTCGCGCTTTACGCTGTGATTGAGAAGGCCAAGAAGGCCCGCTCCACCAAGAAGAAGTCCAAGAAGGCGGTGGGTGGAGCTTGTCGGGAGGCACTCCCTGCTGGTCCGTTCCAGTCCTGAAGCACCCTGGGACAGCTGCCCATCCCTCCCCAGCATCCCAGCTGGCACGCACACATCCTGGGAATGGGGTCTGGGTGGGTCTGCAGACCGTGGCCTTCTCCCCATTTCCCCACTGGCCACCCCCCAACCCCCCTGCTGCGTGATGGTGCTGGAATCCTGGGCTTATGAGCAGGGGCACTCAAGATATCTAGACCTGGGCCTTTGGTCCTTAAGGGAACCTGGATGCCTCTCCCTGGGGTGGAAGGAAAAACGCAGTGTCCTCCCAAGGAGCAGGGAGCCTGAGTCAGCAGCCAGCTGGGGATAGAATGGTGGTCGAGCACTGAGTCACCAGGACCAGGCTGTGACTGGCCACCGAGCTGCACTGACTCACTGGTAGTTGACCGGAGCCAGCTCTCTGGGGCTGCTATGTTCTGTGTGAGGCTTTCTCAAGAAGCCAAGGGTGGAATGTGTTCAGGGGCAGTAGGGAGCCAGCATGGCTGACCCTGCTGGCTGCTTTATAGGGAGTCTGGGTGAGGGCAAAGCAGTGTGGCCTAACTAGAACCATCCTGCAGTTGAGCAAATGGAGGCCTTTGGGGCGGCTGGCCCTGACCCATCTGGCTTCTTTCCCAGGACTGCCCCATTGCCTGGGCCAACCTCATGCTGTTTGACTACAAGGACCAGCTCAAGACGGGCGAGCGCTGTCTCTACATGTGGCCCTCTGTCCCAGGTGGGCCCAGGCCAGGAGGGAGAGGTGGGGATGTGGGGTGCATCCAGACGTGTTGGCATTCCCCTTGCAACTCCGTCTGTCCCTGTGTCCAGACGAGAAAGGGGAGCTACTGAACCCCTGTGGGACCGTGCGAAGTAACCCCAACACTGAGAGTGCAGCCGCCCTGGTCATCTTTCTCCCCGAGGTGGCCCCTCACCCTGTATACTACCCTTCCCTGGACAAGGTCAGTGAGGGGGTCCTCGCTATTTGGGTTCCAGGACCCACCCTTCCCAGCAACCTTAAGGCTAAAGATGAACTGTACCCACCCTGCCTTTGGGGCGCCCAAGTCATGGTCCCTGCACTCAGTGAATTGCCCAGGGCTGGGGGCTGCGTCCCCACACACTTCTGAGGGCTTCCTTGACTGGAGTCCTCATGTGTCCTAGAAAGGTGGTTCTCCACCGGGGCCACTTGGCTTCCCAGGAGACTTCCGGAAATGTCCAGAGACAATTTTGGTTGCTGCACCTAGCCAGGGAGATGCTCCTGGCATGTCATGGGTGGAGGCCAGGGATGTCGCTAAATGCTCTGCAGTGTGCTGGACGATCCCCACCATTGAGGGTTACTGGCCATGAAGTCAGCAGTGCCAAGGTGTTGACACCGACTCCCAGGGCCCCCCTAGGCTCTCCCAGGGCCCAGGGGCGCTGCTGATATCAGGGTCACTCTTGCAGATCCTGGAGCTGGGGCGGCTCGGAGAGCACGGACGCTTCACAGAGGAGGAGGTGAGCTGGGGGCCACGGGCGGTGGGGTGTGGACCTGGCTGCAGCCCTCACTACTGCCCCCCCACGCCACCCCGCCCTGCCTGTGCCCTCAGCAGCTGCAGCTGCGGGAGATCCTGGAGCGGCGGGGTTCCGGGGAACTGTACGAGCACGAGAAGGACCTGGTGTGGAAGATGCGGCACGAGATCCAGGAGCACTTTCCCGAAGCTCTAGCCCGGCTGCTGCTGGTCACTAAGTGGAACAAACACGAGGACGTGGCCCAGGTGGGCGGCGTGGGCGGGGCCCGGGATGAAGGGCGGGGCCAGAAAAGGGCGGGGTTTGCAGGGCGGGGGCGGGGCGGGGCCCGGGTAGGGCGGAGGCGGGTAGGGCGGTGCCGGGGGGACAGGGCCGAGAGGCGCGGGGCCGGGGAGGGGCGGAGTCTGGAGCCGGACGCAGCCCGCGTCCCCTCCCTGACTGCTCGCATCCTCCAGATGCTTTACCTGCTCTGCTCCTGGCCTGAACTGCCTGTCCTGAGCGCCTTGGAGTTGCTAGACTTCAGCTTCCCCGACCGCCACGTGGGCTCCTTCGCCATCAAGTCCCTGCGGAAACTGACGTGAGTCCCGTGGGCTTCCTTATCCTCAGAGCGCAGCTTAGCCCCCACCGACCGGGGTCTAGGAGCCGGGTCGGGACCTTTCCCCGGGGCCCGCTCAGGTGCGGCTGGCCTCCTGCCCCGCTCCGCCCCCTCGCCAGCCGCGGACCCGCCCCAGCCGCGGAGCCCCGCCCCCTCGCCAGCAGGCCCCCACTCTCCGCAGGGACGACGAGCTTCTCCAGTACCTGCTGCAACTGGTGCAGGTGCTCAAGTGCGAGTCCTACCTCGACTGCGAGCTGACCAAGTTCCTGCTGCACCGGGCGCTGGCCAACCGCAGGATCGGCCACTTCCTCTTCTGGCACCTCCGGTAGCTGGGCTCACCTGCGAGGCCACAGGGGCGGGGGGCGCCCCTTGCCTGCGGGACTCGCGTTTCCCACCAGCTGGCCCTCCCAGGTGTCCTTGGCAGCCGGTCCTATAGGGCTGGGAGGGCCGTGTGGCCGCTGGGCGAGGCTCAGCCCGCGGTCCCTCCCCCAGCTCCGAGATGCACGTGCCGTCGGTGGCCCTGCGCTTCGGCCTCATCATGGAAGCCTACTGCCGGGGCAGCACCCACCATGTGAAGGCGCTGATGAAGCAGGTGAGGCGCGGCGCCCCTCGACCCTGCCTGCCCTCCACGACCTCGCCCGGGCTCCACTTCCAAGCAGAGTAGCGCCGCGCCCCGTCGCCGTAGAACCCCGTAGAACCCCGTGGGCCCGGCCGGGGCTCGGAGCCTGCTCCTCCCAGTCCACCCACGGCACCCTTCCACCCTCCCGGCCAGGGGGAAGCACTGAGCAAACTGAAGGCCCTGAATGACGTCGTCAAAGTGAGCTCCCAGAAGACCACGAAGCCCCAGACCAAGGAGCTGCTGCACCTGTGTCTGCGCCAGGAGACCTACCTGGAGGCCCTCTCCCACTTGCAGTCCCCACTTGACCCCAGCACCCTTCTGGCTGAAGTGTGGTGAGTCCCTGGCCCCAGCCAGTGCCTCCGCTCCCCCAGCCCCAGGCCTTGCAGAGAGCCCCCTGCTGACTGCTCTCTGCCCGGCAGCGTGGAGCAGTGCACCTTCATGGACTCCAAGATGAAGCCCCTGTGGGTCATGTACAGCAATGAGGAGGCAGGCAGCGACGGCACCGTGGGCATCATCTTTAAGAATGGGGACGGTGAGCAGGCGGTCCCCAGGGAAGACCCAGGGAGGCCATGGCTTCCACACACTACCCTGGTTGGGGAGGGGGACCCTGCTGGGGGTGGAGGACTCCTGGAAGGTAAGCTGAGGAAAAAACAGAGCCCCGAGACTCGGGGGCCTGGGCATGGCTGGGATTGATGAACCCACGGAAACTCATGCCATTCCTCCCTGGGGCGACTGTGCAGACCTCCGCCAGGACATGCTGACCCTGCAGATGATCCAGCTCATGGACATTCTGTGGAAGCAGGAGGGCTTGGACCTGAGGTGAGAGGACTTCTGGTCATCCACGTCTGCCTGTGCCTGGCCTAGGACTGTATCCTGTTGCAGGGGTCCCCTGTCAAAGCTGACATGACTGCCTCAACCTGAAATAAGACCGCCTGATCTAAGAAGAATTTTGCTGTTTTTGTTTAGTCACTAAAGTCATGTTCAACTCTTTTGTGACCCTGTGGATTATAGCCCACAGGGATTTCCAGGCAAGAATACTGGAATGGGTTGCCATTTTGCCCTTTAGGGGATCTTCCCCACCCAGGGATCGAACCCCCGTCTCCTGCATTGACAGGCGGATTCTTGACCACTGAGCCACCCAGAGGGACCAGTTTAAAACTTGGGGTCAGGGAGGCAATAGAGCCATAGAATGAAGATAGAGAAGGCCAACCCTGGCCCTTGGGACCTGTCTCCTTCTATGGTTTCCTTTGCCCCCCAGCATCCCTGGCTTTCTGTTCCATCTTCTCCATCCAGTTACTGAGATTTTTCTTTTTGAACAAACATGGGCTTAGCCAAAGTGCTGACTTTTCCTCTCTGCATCTTGGGTTCTGGTATGACCTCTCTAAGGAACTTTCCCTGGAGCCCTGGGAGTCAAGGGCTCCTCCCCAGCACCTCTTTTTCAGCAACTTGAGTTGCATCTCCTTTGGCTTTTGTGGGTTAAGCTCCTCAGGGTCAAGCAGCCCTTGGGACAGCCCTTGACCATTATGTCTGCCTGCCCTTTCTTCCACCTGGTTAGGATGACCCCCTATGGCTGCCTCTCCACTGGGGACCGCACAGGCCTCATTGAGGTGGTGCTTCACTCAGACACCATTGCCAACATCCAGCTGA
Source organism: Antilocapra americana (assembly GCA_007570785.1). Classification (NCBI taxonomy): domain Eukaryota; kingdom Metazoa; phylum Chordata; class Mammalia; order Artiodactyla; family Antilocapridae; genus Antilocapra; species Antilocapra americana. The sequence continues at coordinate 27,839,313 of ML663557.1, forward strand.
ACAAGAGCAACATGGCAGCCACGGCCGCCTTCAATAAGGACGCTCTGCTCAACTGGCTCAAGTCCAAGAACCCTGGGTAGGTTTTGGGCCCTCAGGACAGACATCTTCTCCTTCCCAAGGGGTGGAGTTTGGTAGTCAAAGGCAAGGAGAAGGGCCTGTGACAGTCTCTGGGGCTTCTTGCTCAGCCAAGGACCAATCCATAGACACTGTTGAGGAGTGAGGCAGGTCTCCATTCCCACAGGTATAGGTTAGTTACTGCCATGTAAGAACCACTGTGAACTTTGCTGCTGCTGCTGCTAAGTCACCTCAGTCATGTCTGCACAGGCTCCTCTGTCCATGGGATTCTCCAGGCAAGAATACTGGAGTGGGTTGCCATAGTCTTCTCCAGGGATCTTCCAGACCCAGGGATCTTAAGTCTCCTGCAATGGCAGGCAATTTCTTTACCTCTATCACCACCTGGGAAGCGTTCCCTGCCTCCAAACTTTAGGAGCCTAAATCACAAATCTACAACTTCAGCTGGCTCAGCTGAATGGTTCTTCTGCTGGAATCATTCACGCAGCTGATCTCATCAGGTAGCTTGATTTGCCTGGAGGGTGACACATCTGGGGCCTCTCTCCACATGGCCTCTCATTCTTGCCTTAGCTTCCCTCTGTGACAATGAGGAAGGTTCAGGAGCCATAAGGTGCATTAAGGACCCGGCTCCAGAATGAGCCCAGCATCACTTCCTCCATGTTCCATTAGTGCAAGCAAGTCACAAGGCCAGAGTAGAGGGAAGAGGACAAGGACTTAGTAGAAGCTGCAAAGTGGCGTGGCCATGGTTTCCTTCCCCACCCACCAGGGAGGCCCTGGATCGAGCCATTGAGGAATTCACCCTCTCCTGTGCTGGCTACTGTGTGGCCACCTATGTGCTGGGCATAGGCGATCGCCACAGCGACAACATCATGATCCGAGAGAACGGGCAGGTGGGTGCCTGCTGGCCGGCCCCAGGCCCTGGCCTTTCTGCTCTGCACGGAGCTGTTGGCAGAACCTCCTCCAAGCCCTCCCAGCTCCTCTGGACCAGGCGCCCTCCTTTCTGACTCCTTTTCAGTCTTTGCTCTCCTCTCCCCTCAGCTGTTCCACATTGATTTTGGCCACTTTCTGGGGAATTTCAAGACCAAGTTTGGAATCAACCGTGAACGGGTCCCTTTCATCCTCACTTATGACTTTGTCCACGTGATCCAGCAGGGGAAGACAAATAATAGTGAGAAGTTTGAAAGGTGGGAGTGCCTCAGATCCCCTAGATGCTCCGTGGTGCTGGGGGCCCCAGGCGGAGTGCAGGGACGGGCCTCAGCTCTCAGCTCATCCCTGGAGGGGACAGTGCTAGGGGTGGGTTAGAGGAAGCTGGGGCCTTGTGTACACGGCTCTTTCCAGGGCGAGGGTGGGCTGGCTGGCTGGGGTGCAAGTGGCCGGGAGGACCCAAAGCCCCCTCCCCGGCCTCTCCCACAGGTTTCGGGGCTACTGTGAGAGGGCCTACACCATCCTGCGGCGCCATGGGCTCCTTTTCCTTCACCTCTTTGCCCTGATGCGGGCGGCAGGCCTGCCTGAGCTCAGCTGCTCCAAAGACATCCAGTATCTCAAGGTAATAGCCAGGGCAGGGCCCCACCGGGCAGGGGACCAGGGAGCCCCAGGCTTCCTGGGGCCCCCCAACCCCCAAGTGTGATGGATCCACAGAGCCCATTGGCCTGGGACCCGGATCTGGCAGGAAGCAGCCGGCATTAACCCGTGTTCTGCCGGTACCTCCTTTGGCCCATCCTCCCGTCCTCCACAGGGTGAGGGTGTTTCTATTTGCATGGGAGGGTTCCCTCTGTGGGTGAAAGATATTTTTTCTTCCTGTGTCTTTTCAGTTTGTGAGACTTTAGGGTGGGGAGTGAAGGGCAGTAGGGCCACAGCCCCTGCCTGGTGGTCTCTTTGGTGCCCAGTTCCTGGGATAAAGCTGCTCCTCTGCTTCCTCCTCCAGCCAGCTTCCAGTGGAGAAGGCCAGGTCCTCTGTCCACCTGGGGCTTTGGGGCCAAGACCTCCTGGCACAAGCTGGCATCTTATTTTGAGGATGGGTTGGGGGGCTGCCTTGGTTTGGGGTCGGAAGAAGCTCTTCCCCGGGGAGATATTGAGGGGTGCTCTCCTGACCCCTGTGAGGGGGTATTGCCTGCCCAGAGAGTGCAGAGGTGCTGAGGGGCAGGGGTCCCTGTTGAGCAGGGCCCAGCCCCTCAGTCCCACTCCTTTGGTTTTGCCCCAGGATTCTCTGGCATTGGGGAAAACAGAGGAGGAGGCTCTGAAGCACTTCCGAGTGAAGTTTAATGAAGCCCTCCGGGAAAGCTGGAAAACCAAAGTGAACTGGCTGGCCCACAATGTGTCCAAAGATAACAGGCAATAACAGCCCCTCCCAGCCCTGCGCCTGGAGACGAGCAAACTGTCAGTCTTGGGAGCCGAGCACCCTCAGCCACCCTCCAGGGCCAAACGGCTGGACTGCATCCTTGGGAAAGAACCTACACGACTGCCTTTTGTTTACACTGGTTATTTATTTATGACTTGAAATGTTTCAGGAACTGAACAGCCATACATAGAAATGCACCCTAGAGTGGGGGTGGGGTGCTGTCCTCCGCATGCCCGTCAGAGCCCTGGGCTTTGATGGGAAGACACTGTGAGCCGCACACCTCAGGCTGCATCTTGCCCAGGGTCTGTAACCTCAAGTCTTCCAGCTGGTGGATCTGGAGCCAGCCAAGACTCCTCTCTGCCGCGCGGGGGCTGCCTTCTTCCTAGGCTCCCACTGTGCCGCACATGTGTCTGTGCCTGGCGGTCCAGACAGGGTGCCCACGCCGGCTCACCACCTCCACCCGCGTGCTCTCCACTGACTGAGCTCTGGGCAGCTCCCAGAGGCAACCTGGGTGCCCTCCGGATTCAGGGAGGGTACTTCTGGGTATGGGAATTCTCATCTCTGATGTAAAGTGATTTTGTTTGCGGGTTAAGAAAAAAAAAAAGTAGCCCAACTAATTACTGACCTCTATAGCTCGGGGTGAGGGTGGGGGGATCGCCCTAGCCCCTGTCAGGTAGAGTGCATGCCGGTTCTCAAGCCGCATTTGAAAGATGGGAGCTTGACTGAGCTCATCCTGGTCATGGATCAAGAGGCGAGCTGGTGCAATTGTGTGTAACCTCCCTTCCCTGAAACAGGTTTTAGGTAGTGAGACCCATCTCCTCTCTGAAACGCTCACTTCTGAGACTCTGCTCCGAGGATCTAGGTAGCAGAAGCGTGAGTCAGGGGTGTGGGGGCATCTTTTCCTTGGACAGTACTTAGCCAGAAAATGGTTCAGGCTCAGCCTTGGGTACATCTGAGGAGCTCCAGGAATGCAGGCCCCTGGGCCTGTCAGCCTTCTGGAGCCAACTCTGGAGATAGGGCTAAGAATCTGGGTTTCCAGCAGCCCACGGGTGGGTATAATGGAATCATCAGCCTACTGGGGACCCACAGGGCGACACCCCTTACCTCGCAAAGGCCTTGCAAGGCTCAGCAGTGCCAGAGGTAACTACCCTCTCAACAGCCCAAGCACACAGCTTCCAGAAGAGCCCAGGCGTCTAGTCTGTTTCTCTGTTCATTAGCGGTGGCTGAGCAGCACCGGCGGTAGCAATCCATGCCACCCACAGAGCCCCAGTGACCAGAGCCCCGGTTCCCAACTAAGTGCTGAATTCATCAGACCCACCTCAACTGTCTAGGCATAGGAAAAGCCGAGTGTACGTCTGTCTATTTATTAAATGAGTCTGTGCTTCCTGGCATGGACAGCACACTGTGTATACACAGCAATGCTCGATTTGGGTGCATGGCCTGTGTGCCCGGCGAGAAGAGTCTTTTCTATGTTTTTTTTTTTAGAAACCATTTGATGTTTCTGTATGTGGAAGGTGAGTTCGACATAACTGATGAAGGTTCAAACCAGTAGTCTGAAAACTTGAAGTGAGAGGTAAAAACAGATTAAAAGAAACAAAAGCCTTTGTATGTTATGTTCTTGGCTCAGAAAGAAACCAAGGGAATATAGGATTCAAATGAAAATGAGACCAAAAACAAGCTGCTCTCCCACTGGAGTTAGAACCAGACTTTATTGTATGTATACACTTTCTGACCTATTGTCAATATACACATCTGAAAAGTGATACCACGGCCGCTACAGACAGCGCAAGAACAGTCCTGTCTTTGCGTTAGCGTCTACCCACCGTCTAAACAGAGCAGCTACAGTGACAGTACATGGAGGGGTGGCCACACATGACATGGGACAGCTGGCAGTGTCCTCAAGACTAGCGGTTATGATCACAGCATAGTGTTCAAAATTATTTTCCCCCGGTTTTAGAAATCTAAAATTTTACATGTACATTAAAAACCAAGTGCTGTAGGGGTTTTAGCTCCTGACTGCTGTTCTCTCCTTTCACCACCTACTGGGCGTGGGTTGTATCCCTGGGGTGGGCTCTGGGAGGAGGGGGCACAGCAGCTGCTTGGGAATGGAGTGCTGCCCTCTGGCCACTGGGCATCATTTCAGCAAGGTTCTGAGTATGGATTCCCCCAGGCCTGTTGCTGTCTCCAAACCAAGCGGCTAGAGGGTCTGCACCATCTGGATGGCCAACATGCACTCTCACCAGCAAGGAAAACTACATCTATTTGGTACAGACCCTAAACCTGCACCTGTATGAGGAGCTGCTGGTCCTCAGAGAAGCCAGTACACACAGCTAAGGACCCCAGCTCCCTTCAGCCCTCTGCCAAATCAGAAGCGGGTCAAATCCCAAAGACAGGACCTGACCTTTTCCAGCCTGTGAAGAGGGGTCCTGGCCTGGTCCCCTCCTGCCAGGCAGCACCGTTTTATGCCTGTCTCTCCTCATCCTGGGGGGGGGGGGTTTGGGGGGGTCGGAGGGTCTCGGTCCCTCCCACGCTCAGTGTCTCCACTTCACTTTGCATCCAGCCCTGGGTTACACTAGCACAAAAGACACAAGGAATCCCAATTTATTTACAAAATATTAAAAAGTCAGTTTATCATCTACATATTAGCCCCATTCTGCCATTTTATACATGCACTAGTGTGGAAAAATAAAAACTTTAAAAAAAAGAAAGGATTATCAGGTGGGAGTGAGCAATTCTAACCCTTTGTCAAGGAGTCCAGTCACTGCAGCTTTTCTGGAGTTGAGCGAGCGTCAGCTCCTCACATAACTTAAGAGCGATCCCAAGCGGGAGGAAAGAGGGTGGCAGGGGAGGTAGCCTACGGGCCTACACACCAAGCAGGGCAGAGACTGGTGGTGGGGAGGGTCTGCAGACCTACTGGCCAGAATGACTTTGTACATCATGGACCCTGGGGGTGGGCAGCGATGGCAGCAGAGTCTCCAGAAGCAGGAAGGAAGATGGGGTGGTGGGGGATAGGGGGGTGCTCAGTAGCTGAGGGTGGAGTCGTCCCACTCCAGCTGCTGCTGCCGGTTCGCGGTCTGCGGGTCCCCGTGCTCCCCCTCGTCCTCCTCACTACTCTCCGACTCGGCGCTGGTGATGTCATCCTCTTCGTCCCCGTCCTCGCTCTCCTCTTCCTCCTCCTCCTCTTCCTCCTCACTGCTATGCTGGTCCTCGTAAGTCTGACAAAGGGATGACCCAACCGACCGGGTGCTGAATCCAGCCCCAACCCCTGCTGGGAGTCACATCCCACGACCCAGCCAGAGGGGCTGGACTAGGCTGGAAGGAGCCTCACCACAGACAAAGGGAAATAAAGCTCTGATCACCACCCACAGTGTGACCAGGACCCTGTGAGGCCCCATAGGCCTCAGTTTAACTGGGGGGTCATGGTAAGGACCACACGAAGCACAGGAACGTCGGTGGTGGGAGTGGGGGGTGGGGCTGGGTGGGATGAGCCTCCCCGGGGCCCCACACCTACCTCCATGGGGTTCACGGTGATGGTCAGGGCGGAGTCGTCCCAGTCCATCTCGTTCTCTTTCCCAGTGTCCTGGTCCCGCATGGTTCTCTGGTGTGCGGCCCGGATCCGGAACACCCCCAGGATGATCATGAAAACCAGGAAGCTAACGCACACCACGATGACAACAGTGGCAGTGCTGGGCACAACTGGGGTGAGAGGAGACAGGATGGCTGTGATGACAGGACCCATCCTGGGCCCATGTGCCCTGGCCTCCCTACTGCTGGCTCCATCAGCTCCCAGAGAACAGACGGACCTCTGAGAAAAGGCTCAGTGCAGGAGTTTGGCCCCTTGCTGCCCTGTCTGTGCTCCAGTTTCCTTGTGCGATGGGGAATAAAAGCTGGGCTAGCCTGTGGCTGTTCGGAGCTGCGGTTGGGGTAAGCGGGTGCTGAGCTCACAGCAGGAGTCAGGGTAGGGCAGCACAGTCCTACCTGCAAACGGGTGGGGGCTGGCCAGGTTGTGACCCGAGAGGTCAATGAAGGCGCGGTGCTCAGGGTGGACGAACTGTGGCTGGGCGGCTATGTGGCTGGCGTGCTCCACGGGGTTGGCCGTGTGGATGACATTCACCTGCACCAATGGAAAGGCAGCCCGGATGTGTCTGGGGAATGGACACGTACTCAACCAGCACCACCAGACTGGGCCCTGGATGGGTGCTGGTGGGTGGAGAAAAGCGCAGCAAGGAGGGTGTTGCAATGATCTGATGTTGTCTCACAGCCAAGAAAAAGCCTGCTCTTGTAAAATTCATTTTTATTGTGCCTAAAAAAATAATTCATCCACAACAGACTGGAGGAGAAGGCCCAGCACCACCAAGGGCCCTTTACCCCAGGTCGTCCGAGAAGCCTGGGCACAGGCATGTCCCTCTTTTCTCAAAATCATAGCCACATGAAACAGCACAAATCACAGGCTTTTTTTTTCTTTCAAATCCGCTGCCCTCAGCTCAGAGAATCCCCTTGTGGACTCGTCAGCATTGTGAGCTAATTCTGCGGCTGGGGGGTCCCAGTGCAAGTGCTCAACTGCTGAAAATAACTTCTGGTTCACTCCTCTGGGGCACAGAAGCTCTGAGTGACACTAGACACGTCAGAGTGGCCGTGTGCCCCCTGGCCCGGAGTCACCATGACCATGTTCCTCACAAGGCAGTCCTGCCCTGGGCAGAGCATTCACTCCCAGGAAGGCCAGGCCTCTGCAGAGAACCTCTGGCTCCTGGGCACTGCTCCTTCGAAAGCAGTGTCAAATCTCTAAGACACACCCTCGCTCCTCAGTCCAAGGTATCAACTGCCACTCGATCCTGACCTCCTTCCAAGGCCCCTCCAAGTCTCGGGCTGTGAAGCCTGTGAAGGGGGCACCATGCCGAATCCCAGTCATCTCATGCACAACCTGTCACCCCAAACCTGTGCAGGTCAAGCCTGGAGCAGCCCCCTTGATTGGAAAAGGTGACTGACCCCCCCTATGAACCCCAATAGTGACCACTACAAATGCCTTGGAAATCAGCATTTGCAAACATCAGGGTCGTGAGTGGGGTGCTCAGTCACCACGCCACTGGCCTTTCTTTGCAGAGCCCAGCTCTCACCTCCACCTGGAACTCGTTGCTGACGTAGCGACCATTCAGCTCAGAGCAGACAAGCTTGAACTTGCGGTCAAGCAAAGACCTAGTGTGCCAGTTCCGATAGCGCAGGAGGTGTAAGATCTCCTCGTAGCTGGCCATGGTGTCAACGCCTGCAGGCGAGGAGACGGCAGTGCGGAGGTTAGGAATACAGGCTGCAGGCAAATGCAAGCGGTTCCCAAGGCACTCAGCCATGCCTGGCTGTCCAACCGTGGGGTATCTCCCCCTACTGAAGGGCGTGTGCCATCGGCCCAGTCAACACTCTCCCTTCCCACCCTCTCCAGGGCTCCCTTCAGGTTTTGAGCTGGGAGGACAGCTCCTGGCTGTCACTCTTCCCACCTGTGAAGACCACGCCCAGGTCAGAGCTGCTCATTTCGATGCCCTTCTGCTGCAGGCGGGCCGCATCTACCTCCAGGCTCTCCTGCTCTCCATTCAGTTCTTCTCCCTCCACTGTGACCTCACAGGTGTCCAGGTCGTGCACGATCTCCTCCGACACCAGTGACTCTTGAACTGAAAAAAATAGCCCAACAGGAAACGGCAGAAGTCATGAAGCCTGGAGAGGGGGTCACAGTGATGGCCCACTTCCTCATCCTCAAACTCACAGAGCCCTTTTAGGGACCATGGATAGAGGTATGGGACAGTCACTTTCAAGAATTGGGGGTATTTTATGCATCTAAGGAGGACTGAATGAACAGTGAGAAGGCCTGAGTGTGGGGCGATCTGTCCTGCTGGGACTGCCAACAAGCAGGAGCATCCCCCAACTGCATCCCCTGCCCTGGTCTCCACCCTCTCAACCCCCAAGATCTATCCCAGACTCTGATGTCAAGCTGGAAAAAGATCAAAGGACCCCCCGTAAGTGGGTTTCCAAAGATCGGAAGGAGCTCCAGCCTACAGTCAGATTCTAGAAGCAAACCCAAAACAGCACAGAAAGATTCAAGTTTCCCAAACCACAGAGGAAAAGGGCCGGGATTTTCCCCTGGCAGCTGCAGTGGGGTTTCAACTGCACAGTTTCAAGCTGAGGTAGGGATGACTGTTCTGGGCTATCACCTGTCGGGTCCTCATCCCCTTCCCCTTCGGGCTCCACTTCTCTTGTGATGGTGCTGATGATCCGAAGCTCAGGGAAGAGGAAAACCCCTTCTGAGCTTTCAAATTCGGAAGCCGCTCGAGCAAAATGGTGGATGCCGCTCAGACTAATCTTGGGCTCTTCTGGCTGCAAAACCATCACGTAGCCATCCACTGGGGGGATAGAGATGCAGGCAGCCTCGTTAAAACACCTGTCAACAAGGAAGGGGAGGGGAAGGTCAGGGCTCAAAGAGATGGCTTCTCAGGTCACATTCCCAGAGGAGGAAATGTCATAGGGTCAACTCCAGTATTCCTGCCTGGAGAATCCCATGGACAGAGGAGCCTGCCGGGCCACAGTACATGGGGTCGCAAAGAGTTGGACGTGACTGAGCACAACACACACACACACACACACACACACCCCTCAAGCCACACTAGGGTGCTCAGAGATGGCGCAGGCAGGATTCCACAACCACCTGGCAAGACACTGGCCACTCCCAGAATGTGTTTCTAAACATCACTCAAAGTTTCTGGTAACTAGTGACCATAAGCTTACAGAAGGGAGGCTGGTTTGTCCTAAAAAACTTAAACGCACATGTTTTCTTCTCAAGGGTCACTGAGCAAAGAAAGGCAAGATTTATTGCTAACAAATCAGCACCTACTTGACTGTGCTGGTGATTTTGAGTCTTCGGATCCCTGGGGTGGGGAACTGTCGTGAATTAAGGTAGGAAATGTGCTGCATGGCCTTATCAAGCTCCCCCACGTCCTCTTCCTCCAAGGTCAACATTGACTGACTAGGATTGGCCTGGATCTGAAATGGCACCAAAACAGACAGGAGAGGAGTAAGGTTCTGTCTGCAGGGAGGTGAAACCATGAATGTGCTGACAAAGAGAATTAGCTTGGGATTGATGTGAACTGGTGACTTAGAAGAAAAGCTTGTAGAATTCCAGTGACCATGACCCTATGACATGACAGTAAATATCGAAGGCGCAAACAGATTTGTGATAGAAGGAAAAAAATGTTTGGTCTTTGTCCCTGGCACAGACCTCCTAAAACCCTTGGAATTTCCTGAGGGATAGGAGCATCTTTTGTTATTCCTGATTAAGCCCCCTTCAACCACCCCAGAGTTTACCTTAATGAGGTGACTCCTGGTAGAGCCTTAGATAGTTTCTGGATGGGGACTGTTGCTAGAGAAACAAACCATGTGGTGAGAGTGGACCTTCAGTTCTACCCTTGAAGGGAGAGAGGCTGGAGACTGTGTTAATTGATCATCAGTGGTTAATGATTTGATCCATCATGCCTATACAATGGAATCTCTGCAAACCCCCTGAACAACAGGGTCTGGAGAACTTCTGGGTCTGCAGACACAGCAAGGTGATGGGGGCAGGGGGTGCCCTGTGCACTCCCCTCACCCCAGGCCCTGAGCATCTCTTTTACCTGCTTTTTCCTGAGTTGCATCCCTTACAATGAACCCGTAACCGTAAGCAAAGTGTTCTGTGGGGTTTTCTGAGCAGTTCTGCAAATTATTGAAACCGAAAAGGGGGAGGGGATGTGGGAACCCTGGACTTGCAGCCAAGCTGGATGGAAGTGTGGGTACCGGAGGCCTGGAAGCTTGTAACTGGCAGCTGAGGAGCAGGCGTCTGGTGGGCAGTGGGGCCTGGTGCCCAGTCAGTCTCAGGACAGAAGTGGACTACGGGACGACTGGGGAGCAGGGGCCCAAAGAGCTAGAGAGTTAGGGTGTGGTGCTGGAGGTGCTAAGAGTAAAAACAAATCAACCCTTGTGCCAGCAGCCTCTGCACTTGAGGGTAAGGAAGCTGTGGGTGCTGGGAGTGGGGTGCCAGTTGGGGGGGTGCCTGTGTTACCTTGACACCTCTGCCACTGTCTTCAGGGGTGTGCAGGTCTAGTCCCTCTTTGCAGGTATACAGACAGTCAATCACCTTCTTATCTGTGAGCTTCCCAGAACGGATAGTCAGGCCAGCCAGATTACCTCGGAAAAACTGGGTCATGCGCAGGTCACCACCTGTGGAACATGTGGGAGGGAAAGCAGAAATTGTGGGGGCAGCCTGGGGCCTTCTGTCTCACTTTTCAATGTGGTGTTACCGGTGGTGGTGGCTTGATGGGTGGACATGCGGGTTAGTTCCTATCAGATCCTGTTAGCCTTGCAACTGACATGGAAGCACAATGAGGAAATTAAATGGTTTATGATCATGCATGTGGCCCGGAGAAGAGAGGAGCTGGTGGTGATGGTGTGGGCGTGTCCCTCACCAGAAGCCGAGAGATCCCACGACTGTCCCCACTCGTGTGGCCACTCCCCAGTAAGGGTGGCCCATGCTGACTGGTCACCATGGCACACAAGTGACATTCTACTGGTGCCAGTCTCTTCAACCACTGCCTTCTCAATCAGCTAGATCAGATGCTGGGCTCCCTTTTTAAAACTTATTTATTTTTGGCTGCACCATGTGGATGCAGGATCTCAGTTCCCTGACCAGGAATCACACCTGGGCCCCTGCAGTGAAAGCGCTGGGTCCTGACCACTGGACCAAAAGGGAATTCCCCTTGGGTTGCTTTTTTCTAACTGAGCATATTCCCAGAATACATACAAACTCAGGGATGAACATATACAAGCAGGAGTAGAAAGATGAAATGAATGTTAAAACCCCATCCTGCACTTAGAAGCCTAGTATCAAGGCTAGTTAGACAGCTGTTTTGTTGACTTGCAGCATGCCTGTCTCCAGCTACTGAGGACAGCTGAAGAGAGTGAAGAAGTTGTAAGAAAAAGCCAGAAAGTGGCCCTTGACAGGCTGTCACAAAAACCCAAAACCAGGAGGTAGTAAATCCTGTTCTTACACTGAAGGAGAAGAAGCTGGCTGTAAGCAGCGCATCTCAATCCTGACAAGGACATTACAGGCAACATCAGTGCTAGGGATTGAGATCTCTAAGAAACATTATTTAGAATTTCTTCTCGGGCGGGACAGAATATCTAGACACGAGTCTTTTCCTGTCTGGTATTCAGGCACACAAGAAGCAGGAGGCAGCCTCCCAAGCCTGGCCTGTGAGATTTCAGCAGGGAGTTTCAGGCAGTGGGATGGGGCGAGATTTGATGAAGGGGGAAAAGAAACTCCCATTAGCGTCTCGCATAAATGAGTCATTTGCTCTCACTTCAGCTGGGATCGGCACGGGCAGAAAAGGGAAATCCCATGATGCAATGGGGCAGCACAAGGCAAAGCAGCAGCTCAAGACAGTGTCTGGGACCCAAATGCAACCGAGGTGTCACATGCAGAATGGGCAATGAGTGGAGGTCTCGTCTTTAAATGAAACACAAGAGTGAACCGTAGGCAAGAGTCCAAGGACCTGCGGAGGCCAGAGGCACAGGCTCAGTTTCATTGTCACTTTCAACTCCTGAATACTCTGTAGAAAAGCAAGACAGACAATATGAAAGGACCAAGAGGTTAGGCTCTTCAGAACTGGACCTTGAAAATTAGTTTCGAAAAGTTACCAAACACAAACACAAAGACAACACTTCGCCTCTCATCCCTCGACACATTCCACCTGGATGAAGCTTGTACCTCGTCACCTTTTACCACCCCTGTGCTTCTTCCCATCCTTTAAAAAAAAAGTTTAAGTGTAGTTGATTTACAAAGTTAATCCCTGCTGTACAGCAAAGTGATTCAGTTACACACACACACACACACACCCTTTTTCATATTCTTTTCCATTATGGTTGATCAGAGGATACTGAATATAGTTCTTTGGGCTATACAGTAGGACCATGTTGTTCATCTTATTCCAGTCTCTTATTCACCTTCCTACAGCCTCGTTGCCAAAACAGAAGTTGGATTCAAAATAAGACTGAGTGAAAGCCATGCGCTCAGTTCACTGATCTCCTCAACCTGCCCAGGCAGGACCTAGCCAGATGGTGGCTGATGCTGATGGCAGAGACGGACCCGGTGCAAATGGCAGCCCACTTGGACTACAGCGCCGGCCTTCCTGGTGGGGAACACATGAGTCAGCATCTAAAGGTTGGTATGTTGTGAACGTGTATGACTTTTTTGAAGGCTCAAAAGGAGTACATAATTGGTCAAGACTTTGACTTCGAAGGGACAGAGGAAGGAAGGCATTTTTAACCAGTTTTTCTGAACAGGAAAGGAGTCAGAGATTAGGGAACTTAACCCAGAGAAACATACTCAATCGGTGATGGGCTCAGGGACAGCAGCTGCAGCTACTCACCAGTGTTCTTGGGTCTCAGCACCCACCCGCTCGATAGGAGGACAGAGTCTCCACTTCCAAGACTACTTCCCTGTGTCCGCCCCACCTTGCAGAGCAGGCCTCTCCACCTTTAAGCTTTAGCTACAGCTGAGTGGGCTCCGGGCCAGGTGTGCACAGGTAAGCCCTGGGGTCCACACAGCTCTTCCGTCCCCCCAACACACAGGTGAGCCCTGGGCCCACACAGTTCCTCTGTCTTCACAACCCACAGTTAGAACTGACGTTTCCGTTGATGCCATGAGGGGGCCTCCAGCCTGAGTTCCCCATGGTGAATTTGAAAAGAAAAGGATCTCAAATCTCCTGAAAGGAAGAAAGGAGATCTTTTTTCCTGTTAACTACAATTTTTAAAAACGTGTGTTTGGTTTGGAGATCTAGGGAGATTTTTCTGGCTAAGGATGCTGAGAGGGCTGAGGCAGAAAGAGATGAAAGAGTGAGAGCCATCTGACAGCAGAGGCACCAGGAACGAACAGGAAGGCAGAGTGGAATGTGAGGGCTTATTTTAACCCATGCAACAAAATTCTCAGAATACAAAATAACAGGTTGTTATTTTGGTTGGCCCTTGTAGTCTTATTCAAGTCTTTACTGAGAAATTCTGGAAGCTAATATGAACTGAAATTTTAAGAATAACAAAAACTTCTGATATGCCTAATAATTAATTCCTCGCTCCTTGGTCTTATGTTCTCATTTCTTACAAACCGACTGCCACCAGAATTAAATCTGGAAATTCACTGAAGAAGTTCACTGTAAATAATGTCATATTCCTTTTCATCTGAAAAGACCTGCAGGAAAATTATGAAATTCAATCCTCCTAAAAGCAGCAAAACTTTATTGTTCAGTTGTTTAGTCGTGTTGGACTCTGCAACCCCACGGACTCCAACAAGCCAGGTTTTCCTGTCCTTCACCGTCTCTCAGTTTGCTCAAATGATGTCTTAGAAATTTGGCTCTTTCATAAATTTCTAATCTAACTCCAGGACTTCCACAGAGAAGGAAAGGAAGGCTGATTTAGCAGGTACATGTGATGATCATGACACCCTGCAGTCACACAACAGAGTCAAGGGCAAGGGTTGGAGGCGGGGCCCCATGAACCTAGATGGCAGACCAGGGGTCCTGTGAACTTGGGTGGGAAAGATCACATGCTTATTTTCACTAACTTCTAATATTTAGTTTTCTCTTTCCTTATAAATGTCAGCTACGACAGGAATATTGGAAGAAACCATGACTTTGCAAATAGAAATCATGTCCCATCACGCCGACAAGCATTGTTACAAAGCCCCTCGCTGTTCTGACTCACAGCAGTTAACAGATGTGCCTGATCTTCACATGTAAATAGTGGCACAGATCTTACTATTTCACAAATTAGGGCTTTAACACTTTTATAACTGTATGAACTTCAATCTAATTGGTCACCTTTGAAATCCTATGTATTTTATTTTAAAGACTGATAAGAAATGATCCTTCTGAGAAGGGATCCTCGGCTTCCCAGACTACCAGAGGAATTCATGGCACAAAAGAGATTAACACTCCTCGTTTGGTGGATCAGAGATGCCAGCCTGAGTGTACCAGCTCCAGGGGTTCAAACCCTAACGCTATGTAATCGGCTGATTAACAGAGCTTGCTTCTTTTCTTCATCTCAGTTTTTCAGCTGTGAAACAGGGATAAAAAGAGCTTCTGCCCCATGGACGTATCCCTTAGAATTAATGAGATGTGTACTAAGCCATCAGCACACAGCCTGCCACTTAGAAAACAAGAACAAGTGTTATTGTCTTACTGGCGACTCATCACATCCCATCTCTGTCTTGTGGCAGAGACGCCCACAGACTCTTCTCCAGTCCTCAATGAAGTGCTTCTACCAGGTTACCAAGCACAAACACTCTGATGTGCCCTCTGGGCCAGAGCAACTCACACATCTGTGCCTGAATGATGTTTCTGTGTTTTTTTTAAACTTTTCAATCAACAGATTAATTTATAAACATGTTCCTCAACACACTCTCTCTCTGCACAATGCTCCCTCCCAGGCCCTCAGGAAAGGCGTTCCCATCCTTCACTGCCTCCAGCGAGGACCACAGAGCTGCCCCAAAGTCTTGCAGAGCAATGCCCCTGGAAAGGCAACACCAGACAAAGGAATGAAAAGATAAAGGACAGGACAGCAAGGAATCAGAGTACTGAGAAGAGCCTGCTTCTGTTAATATCAACACAGTAGAGACAGAGATTGAGAGGAAAAGGGGTACCCGTGACCATTACCTTGCCAGCAAGCCCCAACCACAAGCTGGGTTTCGATCTTGTATGGATGAAGTGGGTAATCTTCAGTGACAGAGAAGGGCTCATGAGGGACACCGTCCACGTAGAGGGTCACACTGGGGATCTCCACGTTGAGGACGTAGTGATGCCATTCCTCGTCACAGACCTGTGGGGCCAAGGGGAGTGTTAGGTGCGTAACACCCTCCTTCCTTCTCACCCTCTCAACACAACTGGACGCGAGAATGAACTTCTGTCTCCCTAGAAAGGAAAAGATTTAAAGCAACAACAAGGACTTCCCTGGTGGTCCAGTGGTTAAGACTTCGCCTTCCAACACAAGGAGTGTGTATTCCATCCCTGGTCAGGGAACCAAGATCCCACACGCCTTGTGGCCAAAATACCAAAACACAAAACAGAAGCAATACTGTTAACAAGTTCAATAAAGACTTAAAAAATGGTCCACATCATCAATAAATAAACAAAAAGGCAACAAAATATGTCTCTTCCTACATGTCTCACCCAAAGGGCTCAGGTGACAACCACCTCAAGGACAAGTTAGATTGGGGGGCAGGGAGGGGAGGGGCACTACTTGCCCGTCGTAAGACAGGGCTTCAAACGGTGAGCTGCCCAACCCTCTTCCACTGGGAGCGTGACACCAGGGACTTCTAGTATGGGCAGGATGGACACCACTCAGGGGGCTGGCAGTTCCTTTTCTGGATCAAAATGAAAAATAACTCCCATCTCAGAAAGAGGCCCACTGTTGCATCATGTGCTTTTCTTTCTTGGTTCAAAGGTGATGGTCTATATAAGTATGAACATAAAGCTCAGGTGGCCAAATTCAATTGAGTTCCTCTCCTATCACTGAGTATCTCCCTTGCTGTCACATGGGGAGTGCTGGTCTGCAGTTTCCAAGGCCCCAGCTGGTCTGGCACTGGCCTGATTTCTGGCTTATATTTTATGCAAGAACACGGACAAGCAGAGAAGGAGATACTGTGGTATGAAATTTCTAAGCATGCCTTTCAAAAAGTTTGCCCAAAGCTTCCCTGGTGGCCCAGTGATAAAGAATCTGTCGACCAATGCTGGAGACATGGGTTCAGTCACTGATGAGGGAAGATCCTACGTGTGGCAGAGCAACTAGGCCTGTGCGCCACAACTACTGAGCCCACGTGCTGCGACGACTGAGGCCCACACATCCTAGAGCCCATGCTCTCAACAAGAAAGGCCACTGCAGTGAGAAGCCTGCACACCCCAGCGGGAGAGTAGCCCCCACTTGCCACAACTAGAGAAAGCCCAAGCAGCAATGAAGCCAAAAGTTAAATAAATGAATAATTTTTTTTTTAAGTTTGTCCAATTTACCTTTTAGTTCTAAGAAACTGAACCAAAGAGAAATCGAGAGCTTAAACAGGCCAGAAACATCAAAATAAATGAAGACATTAACAAAGATTACTCCCAAAAGAAAAGCAGCTGCTTTTCAGCCAGAGAAAAAATTCAAACCTATAACACTGTATATATGTTTACTATATACTCATGATAGGTGTGTATATAAATGTGTCATCACATATTTCTAAATAAAGAAATTACACAGTAATTCACTTTTGAGATAGGTAAGATCTTAATTTTAGTTTAAGTCTTTATTTTAATCAAGTTCTGTAATAGATGTTTCTTCAGAAAGTAGTTTATATTACATTCCTAGTTTTACAAATATTACAGGTTTCTAGGGGATTAGTAGAATAACTCTGTACTTAAATATCAGTAATATTTGGTCAAAATTCATGAGCATATTGTAAGAAGATAGTAGTCAAGTTCAAGTGTGATGCTAAGTCATGTCCGACTCTTGTGACCCCATGGACTGTATCCCGCCAGGGTCCTCTGTCCACGGGATTCTCTAGGCAAGAATACTGGAGTGGGTTGCCATGGCCTCCTCCAGGGAATCTTCCTGACCCAGGGATCAAACCCATGTCTCTTATGTCTCCTACACTGGCAGGCAGATTCTTTACCACTAGTGCCACCTAAGACCACTCCAACTACTCACTTTGCATCAACAATAGCCTCGGTCCCCTTTGTGTGTATGTGCTCAATCACTCAGTTGTGTCCGACTCTTTGAAACCCCATGTACTGTAGCCCACCAGGCTTCCCTGTCCATGGAATTCCCCAGGCAAGAATACTAGAGTGGGTAGCCATGTCCTTCTCCAGTGGCTCTTCCCAACTCAGGAGTTGAACCCAGGTCTTCTGCATTGCAGGCAGATTCCTTATCAACTGAACTAGGCAGGAAGTGAAGATAGCAGTAGAATTAGTATAATTTTTTAATTTCCTTGAAAACAGGGAGATTAGGAGAGTAAAACCCCAAGCCACAGACAACACCCAGGACAATACTGCTGATGAGGTGACTACATGAATGCTCAAACAAGCCAGGTGGAGAAAAGCAACAGGGTTTCTGATCCAGGAGATACCAGAGGGTGTGAAGCCACATGAAAAAAGAAAAAGAAAAAAAACTTAATGAAGACAACAGAAGGGAGAGTTCAAAACTCAAAGCTAGGGGTAAAAAAGTCATGCTGATCAACTATCTCTTTTCAAATGTAGGAAAGCTAATTTCATGTAAAACTGAAGGTGGGGGAGTGAAAATGATCAGGACTCAATTCCACATGAAGTTTTTAAAAGGAAAAGAAAAGACAACCAAAGGGAATAATATCCCTTCAGCTAATGAAACCATACCTCAAAGTCATACCTAACAAAAGAGATGAGAACGATGATCTACTATTTTAAAACATGCTAAAAGACATTAGGAGAATGACATAAAACAGTAAAAAAACAAGTTCATAATTAAAGCAACTCAGAAACGAGGTGACAAGATACAGAAATGATTTAAATGAAAGGGACAGTTACAGTAAAAAAGGTGAAGAAAATCAACAAAAGATAAAAGGAGTCCCCAGGGAGGAAAACCAAAGCAATGAAAAAGAATACCAAAAAACTGTAAGAAAAACTTGCATGAAATACCCAAATATTTAAAACTAGATACTAAAAGGGAATACCACATATTTGGGAAAACAGACCTAAAACCACTAAGATGTACTCATGCAATTAAAAGAAGAGGAAGAGAAAGAAATACATCCTATGATCATCCAAACAAAAAGACTAAATATTTTATAAATGAAAGAAAATCAAGTTGTTGTTAAGAGTTTAATAGCAATATTTTATGTTAGAACTCAATGGTATGAGAGATTTTCTGTTCTTAGAAATCTTACATCTGAGCCAGAGATGAGATATCCAGCCAAAGTGACCTTCAGTATAAAGGCCACAGACAAACTATTAAAACAACACATTAAGAACTTAGGAAGCCTTTTCATGAAGATGGCACCGAAGGCGAAGAAGGAAGCCCCTGCCCCTCCTAAAGCTGAAGCCAAAGCAAAGGCTTTAAAGGCCAAGAAAGCAGTGTTAAAAGGTGTCCACAGCCACAAAAAAAAGAAGATCCGGACGTCACCCACCTTCCGGCGGCCCAAAACACTGCGGCTCAGGAGGCAGCCTAAATATCCTCGGAAGAGCGCCCCTAGGAGAAACAAACTTGACCACTATGCCATCATCAAATTCCCCCTCACCACCGAGTCAGTCATGAAGAAAATAGAAGACAACAACACACTAGTATTCATTGTGGATGTCAAGGCCAACAAGCACCAGATTAAACAGGCTGTAAAGAAGCTCTATGACATTGACGTGGCCAAGGTCAATACTCTGATCAGGCCTGATGGAGAGAAGAAGGCATATGTTCGACTGGCTCCTGACTATGATGCTTTGGATGTTGCCAACAAAATTGGGATCATCTAAACTGAGTCCAGCTGGCTAATTCCAAATATAAAAGTTTTCACTATGTAAAAAAAAAAAAAAAAAACTTAGGAATTAACTATTCCCATGAGCCCCTCCTGGGAACACACTTTCTACCACCCAAGTGACCAGAAAACAAATGCCACAAGGATAGTGACGCTGACCGCTGATGGCTGCTTACATCATGAAGAGAAAAAATCAGACACAGGGCTTAAACAGATCAGAAACATTAAACTCCATTCTGATCAAGTCTTTAGAACCCACTCCCAATGCACAAGGTATAAAGAAAAGAAAGGAGGGACTTCCTGGGTGGTCCAGTGGTTAAGAATCTGCCTTCCAATGCAGGGGATGCAAGTTTGACCCCTGGTCAGGGAACCAAGGTCCCACATGCGGTGGAACGACTAAGCCCATGTGCCTCAACTAGAGAGAAGCCCACGCACTCAACAAAGAGCGCACGTGCTGCAACTAAGACCCAACACAGCCATCAGGAGGTAGGCAGATAGATAAATAAATATTTTTAAAAGGAGGAGAAGACAGAGGAGCGTGTTACATTACACCACAGGGAAGCAACCAGTTAAATCTAAACTATGAGACTAAAGCCTGATTTTATTACCAAATGAATTCCAAGGGAGAAGAGGAGCATCTACAGATGAAAATAAACTCAAAAAGTCTGTCAATCCCAATGTATGGTCTCTTATTGGATCCTGATTCAAACAAACAAAACTGTAAACACAAAAACACCTATGAAACAATCTGAACACTGGATGGATATTGAAAAATTATTAACAGTGGAGGTAACAATGAAATAAGACTGACCAAGAGCTGATAATTGCTGAACCCAACTGAAGGGTGTGTGGAGTTGTTCCTTATACTAATCTGTCTACTTTTACCTATGTCTAAAATTTTCCATGATAAAGTTTCAAAAACATGTAAACAGAAGAAACTAAACATTGGGATGCCCCGGACAGCCCAGTGATTAGGACTCTGCTCTTCTACTGCAGGGAGCATGGGTTTGATTCCTGGCTGGGGAAATAAGATCCCCCATGCCCTGGGGTGCAGTCAAATTTTTTTTAATTTAAAAGCAAAAAAGAAACTAAATATATAAATGCAAACTATGGTTATGAAAACAGAACTATACATAAAATGTCTATCTACACTGCAAAAAAATTTTTCTGGATACCTTTCTTAGTGTCTTGAAAAAATTTATGACAATGGTTTCCGAGAAAGAAATGATCTAGGTAAATAAAAATGACAACACCTGGACAGTGACCTCATCTTTCTACCACCACACACTTTTTTCCTCTCATATGGGCTCTTATGTACCTATCTTGTAACAATTGCAGACAATGTTATATTTCACCAACTATAAGCACATATAACACTATGTCCGCTCATATCTACTAATTCCAGGAGACAAATAAAGCAAGCCCAGGCGAAGATTTCCTTCTTGTCCCAACTCTAAATCATGAGACAAAACAACCTGCTGTGATTGTAATGGAAAGGCTTTCTCAGTTCACAGCATCTCCTCATTTCCTATAACACATTGATTCTTTGCACATGACACTTGCTTTTTTACCACTGCAACTGCTAGGAAATCAGCCTTGAAAAAGATATGACATCATCACAGGAAGTATAATATGATCTAATGCCCAAACTGTAAACTCCCAAGACCTAGCAATTCATGTGATGTCTGAAAGATGTCAAGACTGCTGGTTCCTTGAAAATTTAAAATACCATGTCCCTGAATTTGCTGGGGCACCCAGAGTTCTGGGCACAATATGGGAGCCAAGGACTTAGACAATGAATAAACAAATACAAGGATCTCAATTTTTAAGTAAGTGCTGCTTATCTCAATAAATTATAACACAGTATTTTGTACTTAAAACATATTATTTCTTTATATAGGCACACCTTGGAGATATCACAGGTTTGGCTTCAGACCACAGCAATGAATCAAATATTACAAGAAAGTGAGTCACATGAATTTTTTTGGTTTCCCAAAGCATTAAAAAGTTATGTTTACACTATACTATAGTCTATTAAGCGTGCAACTGCATTATGTCTAAAAAATAACTGTGTCTGTGTGTGTTAGTCGCTTACTCATGTCCAACTCTTTGCGACCACATGGACTGCAGACTGCCAGGATCCTCTGTCCATGGAATTCTCCAGGTAAACATACTAGAGTGGGTTCCCATGCCGTCCTCCACGGGATCTTGCCTGACCCTGGGATCAAAGCCAGGTCTCCTGTATTTCAGGCAGATTCTTTACTGTCTGAGCCACCAGGGAAGCCCAATTTAAAAGTACTTTACTAAAAACTGTAACCATCATCTGAAAATGCTTAGGATTTCCAGGCAGTCCAGTGGTTAAGACTCCATGCTCTGGGGGGGGGCGGGGGGGGGGGGGGGGGGGTGGGGGGCACAGGTTTGGTTCTTGGGGAACTAAGATCCTGCATGCCACAGAGTATGCCCCCCGCAAAAACCCAGTATCTGAGAATTACAATAAAATGAGGTATGCCTGTATTAATATTTTATGTACAAAATACACACGTGTAAAAAAACAAAGTCTTTCAACGTGAAGGAGTTCAATGGATTTAATGTGCTATCCTATTACCCACGGACACAGAAATCGTAAAATCTTCGATACACCCTACCCGTAAATAGTTGGTCCCGTGCAAGGTTTCAGTGCCCATTTACTCTCTGAAAAAAAATCCTATCAGTGAGTTTTCCATTCCCTCACCTGACTCAGCTTCCAGTGGAACTCTGCAGGTTTGTATTTCTTCTCTTCTGAAGGATCCTGACGGAGGAGGAAAACCAGCCGGCAGCCATGGACATAGAGTGAGTAATGGTGTCGGTTCATCTCTGCAGAGAGAAATTCTACTGGTAAACCGCCAGCCTAACTCACTACTCACTAGGCAGTTTTTGCAGAAACTAACACCTGTGCCCAGCCATTTTTATTCTGGCTGGTCAAAAATTAATTCTGTTATTTCACTAACACTTTGTGGGTTATTACATTCAATAGTTACACCTGACACATCTGTAAATCTTCTCCAGCACCATGAGTTTCATTTTCACTTTCTGCATGAGAATTAATCACTAAGGTTTTTTGTCTTTTTGTTAGTTGAATATTCACATCATCTGAAGTATAACTATATTCTGAAGAACTACCATCTTATGAGACTCCAGTATACATGTCACTCAGACAATTAGAGAAAGTATCTGCATAAAATTCACTCAAAATTTCATGATGCATCATTTTAAAAACATTTTAGGGTAATAAACTCGTGTTTACAATATACCCAAGGTTGGAACAAAAACCTAAGAGCAAAATGTGAGTAACAACAATCGTTAAGTTGTGCAGTAAATCCTTGATCAATTTTAAGTTCTAACAATAAGCGACGTTAATCATATCACTCTCTAAAAACGTGCGTCTCTAGTCAATAACGTGTTAAGACCCAAAGGAGAAATAAAACCTGTTATTTCTTCAGCGGATTTTGAAGACAGTTTATCAGCATAAATGAACTCTCCAGGGTGGGCCAAGGCAGTGTGAGGGACAGATACACTTGGGTTTGGGGCCTCCCAGGTGGCACTAGCAGTCAAGAACTTGCCTGGAAATGCAGCAGATGTAAGAGCTTCGGGTTCAGTCTCTGGGTTGGGAGGATCCTCTGAATGAGGACTCGGCAACCCACTCCAGGATTCCTATCTGGAGAATCCCACAGACAGAGGAGCCTGGAGGGCTGCAGTCCATAGGGTCACACAGAGTTGACATGACTGACACGCATGCACGCACACTTGGGTTTTACTGCAAAGTGGGGCCTGATCCACTGAGTAAAACTAACAACTGCCTGGATACCAGGGCCAGATCTTGAGCAGAGAACCACAAGTGTCACCAACAGCCCGTGGGAGCCTTTAGGGTTAGAATAAGGTGCCGGCTCCAGGCTCCACTGCAAGGATATCCCTTACAGTGAAGCTCACATACCTGTTTTGTCTGAGCTGCAAAGAATCGTCTCCTTCTTCTTGCCAAATGGCCCATGCCTCATCCACACAGAGATCGTAAAGGGCTCCTTGGGGTTGACGGAGACGATGCTGTCTGGGACTCTCACCGCCTGAGTGCCGTTGAACTCAAAGACCTGGTCACTGTCGTGGCCGTTGTCCGTGGGAAGGCCGACAGTCCAGTTCCTGGAGCCTCCTGGGGAAGGCAGCAGCTCAGCTGTGCCAGACGCAGCACCTGAAGCAACACAGTGACACTTACTGTGCATTGCACGATGAACTCAAATGGGATAAGCATTTTAAGGCCCACAACTCAATTACTATTGAAACATAGTCAACTTACAGTGTTGTCCTAGTTTGAGGTACACAGCAAAGTGATTCAGTTATACATACACATATTCGTTTTTTACATTCTTTTTCATTATAGGTTGGTACAAGATATTAAGTAGAGTTCCCTGTGCTACATAGTAGGTCCTTGTTTATCTGTTTCATAAATAGGAGTATGTATATGTCAATCCTCTGCCCCTTCCCCTTTGAAAAGCATACGTTTGTTTTCTACGTTTATGCATCTATTTTGTAAATAAATTCACTTGTACCTTTTTTTTCTTCTTAGATTCCACATATAAGTGATATCATATGACATTCATATTTCTCTGTCTGGCTTACTTCACTTAGTTTGATAAACTCTAGGTCCATCCATGTTGCTGCAAACAGCATTATCTCATTCTTTTTTCATGGCTAAGTAATATCACGGCTAAGTAATATCAGACACACACACACTTTATCCATTCATCAGTTGATGGACACGTAGGCTGCTTCCATGACTATTATAAACAGAGCTGCTTTGAACACCAGGGCACACGTATTAAGGTACCATATTTATCTTCATGGTTAAACCATTTGCTAATTCAGTTTTCTTTTCCTCAAAACTAAGAGTTTTTATTACTAAAACAATTAAAAAATAGCAACCATGGTTATTATCTTCAAAAAAAAAAAAAAAGAAGGGAGGGAAAAGAGGAGTTCTAATTTTTAAAACCAGTGAATCACTATGTTGTACAGCAACTATAATACAAAACAAAGAAGAAGCACTACCTGCGATCTCACCCAATGTATGCACTGTTAACATTTGGGTATAAACACCTCCAGTCCTTTCTTTATGAATATACACACATTATTAAAATATGTATAATGTGTATGAAAATATAAAAATGGAGTCCTACTATGTACTTACATATATGACCATTCATAGTCTAGAGCACAATTTAAAATGTTTGAACAGCACTTTATTGCATAGAATTTGTACAATAATTTATTTAACTGATCTGTCCTGTGCACAGAGTCACCTCAAATTATTTTCTGTGATAAACCTTGCCTCGACAAGGACCTCTGTGTGTTTCCATGATTATTCCCTTAGGATAAATTCCTAGAAACGGGACACTAAGCCAGAGAACATGAGAGATTTTCACAACTGTTGTTAAACTGCCAGGCTCAGTTTTTTTTTCAATTCATCCACAGAGAATTCTGCAATCTCTCCCAGCCCCTGGGCCCTTGACTTTCCTATTCCTAGAAGCAGCAGGACTAGGCTGGAACAGACTGGTCTTTCAAGTATCATCCGATCTCAGTCCAAATCCAAGCTCAGGCTCTTCCTAAAAGTGTGACTCAGCCTTCCTCAGTCTCAACTAATTCCTCTGGAAAGATGAGGAATAACTCCACTGTCTTTGTGGGCCTGATGTGATGATAAATAAAATAACACATGTGCAAGTACCTAGAGTATAGGAAGCACTTGGACAGGAAATTCTTTCTACTTTTGAACTGTTCTGCTGAGAAAATGCTTATTTAATATCATACAAATAATGGCAGCAACAATATGGGTGAAGCAAGAGATTATTATACTGCGTGAAGTTAAGCCAGGAGAGAAGAAGAAATATCCTATGACAACCCTTATATGCTGAATCTTAAAAGAAATGATACAAATGAACTTATTTACAAAACAGATACAGACTCACAGACTTAGAGAAGGAACCTATATCGTTGCCAGGGGTTATGAATTGGGAGGGCGGGGGTGGGAGGCGGATAGTGTTGGGGTCAACACTGCTGTATTTAAAATGGATAACCAACAAGGACCTACTGTATAGCCCAGAGAACTCTGCTCAACGCTATGTGGTGGCCTGGATGGCAGAGGAGTTTGGGGAAGATGCTGTTCACCTGAAACTATCACAACATTGTTAACTGGCCATACCCTAGTACAAAATAAAAAGTTTTAAAAAATAAAAAGCTAAAGAAGAAGAATGGCATTATGAGAAAGCATGGTTTTGACATTATACTACATAATTTAAACAGTATTCCAGACCTCTTCACTTACACATTTTTAGGTACCTGATTATGAGAATTTGGACTCATAGTCAGACACTCAAGTATATTCACCACAGGGATGAGCCAATAGAGAATATACTTTTTCCCTGTTGCTTCTTCTTCATACGACAATTTCCAATTATGTAAGAAAACTGATTGCCCAAGTCTATTATCACTTAGTGAAGAGAAAGGGGAGCATCAGAAAACACTACCTCCAAAGTTCTTACTGAGCAGCTCCTGGAACACAAGAGACCCTTCTGATCATCAAGAAGCAATTTAAGTTAGTGGTGTTCTGGGACTTCTCTGGCGATTCAGTGGTTAACACACCATGCTTCCACTGCAGGGGACAAAGGTTCAGTCCCTGGTCTGGGAACTAAGATCCCATGTGCTGAGCAGCATGGCCAAAACATAACATAAAAAAGTTACTGGTGTTCTACCACCAGCTGTGTGAAAGATTCTTCCTCAGCATTTTCCCTGAGAGGTATCCATACCTCTCCTCTACCTGACTTAGATAAACCCAAAAAATATCCAGACTGATGGTGAAGATGGAGAACGAGCCTTGGGTCAAATTCTCAACCATCCTGTGTTCCACCTGCTCCATACCTTGTTTGTGGGACACAAAGACTACATATTCAATGCAGGTTTAGTTTTCATTTCCTACTTCACGTTTGTCAAAAGCTATCACACTACCTAGTTTTTTTCTTTAGTCCTTAAATAATAATTTCATTTCATTTAAAGCACACTCCTTATTGAACCCTCATTTGGATGATTCCCAACGTATGTTAGAAAAAGACATGCTGGAAATCAGTGGGTCTTAAGGTTAACTCTTCTGAATGGGCTTTTGGGGTCTGGGGTCCCTCTCTCGCCTCCTTACCGCAGAGCCGGTGAAGTGACTTCTCAGAGTAAGTGTCACGGTCACAGCCCTTCCCGATGTGGCTGGTCTCCAGCTCCACAACCACCTGCACCGAGGCCACGGACTCGTCACACGTTTCCAGGTGGACATTAGGAAAGAGTGTCAGAGCGCCAGTGCCAGGCTCGTATTCCACCCTGTTGCTCCACCCTGTGTGGAGGGTGGGGTAGAGGGGAGAGGAGGAACACTCTTGTTAGATGTCCATGGTGGCAGACTTTTGGAGCAGGTGCGAGAGCAGCAGAGAGAAGGAGGCTCACCTTGCCACCCAGGGGTGCAGGTGGGCTTGATGCTGATCTTCACCAAAACATCTTCTGCCGCTCTTTTCTTCCCGCAGTCATAGGCCGTGACAGTCAGCTTGTACTGGTGCTCTTTACCATAGTTCAGCTTCTCTGTGTTTTTTATGTAACCTTCCGGAGGGAAAAACAACAGTGAGAACCCAAACCCACTCCATTTCCCTCCTCCTGATTTTTTTTTTTTTAATTGAAGTACAGTTGATGTATAATACTGTATCAGTTTCAGGTGTACAGCACAGTCATTCATGTATATATACATTTTCTTGCAGATTATTTTCAAACCCATGTTGTGTTTTACTTCTGTCTTCTTATGCTGAAACACAAAATGCACGTGCTTTCAGCCCTGGAAGTACTCACACAGAAATAAACTGATGCTTCAGATAATGAACACGCAGTTTGGCTTTCCTGAGCTTGAACACACACTAAATCCACCTTGAAAGATGGTTTAAGCAGAAGAATGAGTCTATAGAATTCAGCCTCCATTTAATCTTACAGCTGTATTTGACTTTATGTTTAAGATTTAATATGTAAGGGCTTCCCTGGTGAGTGGCTCAGTGGTAAAGGAGACACGGGCTCGATCCCTGGATCAGGAAGATGCCCTGGAGAAGGGGATGGCAACCCACTCCAGTATTCCTGCCTGGGAAATCGCACAGATAGAGGAGCCTGGCAGTCCATGGGGTCACAGAGTTGGACACAACTTAGTGACTAAACAATAACAAGATAACGTGTAAAAGCATAAAGAGACAAAATAATCCATGTATTTCAAATATTAAATACGAGATGGAGTTGCATTAAATACTTTTTGCTAAAAGATTTGTTAGAGAGAGACTTCCTACCCTCGCCAAGCAGGAGAGAAGCCTGCTTTCTGAACATGAGTGCAGATATCTGCAAAGTGTTTGCATCATGTCCATCATTTCATCAAAAATTCTGGACTGTGTGTTAACAGTGGAGACACCACAGCAGCATCAAGAAGCCATAACCCAATAAAGAAGCTGAGCTCCAGACTAAGTTAATACTATTCAATTACTAAGGATGGAGGCGGGGCTGGCAGTAAGGTATCAACTTTATTTTCAAGATGAGACAGAAGATTCCAATTTGATGGAGAACAGAAAACGAGGGGGATTGAGAAGCAAGTCTTGTTCAGATGCAAGCTAGCTGAAAGGTAGGGAGATGATAAACACATCTTAGGCAGTGGATGTTTATTAGATTTTGGTGGGAAAGGAGAAAAAGGACCATCCTATAAGAGAACACAAAACTTTGGTGTCAGAAAACAGGCTTTCAGGGGACAGAGTAAAACTTAAAACGTAATCTAAAGATATTTCTCCAAAGACATACAGATGGCCAAAAGGCACCTGTATGAAAAGATGCTCAACAAGGCTAACTATTAGAGAAATGTAAATCAAAACTACAATGAGGTAGGGAATTCTCTGGTGTTCCAGTGTTTACGACTACAAGCTTCCTTGCAGAGAGCAGTTCAGTTCCTCGTCAGGAAACTAAGATCCCACAAGCCACTCGGCATGGAACACACACACACACACACACACACACACACACACACACACGAGTCACTGTGCTATACACCTGAAACTAACACAACACTGTAAATCAACTATACTTCAATTAAAAAAAAAAAACTTAAGCGTGAAACAGACAAACAAAGTTAGGTCTTGCTATGGACTGAATGTGTATGTCCTCCCAAATTCTTATGCTTGAAGTTGTGACTCTCATGGTGATGTATTAGGAGATGGGGCCTTTGGGAGGTGATGAGCTTTAGGTGAGCTCACAAGGGTGGAGCCCTCGAGATGGGACCAGTGTCCTTACAAGAGAAAGAGTCTAGAGCATTCTCCCTGCCATGTGGGGACACAGCGAGAAGCAGGTCCTCACCAACATGGAATTACTGAGCACTCTGTCTTGGACTTCACAGCCTCCAGAACTGAGAGAAGTAAGTGTCTGTCATTTTGTGTTTATGGTGTTTGGTGAGAGCAGCCTGAATGGACTGACTGTGAGTTTCACCAAAGTGCAGACAAAGTTTGGGTTTGAAGACAAATGGTGTAGAGGGGGCTGCCTGCCCCATCTCCCCTTCTTGGGGAAGAATGTGCCCGCTTCTGGGTTCTCACCATCTTTGTCAACAGTGAATGGCACATCCGGGGTGACGATCTCATAGTTGCAGATTTGGCTGAATTGGGGGGAGCAGTCTGCGTCCACCGCCTCCACTCGCAAGATGCTGTCGTACTGCTTCCCCTCCACCACTGTGGCTTTGTAGGACTTCTCCTTGAACACGGGTGCATATTCGTTGACGTCATTAACCTGAATGTGGACAGTTGCTCTGGAAGAAGGGGGAGGAAAAAAGCTGTCAGTTTTGCTTTTTTGTATTTCTACCCGAAGAATAAACTTCTGCCCTATGGTTAAATTTCCCTTTTTTCCGATATCTTGTTTTATTAAATTCTATGATGGAGATGCAAATTAAACTGCTCATTGTTTTGTTTTTTAATTTTCTTTATTGTGTTGGTTTTGCCATACATTGACATGAATCCGCCATGGGTATACATATGCTCCCCCTCCAGAACCCCCCCTCCCACCTCCCTCCCGATTCCCTCTCTCTGGGTCATCCTGATGCACCAGCCCCAAGCATCAAACCTGGGCTGGCGATTGATTTCACATATGATAATTAACATGTTTCAATGCCGTTCTCCCATATCATCCCACCCTTGCACTGTTTTTAATTTAGTGTGGAGACAACAGAAAGTTAAAACAGGAATTTGGGTTGATGCTACAAAGTCCTACTGAGTAAGATAGCTGGTAAATAAGAGACTTGGGAGACTTCCCTGGTGGTTCAGTGGTTAAGACTCTATGCTTCCAATGCAGGCAGCACAGATTCAATCCTCGGTTGGGGAACTAAGATCCCGTATGCCGCATGGAGCAGTCAAAAAAAAAAAAAAAACAGAGAGACTTGGGATTTTCTTGACAATGTAGGGCAGGGCATGCACAAGGGAGGTAACTATATGCCAGATATCTATCTGTGCTCAACCCAGAGATTTAAAAATACTTTGTTACAAAATCCGGAAAAAAGAAAATTAGGAAGTAGAGGTAAAAAGTAGAGATAGAAAATGGGAAATTATGAGCATTAAAACAAGTTTTATCCTGCTTCAAAGGAATAGAGAGCATCAGTAAGCCACTGCTGGGATATCATCCACTACTGACCAACAAATGAAGGACTTCAACTTGCCCTCCCTGATCAACTTCATTCCATTTCTCCAGTGTGGGCACAAGAAAACTAAGGCTCATCAGACCAAGCTACTGAAAACCATCCATCTCAAGTGCTACTGATCAGGGCATGTTTCTGAATCAGACAAGGTCCTGACTGAAACAAGGCCTTTGTCAAAGAAAACAGTAACATCGCACTTTGTAAAAACGATGAGGCATGATTCACTGGCATGTGGCACTCCAGCTATTCACCAAGACCCTTCCCACCCCAAGGGTACCTGTCCATCCTGACCCTCACAATGGGATATGTGACATCACCTCACCCACAGAGCTTCTTTCCTTAACCAATACAGTAAGTAGAAACTGAGACTTGGAAAAATTAAATTTGCCTAATGCCAAGGGACTAGTAAATGGTGGAAAAAAGACCCTAGAAAAAAACTAAATCTAGGTCTTGTCCAGTCATCTCCGTAACAGTCGTCTCCAGTAGTTCTCAACTGGCAGGAAGCATGTGAACACAGCCAGGATTGGGGGCAGAAGTAAGCTCTCTTTCACGGGCTCAAATGCATTTCATGCCCTTAAAATTTATGGGAAAAAAAAATATATAAACATAACAAAAGAGTATCTTCCTCCAGGAAAAGTAGGCTTGCTGAATTTTCACTGGAAGGCTCTAGCACTTTTACTAGAGTATCTGGTGGAATAAAATTACTCATTCATTTATTCAACATCTAACATGTATCGGGCACTTGCTGGAAGCCATACACAAGGGTAAACAGACAGGATTCCTGTCCTCAAAGAGCTGACAATCTCAATGGGAACAATCAGAAACTACCCTCTGCCTTGTGTTTCAAAACTGGAAGTCGGGACTTCCCTGGTGGTCCAGTGGCTAAGACTCTGAGCTCCCAATGCAGGGGAGCCAGGTTTGATCCCTGGTCAGGGAACTAGACCCCACATGCCCCAACTAAGACCCAACGCAGCCAAATAAATAAATAAAAATAATTAAAAAAAAAAAAAAAAAACTGGAAGTCGTGGGACTTCCTTGGCAGTACAGTGGCTAAGACTCAGCGCTCACAATGCAGGGAGCTGGAGTTTGATCCCTGGTCAGGAACCAGATCCTACATGCCACACTAAGAGTTAGCATGCCACAACTAAGACCTGGCACAGCCAAAGAAATAAATATTTTAAAAGTAAACAAACAAAAGCAGTAAGTTTTGGGACAGTGGCAACAGTCACCGTTTTCCTTACGCACACACACACATACTCTTTGTCCCGCTCACTTACTTGTGAGATTTTTTCACATTGGTCCCATCTGGCCCCTTCCCACAGTCATAGGCCTGGATGGTAAATGTGTAGTCCTTCTGCAGCTCACAGTCCAGCTTCTCTGTGGAGCGAATGACCCCCTCGCCAGTGGATTTATCCACCACCACTGCATCAAAGGGCACATTCTGTCCGTGAATCTTAAATCCACAAATCTCACCTGGGGAGTCAAAGCAGCATGGGTTAGGATTTCTGCCACACAAACCCAGGGTGCACTCCCCTCCTCCCCTATAGAAAATAAACAACGACAATTCGGCAGCCAGGGGTTGGGGGGGAAGGGTCTGTGGACAAAGCGAGGGCGCTTGTGCTTTCATAGAGGGGAAGTTCTGGGGGCTTTAGTAAAAAGAAGCATGTTCTGGCTTTCCAAGCAACTTGTTTAACTTTGCATCCATTCATGCAGGAATACAAAAGAGAGAAAGAGAAAATATAGACAGGCATTTCACAGGAGTACTTAGGAGAGCTCGGGGGTAAAGTAGTTTCATTAGCAAACAGCCAAGGACTGGTAACACAGAGGAGCTGCCCAGGGACCTGGGAGGGCTGGGCAGTGGTTTTGATTTGGACCAGAGAGGAGGCTAAAAGGCACAGTTAAGTGTTGAGAAAGAAGAAGCGTGAGGCATAGGTTCAGCACCAGAATTACAGAAGGTCTGTCCAAAAAAAAAAAAAAAAACTACGAAACAAGTCTTCCTGTGCAATGAGCCTGGCTAAAATTAGGGAATCAAAACAAACTACTAAATGAGAAAAAGGTAGAAATACCAACTTTTCAGGCATCCATTTCAACAGCTATCATCTACGATTGAGATACAGTCTCCATTCTGGGGAGGGATGTGCTAGACTGCCCTTGGTTTTGGACTTTATCCTATCAGACCTGAAGAAGAAGCCTGCCGGGGAATGGAAGTGCATCGAAGTTTGTTTATGGACTTCACTGGGAGTTAAAGTGTAGGTCTCCATTCTGGCCCAGGGGAGAACACATATAAGTATTCTGATACGTGTAGAATATATTTCACGTAAAAACAAATGTTCCAAGATTACAACAAGCAGAAAATGGTTACATAGTGAATCTCTCAGATCCAATTTTTTAAAAAAGAATAGGATTATCCATATAGTTCAAATGGATGTCTGATTTCCAGATATTTCTAACCAAGGGTTTGGTTACATACAATCTCCATCAATAGACTTGAAAAATAGAAACAAAGTAGGAGAATAAATAGGGGGAAAAGAGCATGACAGTTTCTTCTGTTTGAGGGCTGATTCCCAATTTCATAAACATAGTTAGTGGGTTAATGTTCATAAGAGGGATAGAAAGAACCCTTTATCACCTTCTTTGGTGACTGTCACCTCAAAACTCTCTAAAGGGAGAAAAGATAAACCCATGTCAGTAATACAGGAAAGAATGAACTCGAAACAATGAAAAAAAAAGTCAAAGATGCACATATTACATAGAAAAGCTTGACATCATTTAACAATACACTCAGTAGCCAGTGGCTAAAATTGTTAGAGCAAAACTGAACCTTCAAGAACAAAACGTCTCTTTGCATCCCACTTAACACAGATGACACTAGCCTAGGGATGAAATACTGCTGTAAAGTTTCCTCACACCCACAGGTGTCATGGGGATCTCTCTTTTCAGGAATACTTGGATGATAACAGTGTCTAAGTCAGTCAGTCTACTTGCTGTTTTCTAGTTTTCAGATTTTCATTTTGAAGCTAAGTTCTTGGTGGGTGGATACTGGTAACATTCAACTCATCACTGGACTTAAGGAAACAGTGGGAGGGAAGGGTTTTATTTCAATCCCTTTGTTCTTGGCCTGAATAAATAATGTTTTCTCATCTAAGGTACCCAACCAAGGTAACCCATATCCATACAGAGACCTCTTCTCATGGAACACCTGCTTAAACGTGAACTGAAACCAGATTCGGTGCTAACTGTAGTGATGCTGTCGCGATCATGGTTTTCACTTCCTGAAACACCTGTTCTTCCAAGTCACTATAAATCCTGCTCACCTCCCCCTACAACCCACTAGAGAGCAGAAACGAGAAGGTCAGGGGTACCTTACCCCAGACTCGGTGTGGCCTCACTGGGGAAACCAAAAGATTACCCAGCCTCAATTTCCTGCCCCCTCTTTTTTTAATGTATATCCCTGAACAGTATTGTTTCATTGTGTTTGTGACGTGCAATTCTTGTGACTTGATTTTTCACTCCACCTCTTCCAGCCGTGTGCATATGCAATGTATTTATCTTTGCTGGCACCTGCAATTTCAGAGTTCATTCACTCTCACTGGCACACACAGTTAGAAGCCAATGAGTTAAAACATAAGTGCTTAAAACATTGCCCAGCATAAAGAAAGGCCTTCACAAACATTGGTTGTCGCTGTAATGATTTCCCATTGTGTGAACACACTGGAATTCCAGTGCTCTGCTGTGTGAACAAGGCTCAAGCCACTAGCCACGTGCGGCTGCTTAAAATTGAACTGAAATTCATATTAAAAGTGCATAATATTGGGCTTCCCTGGTAGCTGAGTGGATAAGAATCCGCCTGCGAGTGCAGGAGATACCGGTTCAATCCCTGAACCAGAGCGATCTCACATGCCTCGGAGCAACTAAGCCCAGGAGCCACAACTACTGAGCCTGTACTCTAGAGCCCAGAAGCCACAACTACTGAAGCCTGCGTGCCTTACAGCCCGTGCTCTGCAACAAGGGGAGCCCCCGGCAATGAGAAACCCATACATCACAGCCAGAGAGTAGTCCCAGCTCGCCACAACTAGAGAAAAGCCTGAGCAGCAATGAAGACCCAGCACTGCCAAATAAATATTTTCAAAAATAAATTGAAAAAAATTTCTTAAGCGCATAATAATAAAAACTCAGTTCCTCAGTTGCACTGGCTGCATTTCAAGTGCTCAAGAGCCACACGTGACTGGCGACTATTCAATGGAGATGCAGACGTGAACATCCCGTTACACTGCAAGCTCTACTGGACAGCGCTGCTCGGGCAGGGGCAGGCAAACTGGCAGGCCAAGTCCAGCCAGTGCGTATTTCTGAGTGGCCTGTGAGCTGAAGATGGCTTCTGTGTGTTATTTCATGACACAAGATAATTACAGGAAATTCAAATCTCAGTGTCCATAAGCAATGTTTTATCAGGACGCATAAAACAGAGACCTGCTAATGTCTTATCTCGGGCTTCTTCCCCCCGCCTCTCCCCCACAGTGGCACAGCCGGGTCACTGCCAAAGAGACCATTCCCCACATGGACTGTAAAGGCTCAAATCCCGACTGCCAGCCTTTCAGAGAAAGGCTGGCTGATCACTGCTCTTTAATTCACCATGAGCAGAAACTAATGGGTACCAGCTGTGTCCAACTGTTTTCCAGAATGTGGTGATTCACTTGGCTACGTCTGCACTTTAGGGGTGTAATTAATAGAGTGGGATATATATTAAGACATGTCAAGTTGCCCAGCTTTAATTCAGCGATATAATAACATCTCTTTTTTGTTTGTTTTGTTTTGTTTTTGACTTGGAATCTGCTGTTCTGGAGAGAAAACAGGGAGGCGTCCCACGTCACTCACAGAGAGTGACAAGGCTTTCCCAACAAGGCCACTGCATAGGGAAGTGAGGTTTAAGACCTCGGATGAAGCTTCTGACCTGGGTGATGCTGTCTACACAGTGCACTCACCAGGGACCTAGCTGGTGGTCTACTGGCTAAGACTCCACACTCACAGTGCAGGGAGACCAAGTTCCATCCCTGGTCAGAGAACTAGATCTCACACGCTGCAACCAAGATCCCGCCTCCCACAGACAAGAGCTGGCACAGCTTAAAAAAATAAGACAGCCAAGCACTGTCCTTGAGACTGTTTCTGACCACAGGACCAGGAGGAGGAGTGGAACTGTCTGCTAGAAGCCGTGAACTGCCCACTTCATGCTACCAGGCTGGGAGGAGGGGACAGACCTAGGCATCTCTCAGCTTTGTCAAAGAAGGGACATCTCAAAATCAGCTCTCATATTCTACTTCCTTTCTGCCCTGTTCCTTCCCATTCAATCCAGACCATGTACTATTGTTCTGGGCTTTCCAGGTGGTGCGAGTGGTAAAGAATCCACCTGCCAACGCAGGAGACATAAGAGATGTAGGTTCAATCCCCAGGTTAGGAAGATCCCCTGGAGAAGGAAATGCTAACCTGTTCCACTATCCTTGCCTGGAAAATTCCATGGACAGAGGAGGAACCTGGTGGGCTACAGTCCATGAGGCTGCAAAGAGTGGGACACGACTGAGCAACCACCGATCCACTAGATAAATCTACAGCTCTGCTCTCATCATGTCTGAAATGCCTCTACTGGGTTCCCTGGACAAGCGACCCCTCTAGCACTGCTGGCCTCTGAATGGACCAAACCTCTCCGTCTCTTTCCATTCTTCATTCCCCTAAGATCATCTAAAGTAGTCAAAAGGAGATTTAGAAAAGGATTTTTTTAAAGCAAAACAGAAAGATATAACAGTGGATGAATCCAGCAGAGCAGAGCTCTCACTTCTCTGTCTCTCTCTCTCTCTCTCTCTGGCCATGTCCAGTTCTCATCTGACAGTGCTGAGCCCTCACTTTCCACATCAGTCCTTTTGGCTTCCAGTTGGCCTGGATTCTTTCTCAGTCTTCTTCCATATCTTAGTTCAAGCTCTTCCCCAGACAAGAGAGGGTGTCTCTGGAGCTGTTCCTGCCTCCTCCCCCAGGTCTGGCACTGTCCTGCCCTCATGCTGCAGCCCCAGTGGAGGTCACCAGAGCCGGCTCAGATACTTCAGGTTCTCTGGTGTGACAGAAATCCACTCCAGCTAACTCAGCAGCAGGGCCTTCACTGAAGAGCCGCCAGGAGCTCATGGAATAGACTATAGGCCAGAGATAGGGACTTGGAGACGGTCAGAAACCAAGGCGGCTCCAGAGACCAGCGAAGAGGAGCCGCACAGTTCCACAGCAAGAAGGCCTGGACAGAAGGGCCGTGCCCACAGCTGGTTTCAGCACCTGTCCCTCTGCTGGACAGTCACATCCCAAGAGAGCGTCTGTCGGCCCGGCCTAGGTCATGCCTGTGCTTGGCTGAGGGAGCAGGGTAACAGGCTGTAGACCCACCAACCTGGACCCAGCAGGAAGGAGACCAGGAGCGGCTGAGGGAAAACTGACATTTTCTGAGCAGCAAGTGTCTGCTGCAATGTCCCTGCTAATCCACCTCGCCTCCCTGACCCACTTCTCTCTCCCTGGCCTTGGCACCCTTGCCCACCAGCTAGACATCCAGGCTGACTCCTACTTATGGCGACTTTTGAATTCCTTGCTTACTGGTCCAGGCTGGTTTCTGGAACCAGCCCACGTGCGGCTCTAATCAAAAGTTTTTCGAGGTACCTCAGATGTATAGTAATGAAAAGCATACACCCAAGGGTTATGCCCTAACGGCCCAGGCACAAAAGCCCTAGGGCTATGCCTTTCCCAGATGACTGTGACGGCTCTCACATTCCAGTGTGCCAGGAACTGTGCAAGAAGCTTGCTGAACATGTCCTTTGCCAAGCCGCCTTCCCAGAAATTCAGATTCACCAGCTGTGGGGTAGAGAGAGCCCTGTCATCTGCGTTTCTAACAAGTGCTGCCAGGAGGCTCCAATACCAACAAGCTGCAATCCACAGTTGAGAGACTAGCCCATCATCGGTGGTTTCCGAACCTCATCGGCTGCTTATAAATTTCTAAGCTGTGCTCCTGCAAGTACTGATTCAAATGGGCAAGGGCAGACAAGGGAACCTGACAGATTCGCCTCAGGACTGTCTGGATGCAGTACTAGAAATCATGGGCGAGGTGACTTCCTGTCTACTCAGCCTGGCAACAGAAACCATGCAGCTCTGGGCTCATTTCCAACCCTCTGCTCCTCCGACACACCAAATGGGCTGACTCTTCACCCACCTCTTTGGGACCCCTGCCAGCTCCCACCTCTGTTCCATCCCCCCCACTGCCAGTCACTGCCCAACCATGTACATCCTTCCCATCCTTGGCAGGAGCTCAAGTCTGCCTCAGAAATCACGTCCTTATCTTTTCATGAACTCCAGTCCACCCAGTGCTGCTTCTCTCACTTGGCAATGACCTACTGATGTCCAGGCACCCCTGCTTAACTCTCAAATGATGCTGGTCTCACCTTCCCACCTAGAAGACCAGTGTTCTGAGAAATGCTTTTTTGCTTCCTCTGGGAGGCCTAGCAAAGCTACCTAATATTTAATGATTATTGATCTCAAACCATTCCTTGTTTATTTAAAACTGTTACTCAACCGACTACTGCCTTGCACTAGGCTGAGTCACACAAGATTTCTGACATTCCAATTTCTCACATATCTTGACATTTTCAGACAAAAATGGCATTTTCATGTGGCTTAACCTAATCTATCCAACTCATGGCTGCAAACATGATCTCAGCCCAGCTGCTGGGCAAAGCAGAACTGGGCAGAGGTGTGTGGTGGTGAAGCACATGGGTCACCCTCAGGACATGTGAGTGATGAGAATTACACAGAATATGCAGAAAAGTAGCACAGACGTGAGCCAATTTTAAATAAATGTCAACAAAAGTAAAGCTCCTGTTCTTGCCCTGAAATTTCTTTTGGACTTCATTCATATTATAATTATTTAATCTTGTAAAATACCTGTATTCAGACTAGGAAGGCAGGAAAAAGAATGCTTCTGTAACCACGTATGAAAGGGAAGACCTTCAAAAAAGGTAGCGGGTGGGGGTGGATGAAGGGCTGCCTAGGTGGCACAGTATAAAGAATCCACTGGTCAATGCAGGAGATGCAAAAATTCAGGTTGGATCTCTGGGTCGGGAAGATCCCCTGGAAGAGGAAATGGCAACCCACTTCAGTATTCTTACCTGGGAAATCCTACGGACAGAGGAGCCTGGTGGGCTACAGTCTATGGGGTTACAAAGAGTTGGACACAACTACGCATGGACGCAGAGTGTTCAGCTCCCAATACAGGCAACTCACTGGGGTCAAAGGTGTCACCATAAAAACAGGAACAATGTGGCTGGTAAAGTGGCTCCAGCCTGTAACTGCCCATTGAATACATACAACACACACCACACATTTTATCCCCATCTCTACTTGGGCTTTTAGCAGATTAAAGAAAAGAGGCTGAACTGAATGGCGTGGTTTTCATTTTCTAAAATGCTTGACCAATACCAAGACTTTATTTGCCTAGTCTTACCCCAAGAAAACAATGTGGGCCAAACTCTGTGCATTTCACATGATCGTCTGATGAGTGACAAATTACAACACACTTCGGTGACCAGGCTTCCCACATTTCACGGGTGTTTATTTAGGAGCTTAGACAAGTCATCTCCGGTGGTTACCCACACATAGGCCCTGTGATGGGATTAAAACTGTGAACCAGAATGTTTACCATGTCGTAAAGTCAATGTCTTGAGAGCCGACCTGGTGAAGCTAAGAATCACACTGGTGTCAGGCTGCCTGGTTCAAAGGCTGAGCTGTCATTTGTGGGCTGTGTGATCTCAGGCAAACTCATATGGTCCTTCTACCAGAATTTACAGATCACTGACTAGTCCCAGGGACTTCTCTGGTGATCCAGTGATTAAGACTGAGCTTCCAGTGCAGGAGGCACAGGTTCTATCCCTGGTCAGGGAACTAAGATCCCGCATGTTGCGAAGCATGACCAAAAATTAAAAATAAAACAAATCAAAACAAAACCCAAACACCAACTAGTCCCGGGGGCTTGTTAAGGGACCAGGGATTAAATGGAGAACCTGGTAGTCACGCTGCTGACAGACATGCTCTGAGCCTCTGTTTCTTCATCTGGAAAATGGGGGCATGAGAGTCTCTACCACATGAGGCTGCTGGAAGGAATCAAAGGCAGAGCAGGCAGAGCCTGAGAACACCCAGAGCCATGCCAAAGAGAGTTCAGTGAGTGTCAGCTGTGGCTGCTGCCACCACCACCGTGACGCTAAATTAAACTCAACGTCACCACCAACTGCAACCTAAGATCAGAATAAGGCTCAGACCTGTCCTTGCTTTACCCAAGAAACAGGTATATGATATTACCTTCATGTTACAAATAAGGAGAATGAGGCTCAGAGATGTTAAGTAATTTGCCCAAAGCCACACAGCCAATGAGCCTCACAGCCAGGATTCAAGCACTAGGCTCCAGGATTTGTGTTCCTTATGTACCTGTCTGCTATAGCCCGGTGGGGTCAGTGTTCTGCGTAGCAGCTGGATGGGAGCAGGATGGGTACCATGGTAACAGAAGTGGGAGGGACAGAGGAGCTCCCTTCACGGGGTTGTGCAGCTAGTCACTTTGGTAGGAAGAGGACTAGGCTTCAGGAAGAGGAGATGAGCACCAGCTCCACCCCTGGGTGTATCATCGAGAGCACTGAACATCCACACAGAGATCTGTACACCGATGTTCACAGCATCACTACTCACAGTGGCTACAAAGTGCAAGTGACTCTGATGCCCATTATCAGTGGATGAATAAACAAAATGGGGTCCATTCATACACTGAAATATTATTTGGCAATAAGAAGGAACGAGGACATGCCACAGCGTGGGCGAACCTCCAGATCATCATGCTAAGTGAAAGACGCTAGTCACAAAAAGCCATGTGTTGTTCTTGTGTGAAATATCCAGAATACAGGCAAATCCGAAGACACGTAGTAGACTAGTGGCTGCCAAGGGGAGTGACTGCCAACAGACGCAAGGGTTTCTTTTTAGGGAGATGAAATGTTGTAGAATTAGACAGTGGCTGATGGTAGAACAATCTTATGAATACAAAAACCAGTGAACTGTATACTTTTAAAACTGTATACATTATGGTATATGAACTGTATTTTTAAAAAGACTATAAGACCAACTGTGCTCCCCTCTGAAAATCTCCAGAAGGAAAATATTTATTTTTTCTGTCCATTATGGCAAATGCAATCAAGTTACCACTATACTTGGCTCTGCACTGCTTCTCCATATAGTTTTTTAAAATCCCAATATATAACTTTGGCACATCAATAAAAATACCTGAGAATCTCTAAAAACATAAAACTCTAAGTACTATTTCATTCAAGATTATACATCAGGGATTTTTTTTTTTTACAATACTCATTTATATTTTAGCCAGAAACAATTATACAAACACAACTTATATCAGGGGCCACACAGCATGTAATATCTAAAAAGTCAGATAAATCTTACATTTAATAATTTCACAATTAAAATGGTGTTTTTATTCCCCCAGTGGTATACAAAAAAAAAAAAGAAAGAAAGAAAGAAAAGACCCTATCTTCAATTGTGAGGGTAAATAAATATTTTTGAAAAGAGAATTTACCTTAAGAGTCTATTTTGTGCCCACCAAAAATAATGTATCTGAACTTTAAACAAAACTCACATTTTATTCAGGTTGAAATAAACTATATCTCCTGGAGAAAGGAAAAGCAACCTGCGCCAGTATTCTGGCCTGGAGAATTCCATGGACTGTACAGTCCATGGGGTCACAAAGAGTCGGACACAACTGAGCAACTTTCACTTTCAAACTATACAAAATTGATTTTCTTCACTAAAAATAAAAGCAATATTTTCTGTATTATTTCTACATACACCACAAAACACTTATTTTTGTAGGTTTACTAGGTATTGCTTAATACATTAAGTTTTAATAAATGACACAATAAAACTCAATAAGAAAGAAAAAAGTGACACTTTAGTAAAATGACTTCACAGCTAGTACTCAATGTACATTTCATTTCCTACTTCCCATTCTCTGTAACCTTCTGTGCTGCCTAACACAGCATCACAGTTAAGAGCCATCCTGTCTGACTTGGAACCTGGCCTCTAACACATCTCAGCTGTGTGACCCAGAGCTGGTAAATTAGCAGCTCTGCGCTTCAGCTTCCTCTCTTTAAAAAGGAGTGACAAGAAGTATACTTACCTCAAAAGGCTGTTAAGGGTTAAACAAAAATGCATATTTGTAGAGTACTTACAACAGTGCCCGGGACACTGAATGCTTTATAAGGGTTACTATGCATCATGAGTGACGTAACAGGACAGAGCTCCACCAACAACAGGACTGGGTACAGCTGAGAATTCGTAAAGAGCGGCCTGCGGGAGTAGATGCCAGAACTCCTGACTGCAACTGCTTCTCGAAATGAATCAGATGTCACAGACATGCAAGTCCCCTCAGGAACATAAGCTACATGACCCTAGTAAGGTTACTAACAAGGCCCTAAAACATCACACCCGTAAAGAGGAACTGTACATAATAAACAAAGGTGTTGCATGCTAAGTGTATGTAAATAGGTCTATGCAAATACTCAAAAATCTAGTGATGCACAGAGGAAACCAAAGGCAATGCTAAAAATGATTTTAAATCAGAGAAGAGGGGAACAACGAAAAAAAAGTCACCTTGGCTACCAGACAGAGACTCTGTATCTTCCTAGCACAGAGCACTTCCTCTACCACGCATCTAATTGTATTTCTCTCTAAAAGCCAATAAACGAGTAAAACTAATCAAGGAGGTCTGTCTCTACCACTGACTCAATAGTACAAGCTGCTTCTCAGGTTACTCCCCTGGAAATGGGATGTGGCACTTGAACAGAAAGAAGAGAAATTCAGTTTTTAAATAGCTCTCCAGAGACACCCTTGCATTCATGTCCCCCATTTACCGTAGTAAATTCAGTGTATGGAATGATCTATATGAGCTAATTGAATTTTTCTCATTTGTTTCGAGGCAAACAGAACAAAGAGATTTTGTTCTGGAAAAACATCAGCAAAAACCACTCTTTAAAAATTAACTTCACAATGTCCCTTTTGACACTGAGGCAAAGAAAGGGAGAAGCAGCCTGTTCTCCCGCCTGTTGAGGACGTGACCACAGCCTTGACGTAAAGCAGGAACAGTTCTGATTTGCAAAGTACTGCTGGGAGCCATTGAGGTGGGTCTTCAGAGCAACCCTCGATCTGTCCCAGTGAACACTGAGCTTACAATCTTATAAAGTAACTCAAAGATTTACTGAAAGTAACACCTAAGCCAAATGAAATCACTTACGAAAGACTGCTCAATATTCTCAACTAAGTCTCTTCAGGTAACTGAAACCTAGGTAGTGCAAGGAAAATCATGAGCTGTAATCACTTATATCAGGGACCTCCAACTTCTGGAATCTGAAGCCTGATGATTTGAGGTGGAGCTGATGTAATAATAAAGTGTTCTATAAATATAATGCACTTGAATCATCCCCAAACCATCCCTTACCTCCTGCCACAGTCCGTGGGAAAAGCTGTCTTCCATAGAACCTGGTCCCTGGTGCAAAAGGCTTAGGGACCACTGCCCCAGATCCTTGCCGCTCAGAGACCAGGAGCACCAAGAAATAGGTTAGAAAGGCAAGGTCGCAGGTGTCCCCAGAACCACTGTATCCAAGCCTGCATTTTAAGCACGATCCTGTGCTCTGCACAGACATGAAAGCTTGAGATGCACTGGTCTGGATGCTCTCTTGCTGGTTACATCAAGACAAGGAACACAGTGATGCAATTAAACGTTTTGCCTTTCAACAGACTTTGCAAGGGCAGTCAGGTACCCCTGTGGTACGTGGGGGCCACACACAACCCTTAGCTATCAAGACATTGTCAGAAAGGCTCAGAAACAACCCAAATGGGACATGTGAAATGCTTCCCAGACTCACGACAGGGAGTGAACAAAGACAGGCTGGTACCTGCAAAGCGCAAAGGAGCGTCTTTGTCCAGGGCGATGAGAGGGGGGTCGAGGAGCACGGTGCTGTCGCTCTCCGTAACTAAACCGTGATACGTGGGCTCCAGCCATGGCTTGTGCTTGTTGACTGTGTTTAAAAACAGAAGAAGGAGAAAGGACATAGGCCAGGTTAGAATCATTAT
This sequence comes from Antilocapra americana, assembly GCA_007570785.1. Classification (NCBI taxonomy): domain Eukaryota; kingdom Metazoa; phylum Chordata; class Mammalia; order Artiodactyla; family Antilocapridae; genus Antilocapra; species Antilocapra americana. Next base: position 27,882,180 of record ML663557.1, read on the forward strand.
TTTCAACGCCACTGCTTTTGAAAACATACATCCGTTATCATTAACAATAAAACCCTCATGAGTCTGAAAGGCCACACTGCTATTTTTTTGTGGCCAAGTTTGGTAACAAGACCCAAGTGGGATGAACGCCTAAAGAAACACAGAAATTATCTGGGGCCAACCCCGGAAGCAACCAAAAATAAGAAATGAACTGTTCTAGAAACTGAAAGAAAGAAAAAGCATTGATGGTTATATGGACAGTATCACAGACTAAGTCATAACACCTCTGTTTTCAATCGATCCTAGAAGAGTTACAAATAAAAATAAGCTATTTCTTGGATTAAAAGATACAAACTAAACAACAAGGCCTTACTGTATAGCATAGGGAACTGTACTCAAAATGTTGTAATAAATCATGGCTTTGTTCAGTTGCTAAGTCATACAACCCCATGAACTATAGCCCATCAAGCTTCCCTGTCCTTCACTATCTCTTGGAATTTGCTCAAATTCCTGTCCACTGAGTCAGTGATAGAAAAGAATATGAAAAAGAATATACAGATATGATAATGATGTAAAGATAAAGAATAATGTGTATGAGAGAGAGAGAGAGAGAATATATATATATATATAAGACCCCATAGACTGTAGCACACCAGGCTCCTCTGCCCATGAAACTCTTCAGACAAGAATACTGGGATGGGTAGCCATTCCCTTTTCCAGGGGATCTTCCAGACCTAGGGATTAAATTCTCCCAAATTGCGTGCTTGCTAAATCAGGCAGATTCTTTGCCATCTGAGCCACCAGGGAAGCCCAGGTTTAAGAGTATATTCTTAAATATATACACATATTTTTAAAGACAGAATCATTCTGCTGTATATCAGAAAGTGAAAGTGAAGTCGCCCAGTTGTGTCAGACTCTTTGCAACCCTGCGGACTGACTGTAGCCTACCAGGCTCCTCCGTCCATGGGATTTTCAAGGCAAGAATACTGGAGTGGCTTGCCATTTCCTTCTCCAGGAGATCTTCCTGACACAGGGATTGAACCCGGGTCTCCCGCATTGTAGACAGACACTTAACCGTCTGAGCCACCAATCAACTATACCTCCAAAAAACCAACTTTTCTTTTTTTTTTTTTTACAAACCGTTACATATAAAATACATAAGCAACAAAGGCAGACTGTACAGCACAGAGAAATATAGCCATTATTTGATAATAACTTTAAACGGAATGTAATCTATAAATATACTGAATCACTCTATCTTATACCTGAAACTAATATTATACTGTAAATCAATTATACTTTAATTTTTAAATGTTTATGATAACAATGGTCTTATTAATTTAAAATTAGCATTACAAAAAGAAATGTAAAACAAATGGGTGAAACGATTTATGAATATAAAATTACAAATATAACGAATTAAAAGGAAATGATGTGCAAAATTCCTGAAAAATCTGACTGAAAAGAGTGATCAAGAAAAACCCACTTTAAAAAATAATAATAATAATCTGCTCTGGGATCAGGACAGCCTGGACCCAGAGTCCAGCACCCCTCTATAAAGTGCTGTGTGACCTGGAACATGTAACTGACCTCCTGGTCTCCATTTCCTTCTAAAAACATTTATTTATGGTTGCACTGGGTCTTCATTGCTCCACGTGGACTTTCTCTAGTTGTGGCCCTCGAACTCACTGCAGTGGCTTCTCCTGTTGCAGAGCACGGGCTCTAGGCACGAGGGCTCCAGGACTTGCAGCTCAGGGGCTCAGCAGTCGTGGCACACGGGCTTAGCTGCTCCGAGGCATGTGGGATCTTCCCAGACCAAGGATCGAACCCATGTCCCCGGCACTGGTAGGTGGACTCTCACCTACTACACCACCAAGGAAGTCCTCACTCCCTCTTCAGTGAAGCCGGGACCCCCACCTCCGACAACCCACAGGGCTGGGACAGACAGCTGGAGAGGTGATGTTTCCGTCGCAGTTGGGCACTAGCTCCGTTCCTGTTCGGTGAGAACACCTGCTCTGACCGCCCACTGACCTGAGCAAAGGAACTTGCGGTTTCTGTCCACTTCGTTTTTCCCCAGCTGTGGCCCCTAGAGGGTCTGTGCTGAGACTTTCCTCTGGTTGAGGCCACCAAGCCCCTCCTTGGGTTCCTCTCTCCATCAGGCTATTTGGAGCGCCTCTCACAGTTGGAACCTTTCCATTTTCCTCTTATTTTCACCTTCTGAGTACGAACATTATAACCTCAGGGTATAGATTAACCCTGGAATGACTCATGAACCTGATCTGATTAAAAGGAATGTTGTTGTTCAATCACTAAGACATGTCTGACTCTCTGCCACCCCATGGACTGCAGCCCGCCAGGCTTCGCTGTTCTTCATTATCCCCCAGAATTCGCCCAAATTCACATCCATTGAGTCAGTGACAGGGAAACAATGGAAACAGTGAGAGACTTTATTTTTGGGGGGATTCCAAAATCACTGCAGATGGTGACTGCAGCCACAAAATTAAAAGACACTTGCTCCTTGGAAAAAAAGCTATGACCAACCTAGACAGCATATTAAAAAGCAGAGACATTACTTTGCCAACAAATGTCCATCTAGTCAAAGCTACGGTTTTTCCAGTAGTCATGTATGGATGTGAGAGTTGGAACTACAAAGAAAGCTGAGCACTGAAGAATTTATGCTTTTGAACCATGGTGTTGGAGAAGACTCTTGAGAGTCCCTTGGACTGCAAGGATATCAAACCAGCCAATCCTGAAAGAAATTAGTTCTGAACATTCATTGGAAGGACTGAGGCTACAGCTGAAACTCCAATACTTTGGCCACCTGATGAGAAGAACTGACTCACTGGAAAAGGCCCTAATGTGGGAAAGACTGAAGACAGGAAGAGAAGAGGACCACAGAGAATGAGATGGTTGGATGGCATCACTGACTCAATGGACGTGAGTTTGAGCAAGCTCTGGGAGGTGATGATGGATAGGAAAGCCTGGCGTGCTGCGGTCCATGGGGTCGCAAAGAGTCGGACATGACTGAGCAACTGAACTGAACTGAGTCAATGATGCCATCCAACCAATCTCATCCTCTGTCGTCCCCTTCTCCTCCTGCCTTCAATCTCTCCCAGCATCAGGGTCTTTTCTAATGAGTCAGCTCTTCACATCAGGTGGGCCAAAGTACTGTAGCTTCAGCTTTGGCATCAGTCCTTCCAATGAATATTCAGGGATGATTTTCTTTAGGATTCACTGGTTATGAAACTTAATTTCCACATAGTTGGGGCCTATTTCTTGAATGAACTACCCAGATTCTCTTCCGGCAATCAACCAAAAGTGACTGAAACTAAATTTAAATGTTTAACTGTCTTTCATGCTGTGTGACCATGATGTGGTCCTACTTTGCTTTGCTTTAACGATGATGGAACGAGGGGAGACAGTTAGGATCAGAAGCACCTGAGCCCCACCTGCACTAACTCCCATGTGACCTACTGAAGAAGCAGAGTGCTCATATGTGAAATTCCAAAGGAGCAGGCCTGTGTCTGTGAGAGGGAAGATGAGCAACCTGCTCTCTCCTTAATGACACTTTCACCTGACATTTTATACTATACAGGCTACACCCAAATGAACAGCAAGTTCCCTGCCTTCACTTTCAAAGCAAACCCAGACCCACAGGGAGTTGGCTAAAGGGTATGGAGGGTTTCAGTTTTGCAAGATGGAAAGAGTTCCAGCGGTTGACTGCACAACAGTTTGAATGAATGAACCCAATACCACTGACTGCAACACTTAAAAATGGTGAAGACGGTAAATTTTATGTTATGGGTATTTTACCACATTAAAAAAAAATTCCACATCCACAAAATAAACCCAGATGTAGCCATTTCTTATCCCCTCTGCTGTCCACTGAGAGCTATTACAAAAGCCAAGTAATGGCCTCCTCCCTGTCTCTTGCACTAAATGTAAATGTCAGTTTTAAGCCATCCACAGTGGCTGGGGTACTGCTGTGAACACGGGGGTGGCTCAGAGCCTGTGCTCTCAGAACCCATCTACACCAAAGGTCCTAAGGATCCTGAACAACTCTGCCTTAGGAGGGCCCATCTATTTATCAGTAATAATAATAATCAGTGCTAAAAGTTAAAACCGAAGAAAAGTGTTAGGACTGATATTTATTATTAATTTTTTTCAAAAACAAACTCATTGTGAATTAACATAATATGTTAATGAAAATAAATATACATTTTAAAACAGAGTTTACTAGGAAGACTGGCAATGCTTCACAGTCTGCAAATCCTTTCACGGCCTGGCTTAGCAGAAGACAGCTGGGTTCTCACTGCCACTCCTGCAGCCAACAAGCTGCATTACGATGCATCATGCAGCCTCTAGGAAACTCCAATGTGCATTCATTCAGGAAAAAATAAGGAAAAAGCAGGTGATATCTTAATATAATTAAAACAGCTTTGACCTCTCAGATGCCCTGACACGGTCTTTCGCCTCAGGCCTCTGTTGAAGCATTCCCTCCTCCAACACCAAAGACTCTGCGTGCTGGAACTAGAGAGTCCCCATAACAAAGACCAAAGACCCGGAGTGCCAAAACTAAGACTTCAGGCAGCCAAAAAAACAATCAAAGAGATTCCCCTCTCCAATCTAGACAGAGCCCGCTGCTCTGCACCCCCAGCCCCACTTCCTCTTTCTTCCCTCTGCTACTCCTCCTGACCACCAGCAGTCAGCCTGGGACCTGGGGCAGGCTACCTGGCTTCCCAGGGCCTCAGTTTCCCCATCTGTAAAATGGGGACAGCAACAGTAACCACCTCTGAGGTTCCCATATGATCTAACCTGTCCCATGTAAAATGCTCAGGACGGGGTCAGGCACTCGGGAGATGCCAAAAGGGGCTGAGTTGTTACTTCTCCTGTAAACATACACACACAAAGCCAGGGATTCCAGGGGGGCGTGACCCTTTTTCTCTACTTATTCCCAGGACTTAGGGTTTCATTCCTCAGGAACTATCTAGTAAGTGAGTGAGAATATACCAGTGGACAGTACAAATACAGTCAGTGCCCTGGTTTATAAATTCTCTCATAGAGAAGAAAGTTTTGGTGCGGAGAATTGGAAAAAAAAATGTACTGGTGTTTTAGATATTGGGAAGATGATTATTTTTTGTTTCTGGCAGTTGACTGTTCCAGGAAAAGGAGACAAGAATTTTGAAGACATCAAAATATTGAGGGATCTGCCCGGACAGGTAAGTTCTCGTTAGATGAAGAAGAGAACTGTTAATAACATGAAAGCAAACCTAGACCACAAAGACTGAAAACTTACAGTGCCTCTGGAAAACGTCCTCTCCTCTCATAACGGGGGTCTCTTAGTTTACTAAGTCTCTCCTGGAACAAGAAACTTAGCAAAGAAGAGAGTTCAGCTGGTTGTGGTGCAATCTCCCCTTCTCCTCCAGAAATGCCCCCCTAGGGGAAGGGTGGGAGGAAGGGATAGTTAGGGAGTTTGGGATGGACATGTCCGTACTATTATATTTTGAATGGATAACCAGCATGGACCTACTGTACAGTACAGGAAACTCTGCTCAATGGTGTGTGGCAGCCTGGACGGGAGGGGAGTTTAGAAGGGGAATGGACGCATGCATATGTACGGCTGAGTGGCTTGGCTGTTCACCTGAAACTATCACAACATTCTTAATCAGCTCTATTGCAATGTAAAATAAAAGTTAAAGGAAAAAACAAGAAGTAACCCCCAGGACAGTGGTGAGTTAAGTGGCTTGGTGCTCTGCATGGGTCCCACAGTTGACTGCAGCCTTTGAGAGGAGAGGATTCCAGACAGCACAGAAAAGAGCCTCTTTGCAACCAGGTTGAATACTTTCCCTAATTGCTGAAACTCCTCATCCTCTCCAGGTCTTGCTAAACCATCCTACAAGATAGGTTGGAACACTGGCTGGAGTTACAGATCTAAGACAGATAAAAAGGCCATTTTAAAGAAAGGACTCCAAAAACCTCCACTGTTTGTCACTAACCTCTCATTTTATTTATTTTTATTTATTTATTTATTTTTTTATTATTGTTTTTGCCATACATTGTCATGATATCACCATGGGTTTACATATGCTTCCCCTCCGGGTCCCCCCTCCCTCCTCCCTCCCCCTCGGGAAATCTCGCTGCACCAGTCCCGAGCATCAATCCTGGGCTGGCGATTGATTAGACACATGACAATTAACATGCTTCAATGCCCTTCTCCCATATCATCCCACCCTTACCCTCATCCACAAAGTCCACAAGTCTATTCTATACATCTGAGTTCCTTTTGTTGTCTCCCATGTTGGGTTCTCATTACTGTCTTTCTAAATTCCATATATATGTGTTAATATACTGTATTGTTGTTTTTGCTTCTGGCTTACTTCACTCTGGATAATGGGCTCCAGTTTCGTCCATCTGAGTAGAATTGCTTCAAATGAATTTTTTTTTAATGCTGAGTAATATTCCATTGTGTATATATACCACAGCTTTCTTATCCATTCGTCAGTTGATGGGCATCTAGGTTGCTTCCATGTCCTGGCTATTGTAAACAATGCAGCGATGAACATTGGGGTGCACGTGGCTCTTTCAATTCTGGTTTCCTCGGTGTATATGCCCAGCAGTGGGATTGCCGGGTCATATGGCAGGTCTATTTGCAGCTTTTTAAGGAACCTCCACACTGTTTTCCATAGTGGCTGTACTAGTTTGCATTCCCACCAACAGTGTAAGAGGGTTCCCTTTTCTCCACATCCTCTCCAGCATTTATTGCTTGTAGACTTTTGGATGGCAGCCATTCTGACTGGTGTAAAGTGGTACCTCATTGTGGTTTTGATTTGCATTTCTCTGATAATGAGTGATGTTGAGCATCTTTTCATGTGTTTGTTAGCCATTTTTATATCTTCTTTGGAGAAATGTCTGTTAAGTTCTTTGGCCCACTTTTTAATTGGGTTGTTTATTTTTCTAGAATGGAGCTGCAGGAGTTGTTTGTAAATTTTTGAGATTAATTGTTTGTCTGTTGCTTCATTGGCTATTATTTTCTCCCATTCTGAAGGCTGTCTTTTCACCTTGACTCATCAAGAAACAAAGGGAGAAGAACCAAATCAACAGAATTAGAAATGAAAACGGAGAGATCACAACAGAAAACACAGAAATACAAACGATCATAAGAGACTATTATCAGCAACTATATGCAAATAAACTGGACAACCTGGATGAAATGGACAAATTCCTAGAAAAGTACAACTTTCCAAGACTAAACCAGGAAGAGATAGATAATATTAATAGACCCATCACAAGCACGGAAATTGAAACCGTAATCAGAAATCTTCCAAAAAACAAAAGCCCAGGACCAGATGGCTTCACAGCTGAATTCTACCAAAAATTTAGAGAAGAGCTAACACCTATTCTACTCAAACTCTTCCAGAAAATTGCAGACGAAGGTAAACTTCCAAACTCATTCTATGAGGCCTCCATCACCCTAATTCCAAAACCCGGCAAAGATGCCACAAAAAAAGAAAACTACAGGCCAATATCACTGATGAACTTAGACGCAAAAATCCTCAACAAAATTCTAGCAAATAGAATCCAACAACACATCAAAAAGATCATACATCATGATCAAGTAGGCTTTATCCCAGGGATGCAAGGATTCTTCAATATTCGTAAATCGATCAATGTAATACACCACATTAACAAATTAAAAAATAAAAATTACATGATTATCTCAATAGATGCAGAGAAAGCCTTTGACAAAATTCAACATCCATTTATGATAAAAACCCTCCAAAAAGCAGGAATAGAAGGAACATACCTTAACCTCTCATTTTAAAACACAGAAGGCTAGGAACTTCCCTGGTGGTCCAGTGGCTAAGACTCCAGGCTCCCAAGGTAGGAGGCCTGGGTTTGATCCCTGGTCAGGGAACTAGATCCCATATGCTGCAAGTAAGACCCAGCTCAACCAAATAAATACTAAAATGAAAAAAAAAAAAAAAAACCCTCAGAGGCTATTAGTTCAATTCACTATTGATAATGTACTACTAAAAGCAATATTCAATTCCAACTTGTTTTCACATTTAAGATTTTATTAATAAAGTTACAAGCACAGTAAATACAACTAAAGAACACTATTCCAATATGTGAGTCAATAAAACTCCTGAGACTTAAACTAAGTGGATTTACTTGGTCTAGTAAGAAAGTAAAAAATATCAGGCCAAGAAAACTGCAGAAAATCTGTGATGAATTTCTGGCTAAGTGGAAAGGCCTGCAGCTGAAAGTGGCTAATGGTTCAAGGGGAATAATAACTGAACAGCTATAGTCCCAGCTCTTTTATTTTTCCCCACTATTCTAATTTTATAACTCAAATTTCTAAATTGCTACTTAAGCTGGCAGTAGAATGAAGAGATTTGGCCAGTTCCACTGACTGAGCTTTTAAATATTTAATAAATGATATTTTTAATATTTCATCACATTCAAGTGCATTATAAAATATTGATGGAAACAAGTGATTGATGTTTCTGTCATCATCCAAAAAAAGATCACAAATAAAGACATTAGACTACTGGCCATAAGTCCAGGAGTGGGTCACCATATTCAGAGTCTTTAGCCAAGTCATTTCATTGTATTTTAGATAATAAAAAAAGCCAACTAAAGTTTGAATGGCATGGTATTAACCAAAATCACAGAATAGCAAGGCTAGCGATCAAACCTCTGCATGTGTGTTCAGCTGCTTCATCTGTGTCCAACTCTGCAACCCCATGGACTGTAGCCCACCAGGCGACTCTATCCATGGGCTTCTCTAGGCAAGAATACTGGGTTGGGTTGCCGTGCCCTCCTCCAAGGGATCTTCCCAACCCAGGGATCAAACCTGCATCTCCTGTGGCTCCTGCACTGCAGGCAGGTTCTTTACCACTAAGCCACTTGGGAAGCCTGATCAAACTTCTAAGTGTAGGGTGTCCCTGGGGTAGGCACCTATCATTTTAGGACATGGCTAGTTTTTGTGATTGTGGTAGATTTCAATCATTAGAAACTGCCACTAATTGAAAAATGAAAATGAAAAGAACACAGCAGTCAACTCCAGGGTTAACCTGAAATATAAAACTTACGTCTCACTAGCATTGGGTTGGCCAAAAATTCTTTCGGGTTTTCCATATCCAATATATCCCAACTCTCTGGACTAAAAAGAATGGCCCCTTATCCAAGTCACACAAGTCACAGACCCAGGCAAGGTGGTTTCAAAGCCTGCATGTGGTGGCCTTGACATCAACCCAGCACCACAAACAACTGCCTTCTGACTTCTTTGGTTATAAAGAGAAATCTACTGTTTTTCAGAAATCACTGTTTGAGGTGTGACCCTCCTCACTCCAGAACACCTAGCTTGGTCACATAGGGAAGATATTGACATCATAACATATAATGACAGGTGATTTAGTTTTAAGAGTCTGTAGGCATCTCCGGTAAATCCTAGATGATGTTACATGTTTTGTTTGCAGATTCAATGTTTAACCTCAATTCATCAAAAAAAACCTGCAATTAATGAACACTACCACTAGGTGGCAACATGGCTCCGTGGTAAAGAATCCACCTGCCAAGGCAGGAGACTCAGGAGAGGCGGGTTTGACCCCTGGGTGGGGAAGATCCTCTCGAGCAGAAAATGGCAGCCCACTCTAGTATTCTTGCCTGGAAAATTCCATGGACAGAGGAGCCTGGTGGGCTACAGTCCATGGGGTCGCAAAGAGGTGGACACTATTAAGCGGCTGGGCACAGGACAGGCTTTGATTAAAAAATCCAGCTCTTATCAAAGAACCGGAATGTAATCTGAGTTAGCAGGCCCTTCATTAAAGATGAAAGCTTCCCTTGCAGCTCAGTTGGTAAAGAACTGGCCTGCAATGCAGAAGACCCACGTTCGCTCCTTGGGTGGGGAAGACCCCCCGGGGAAGGAAATGGCAACTCACTCCGGTATTCTTGCCTGGAGTTGTTAAAGATGATACGCGTAGATAGGTGTCATAAATGATATGAGTGTCAAAATATCCACCTGATTTTTTTCTCAAAAGTACTGAGAATATTAAATATTCTGAAATATTCATAGTCCCCTAATCAAAATATACTGCCTCAGTTATAAACGCATATTTAAATTAAACCGTCTCTGATTCTTCAAAGCAGCTTAACATCAAAGGTCCTCTTGGCTTCCCATCATCACTGACTTGGAGTTTACTCTAAGGCATCTTCCTTGAACACCTACTATGCATGCGCACAATGCAAGGAGCTGGGCTCTCAGGAAATCCAGTCACAAGCTTAGGAGCCACACAAACGTGTCAACATTCTACATTCTAGGCGATGTGGCTACAGTGAAGGGGTTATGCAGTGTACCAGGAACTTCATCAGTCAGCAGGAGCCACGATGACCGAGGAGCCACCATCACCAGTGTGGCAATGGCCCTGAAGGGTCTCCCAGTGGAGCTGAACCTTCCACCCAGAAGGGACACAAGCAGCTCTAACTCATGGCCAGAACCTGCCACACAGCCTCTTGAAAGCTCCCAGGGGTAGGGAGGTGCCATCCTACCCTGTGTCTGGTGAGAGAGCTGGGAATACCTGAGGTCAACTCTAGGAAGCTGAGTACTCCCACTGGAAGTACCAGGGGAGACCCTATTCCCCAGGAATAGCCCTAACCAGATAACAGGTTTCTCGGGAGTGAGAGTATTTTATCAGAGTATTTTATCATATAAAGGTTCCTTTAAAAACTCAAAACAAAGTTGCTGTATGATCCAGCAACCCCACTCCCTCAGCATGTATCTGGACAAAACTATCATTTGAAAAGATACATGCACCCCAGTGTCCACAACAGCACTGTTTACAACAGCCAAGACATGGAAGCAACCTAAATGTCCATGGCTATGTAAATGGATTAAAATATGCTAAATATACACAATGGAATATTACTCAGCCATAAAAATTAAGAAATAATGCCATTTGCAGCAACATGGATGAACCTAGAGATTACTGTGAAGTGAATCAGACAAAGACAAATATCATATGACATCACTTATGTGTAGAATCTAAAAGATTTATACAAAAGAATGTTATTTATAAAACAGTAACAGACTCACAGACACAGAAAACAAACTCCTGGTTGCCAAAGGGGAAACTGTTAATCATTCAGTCATGTCCAACTCTTTGCAACCCCATGAACTGTAGCCCATCAGGCTCCTCTGTCCATGGAATTCTCCAGGCAAGAATACTGGAGTGGGTAGCCATTCCCTTCTCCAGGGGATTTTCCCAATCCAGGGACTGAACCCAGGTCTCCTGCATTACAGGCAGATTCTTAACCATCTGAGCCATCAGGAAAGTCAAAGGGGAAGGGGGGTTAAATCAGGAGCTTGAGGATTAACAGGTACATCCTATTATATATATAAAATAAACAACAAGGACCTACCATATAGCACAGGGCACTATATTCAATATCTTGTAGTAATCTATAATTGGAGAAGGCAATGGCACCCCACTGCAGTACTCCTGCCTGGAAAATCCCATGGACGGAGGAGCCTGGTAGGCTGCAGCCCATGGAGTCGCTAAGAGTCGAACAGGATTGAGTGACTTCACTTTCACTTCTCACTTTTATGTACTAGAGAAGGAAATGGCAACCCACTCCAGTGTTCTTGCCTGGAGAATTTCAGAGATGGGGGAGCCTGGTGGGCTGCCATCTATGGGGTCGCACAGAGTTGGACATGACTGAAGTACTTAGCAGCAGCAGTAACCTATAATAGAATCTGAAAATATTTGTGTGTAACTGAATCACTTTGTTTTGCACCTAAAACACAAAATCATAAATTAACTATACTTCAATTAAAATAGTTTTAAAAACACATATAAGGTAGAAAAATATATGGCTCATTCTAGAACTAGCAACACAGTCATGAACATATGGCTCTGAGTGTGTAAGGAGGGGCTGGGCTGCGATTTAGGGGCAGATGTTTAACTATTCTGTACCTATTTCTGCATCCTAACAGTGAGCATTCCTCTTCTGCTTCACCCATGAGTTCTCTCAATTTTTTAGACAGTTGTTTGGTCACTTAGTTGTGTCTGACTCTTTGGCAACCCCATGTACTGTAGCCTGCCAAGCTCCTTTGACTATGGGATTTCCCAGGCAACTAGTAGAGTGGGTTGCCATGTCCTTTTCCAGGGAATCTTCCCAACCCAGGGATCAAACCTGGGTATCCTGCATTGCAGGCAGATTCTTTACCACTGAGCCACCAGGGAAGCCCCCTTTAGACAGTAAGAAGCTGGGACTTTGGGATCAGACAGAACTTAATAAGTGAGTTCTGTTTCTTACTCACTCTGTAACTAGGGGCAGATTGTTGGAACTATTCTGTATCTGGTTCTGCATCCTAAATAAGGAATGAAATCACCTTTCACAGCCTTGTGTTGAGGATTACAAGTGAGGTAAGTGAAGGGTCCACTCTATGCCTGACACATGGGTATCCAACAAATACCTGCTGATAAATTAATCATAAGCAAAGGGTATATTTTAGAAGTAACAGCGAGTGCAAAAGGACCAGCGCTAAGGAGGCTCAGGAGGTGTTCCCATGACAATCTTCCTGTCACCATCTCCCTGAACACGATCTGCAGTGAAAGGAAATCCCTGCAGCTCCAGACCCATGTGTAATTTCATCCCCTCTACTCAGCAAAAGGAGAGAAAGGACTATTATACAGAGTGAAACTGTTAGGTGTGAAACAGCAGTGAAAAAATAACTGACTTTTTACCACAAGAGGGAACTTTCTAATCAACCAAAGTAACAGTGCATGGAATTTATAAACAACAGCTCTCCTTCCCAGCTGAGGTTATTTCTGGTAACAGTTCTGGCTAATACAACATGGGTTTCCTCTGACTTTGTAAAATACATTTTTAAATTACTCTTTTTAATTTTTTTCTAAAACTGAACATGGTCAAAGAATCACTAAACAAACCATGTAGGCAGGTCTAAGAGCCTCTTCATCACAATTCCCAAATAAATTTAATGTTAAATAAAGTATCTGAAAAATCTGTATGTGTTAGAAATTGTTTAGATGAGGGTTTTCAACCTCAGCACCGCTGTCATTCTGAGCAAGATATTTCCAGGTGTGGCTCATCCTGTGCATCACAGGATGTTCAGCAGCATCCCTGGCCTCCATCCACTAGATGCTGGCATCATCTCTGCAGCTGTGACAACCAATAACATCTCTAGCCTCTGCCAAGACTCCTCTGGGGGCAAATGCCCTCCCCAGCTGCCACAGAGCCACTTAGACCTACCACCTTAAGGAAAGCCAAGTTTTCCACATTAAAATCATTTAAGGGGTTCAAAAATAGTCAACTTTACAAACTGTGTGTATGTCATCGATGGTGAAGTTCATTTATAAAATAAAATCACCTCTCAGTGTAAAATAAATCCTTGAGCAAACAAGCAATTAATCTTGTTAATGGTACAGTGAAACACTGCTTGTGTTTATTCACATTTCATGTTCACCTACTGTGAACATGCAGCCCTACATGTGAGGCGGTGTCATCTTATAAGAAGAGAGGATGGTGACCTGCCTGCGGCACCCGTGGTTCTGTGTGTCGGGGATCAGGATGCGTGTCATGAGGTGAGACCAGAGAGTAAGCAAGAGTTGAAGGGGAGGAGCATGGATGCCCTTCTCCCAAGTTCAAAATGCTGACGGGGGGAAGCAATACAGATAGAAGCAAGGGAGAGAGATGGTGAGGGGAGACTAACAGCCTCAGGATGAGGGGACAGGAGGCGGCAAGAATGCAATTGGGGAAACCAGGTAAAGATGCTGACAGCAAGGACAAGATGAGAAACAATAAGTGGCTGACCCAAGACTGTGGTTTGGCATCTCGGCTTCCACAGCACACAGTAGATGGGACAGCTGTTCCCCTCCTGGACTGAGAGTTAAGGAGGGATGACGGCTGGGGAGAATACAGGGAAAGGGGATTCTCTCTCAGATTCTCTTCCTTCTTTCCATTGTCCATCCATCCATTGTCCATCCATCGATCTATCTGTCCATCTCTCTACAGTCCATCTATCATCAACCTATCCACTGCCCAACATCCATCATCTATCCATCCACAATTCATCTATTCACACTCCATCCATCCATCATCCATCATCCATCCATCATCCATTTCCACTGCCCGTCCACTCGTCATTCATCTACCCATACATACATACATCGTCCACCGATCCGCAGGCCATCCATTCATCTTTACTGAGCCACAGGTAGTCTTCTAAGTGCTAAGGAAACAGTACTGAATAGAACACCTCCTGCCCTTGTAGAGCTTATGTTATGGTTGATTAAAATATTAATTTTTAAGCATATTCTGCAAAGGAATTCTTTGGAAATAAAATCACACTTTCTACTATTCCAACTTTCCCAAGCAAGGGGCCCTTCTAATTATCCTTTTAAATTTCAAACAAGGTTTTTAATTTTTATAAAATATGCATTTACCAGTTTTATGCATCTCAACCATCTCAACCAGTTTTAACTGTACCACTCAATGTCATTAAATACATTCAAAACCAGGACGCTTTTTAGCCTGCAAAACTGAGATTCTGTCCCCATTAAACATATTCTCCATCCCCTCATGCCAGTCCCCAGCAACTATCAGTTTATCTTCTGCCTCTCATGACTACTCTAGGTACCTTAGAAAAGCAGATATTTGTACTTTTATGATCGATTTGCTTTCATTAACATAACGTCATCAGGGTTCACTGATGTTACAGCATATGTCAGAACTCCCTCCCTTTTCAAGGCTGGATAGTATTCCACTGTGTGTTTATACTCACATATGTGAGTATATACATACGTGCTCAGTCGCTAAGTCACGTCTGACTCTTTGTAACCCCGTAAGACTGTAGCCAGCCAGGCTCCTCTGTCCATGGGATTCTCCAGGCAAGAGAATGGAGTGGCCTGCCATTTCTTCCTCCATGGGATCTCCCCAACTCAGGGACTGAACCCATGTCTCTTGCATTTCTTGCAATGGCAGGCAATTCTTTACTACTGAGATGCCTGGGAAGCCCACGTGTATACTATTCTGTTTAACCATTCACCCACCAACAGACACTTGGGTTGCTGCTATCTTTCAGCTACTATGAAGAATGCTGTCATGAACATGTACACATACTTTCTCAAGACCCTGCTTTCAATTCTGTTGGCTACATACTGGGAAGTGAATCATAGAGTAATTCTATTTTTAATTTTCTGAGGAAGTGACATACTGTTTTCCATAGCAGCTGCACCATTTTACACCCCACCAACAGTGCACAGGGTTCCAATTTCTCCACGTCCTCACCAACACTTGTTACTTTCTGGGTTTTAACAGTAGCCATCGTAATGGGTGAGACCAAACAAGTTCTACATCAGCTAATTTTTTATATAAGACATAAAAGACAGACTAGAATAATGAGTCCCATGGTCCCACGATTCAACCACTACAATTACCAACACAGTGCCAATCTTGTTTGAGTTATATATTCCCATTCCTACCACAAATTTCAAATATTCTGAAATGAATCCCAGACATCATATTAATTTCACCCTTCAATACTTCAACATACATCTCTAAAAGATAATGACTCTTTTGGAACCTAACCATAATGACATTATCATCTAAAAATTCACAGTAATTAATGTCAAATATTCAGTCAGGACTCAAATTTATCTGTTTTGGTGTATCAAATAATTTGGCTTGGTACACCTCTCTGTGATGTGTCATTGTGAATTGTACTTTGATCACCCTTAGACAATAATGCTTTAATGGTTTCCACAACATATCAATTTTTGTTTCACCATCGAGAATGTTTATTAAGAAGGCTTTTTGTAGATGTTCTTTATCAGACTGAGAGAGCTCCCCTCTGTTCCTAACCTGCTGGAGTTTCTATCATGAAGGGGTGTGGGATTCTGTCAAATGCTATTTCTGCATTAACTGATACAACCATGTGATTTTATGAATTTTCTTTAACCTGCTAATATGATGGTTACTGATTTTTTTAATGATGAAACAGCCTTTGCATGTAGAATAAATCCCATTTGGTCCCAGTGTAAAATTCTTTTTGTGTATCACTGGATTCGATTTGCTGATGCTGTATTGAGGACTTCTATTTTGTATTTGTTGGTATTTATTTAGGGCTTCCCTGGTGGCTCAGATGGTAAAGAATCCATCTGCAATGTGGGAAACCAGAGTTCAATCCCTGGGTTGGGAAGATCCCCGGGAGGAGGGCATGGCAATCCACCCCAGTATTCTTGCCTGGAGAATCCCCATGGACAGAGGAGCCTGGAGGGCTACAGTCCATAGCGTCACAAAGAGTTGGACATGACTGAGCGACTAAGCACATAGTACACACACTGAGACTGTCAAATGTGAAAACACACGACACACGGCAGGAGGTTTTAGGGGCTTCATACGCCCGTTGACACTAGTCCAGGTAAGAATCACTATTCCCAAACAGTGAAATCTCTTTTAGCTGACCCTCAGAAACCTGACATCTTCCCCTTGCACCTCAATGTAACTGGAAATCGAACTGTAAAATTATGTTTCTTATATGCATGTGGTTCTCAAATTGTACTTGTATGTCATGGTCTTCCACAGCAATGTCTTACCAGTTCATGGAGACTTACCCTCTGACCCTGGGAGAGAGCCAGGGAAGAAATAACAAATTAGGAAAGACATTGTTGCTGCATTTTTAAAGTATGTAAAGGTTAATGACACAGAAAGGCTGAACGCAACAAAGAAGTTAACTTGAAGATGAAAAGATAGTTTGCTTTGAATAATGGTGAGGATATGTCTGTTCACTGATAAACACTGATAAAGATAGAAGCCTTAAACATTTATTGAGAATAATTTAAAAAATAACTTCCAAGAGGACTGCTTCCTTCTTGTCCCCCTAATTAATTTTATGGAAGGGCATCTTTGTTACACTAGTCAAGAGGTTACTTAAGTAAACATTCTTAACTTCAGTGTTAGCAGAAAGACTCAAAGGAAACTGAGTGGGTGGATGGGCGGATGGATCCACAAGCAGTAGAATAAGGATTTCCTTCTTCAAACAAGTTCCAGGTCTGCTCTACATGAGTCTGTGACAATTGACTCGTACCATCCACAGCACAGTATAATTACTGATCCAAAGTCATCCAGGGAGTTACTTAGCATATTTCATTCACTATTATCAGGATAATGCAGACATTTTAAAGTAGCCTCTAATAAATTTTTTTTTAACAGTTAAGGAGGCTACTGAGGGACTTTCCTGGTAGTCCAGTGGCTAAGACTCCACACTCCCAATGCAGGGCGCCCAGGTTCGACCCTTGGTCAGGGAACTAGATCCTGCAGGCTGCCACTAACAGTTTGCATGCTGCAACTAAGACCCAGTGCAGCAAAATAAATATTTTTTAAAAACAAAAAACCTTTAAAAAATTTTTTTAATTTTTAAATAAAGAGCCTACCTATCCTTTAGTTATCCATTATATCATTTTTTTTAGCACTCAAATTTCCACAGTAAGTTGTATTTAACTCTCCAAAGTAATAATTAGCAAGTCTAACAGTAATGCCTGTGTTCCACAGTTAGTCTCCTGCGCTCCATGGATGCTCTCTCATGTGGTAACTGAGAACCCCTCGTGAATGTCACAAATGTGACGCAGCAGCCACTCCAGTGTGGCAGCCTCATGTCCAGCTACATCATGGCTTCCAACAGCAAAAGGCCTTGCCCCACTCCTCCAGAAGTTCTAGATGATGGGTGAGGAGCACAGGGCAGACAGTCCTTAAACTTCTGGTGGGGGGGGGGTCCTCCCTCAGGGTTTGCATTGGGAAGGGACCAGGCAGAAGTGCTCCAGGCTCACAGGATTCCTCACAGGATTCATTTCCTGGTCATGAAAACTCCACAACCACCTGGCCCCTGTACTGGGAGCCCGCCTCCCTGGGAACAGAGGAGGCACCTGGCCCCAGTCCCACAAGACCCCACAGTGACACACGAGAGTGGTCTGCAGGCTGACATCCCCAAGGAACTCCAGGGACCTTCTCTGACCCACATGGTGGGCACTCAGGTTAGGTTGAAGGGGCCCTATGAGCTTTCCTTGTGCTTTGTTTTCTCTGGCAGTGGCTGTTTGTGCATAAACACTGAACAATCTCAGAATGCAGCCTTGTGAGGAAAAGAGGTGGGAAACTGGAGGAGCTTATTAAAATCAGTATCCTACCAGAAGAGGGGAGTCCAAACCACAGAGGGCAAAGAATATATTGAATTCACATACCACAGCAGTGCTCTGTAACTGGGGTGTGGGGCAGAACCTTCTAGACCTGGTCTCCTGGGCCGTGCCCTGGAGTCTGAGCCAGTCAGGCTGAGCAGGGGCTGGGCAGGTTGGAACCGGACATTCGTCAGAAGTTCTGCTGTGCTCCCCAACAATGAACAGACATATCACACGAAGTTCATGAAGGGTCATCTGGACAGTTCTCTTTAAGGCAAACTGGACAATTCTCACTTGTGCTCTCTTAAATGCTTTCTTGCTCTCTGTACACACCAAGCCCCTCACCCTCACCACTATCCCCAGAAAGCCATTTTGCAAGACCCCTGTCTTCAGCTTCACTCTCCTAGGATACTTGTAACTGGTACCAACTACAGCCCCTACTTTTATTTCAGCACAAGAGCCCTCTTTAAGCAAAAGCATTTCATGCATGACTCTAGTCCCTGAAATGAGACGTACGGCAAGGCCATGCATGGATTTTCAGGGCACCCCACTTCCTTTCTCTACAGGCAGTGCTGCCAACATACTCATCTGCCTCACCCCATCCCCACCCCATCAGAATGTTTCCAGATTTTCCTCTTCATTTGTACTAAATCCACACTTACCTGCTATAACTTTCCACCTTTCACAACCCTTCTAGGACTAGTCTGACAAACGAATTTGAGCTGGGTGAAAATGAAGGATAATGACCAGATACCCATAACTGCATTGTGCATCATATTTATTTCAATGACTTAATGTAAAAGTAGAAACAAAGGTAAGAAACGCAGGCACCCTGCCAGGTGGTGGAAGAAAATATTTTTGGAACAGAGCCCTTGAACACCTCAGTTCATATCTCATGTGCATGAAAATTATTCAGAGTACATGTATTTTTACGCAGTTTCCTATAGAATTAGATAGATAGAATGACGGGAACAAATCTACTGCCAAACCACTCTTAAGAGCATTTCAAGTCATTGATACGTATACATTCATTTCTCAGTTTACTCTTACAATGCAAATCAATCAGGAATCTAGTTAAGAAAAAAGCACCTGCCATGAATTCCTTAAATTTCCTATTCTGCAATGTTATCAGGAAATACAGGCTGGGTTTGCCCTTTTCTTTCTTTTTATCATCATCACACTTGTCTTGAATTAAAATAGGACAGGGCGCTGTCCTGAATCATAACATAATAGTCCAGTGGTAGTTTCCAAGTTGTGTGTGCTTTTTTAGTCTCCTGACCTTCATATACAATGGAAAACTTTATCATATATAGTTCAGAAAAGGCCACAGAGTGTTCAACACTTTGTGACATTCACTATCAATGCAATGTTCTTAACAGCTATTACACAAAGTTCTGTCATAATTTGACTGGAATTGTCTAATAAACCTGAGATAGCTGATTGGGGGAGGATAAATATTTTTACATAGAATTTTTACATTATTTAAATATAGGGACTTCCCTGGCAGTCCAATGCTTAAGACTTGAGGCTTCCACTGCAGGGGGGCACAAGTTCAATCCCTGGTCAAAAAATTAAGATCCCACATACCACCCAATATGGCCAGAAAAATAAAATAAACATAAAGGCTTTGCGATCAACACAGAATATGAAACAGTTCAATTTTATTTTGCCAAATGAGTCTCTCAAGAGCACATTTATGTTAAGAAAAGCAGAATCAACATAATGATGAGATAAAGTCCAAGACTGGGGAAGACCTGAGGGAAGAAAACAAGGACGTAGTTTCCCCTAAGTTATTCTAGTTGTTTCAAACCCCAGGGCGTTGAAAACACAGAATTGTAGAGAATATAAAAAGTTGTGAACATATGCTACAGCCAATCTTTAAGGAATCTGTGAAGAATATGGTATCTGGTTCAAGAACCGGAAGAAAATGAACGTTTTTAGCTATATTTCAGTAAGTCTGCACTGACCCTGGGCAAAATTCTAGATTGGTTTCTGTACCTTTAGAGAAGGAAAGAAAATCACAAACAGCTGGTGACATTATTCACAAGAACAGGTATTAAATAAACATTTTCTCTTTTGAGAATTATTAGGAAAGTCACAAGAAAGTTGGAAAAATAACATCAGTTTCAATTTATGAAGCACCTTGATAAAAATTTTTACTTAACTACGAGGCATTTGAAGCTCTAAAAATAGTACATTAAACCTTGAGAAGTATTTAACGAAGTATTTATTCCTCATGACTGAGAATAAGATGGCAAGGTAGAAACTGGATAGAAATAAAGCTGGTTGGACTTACTGTGACCATCCCAAAAGGTCACTGAAGAAATGCACCCCAGAAACCTGGACCAGACTCTGGCAACCCTTCGAAGGCTCATTCTCAGCTAGTGCTCTTCATCCTCCATATCAAAATGGAGAATTACATGAGGCTAGAATGGACACTCAGAAACGTGGAGTCAGGATTCAAAATTGCCTGACAGTGTGAAGAGGCAGGTCATGTGCAGCAAGAAGAAATACAATGGAGACGAATGTGAACACCAGCACCAGTGCACAGCATCTGGTTACAGTTCAGGACCAGTGTGCAGGTTCCTGGGACTGGGGTTAATGAAGGTGGTCTGAAGGGACAGCCACGAAGCTTAGACAAGGGGCAGGGGCCACATGCCACTCCAACTCCACTCCTGTTGTGTGGAGCTCTATTAAACCTTCTGCTCCGTCTGAAAGGTGGTATCTACACCAGGGAGTACCCTAAGAGAAAGTAACCAGGCAGGCTGGCAGAAACAAGCCGGTACATAAAAAGCCAGTGTGGGGAGGGAAGGAAAGAAGAAGGGATGGTAACTCCTTCTGTGGGTGGGGATGCAGAATGGTTCAGCCATTGGTTTGGCAGTTCCTCAATAAATTAAACAGAGGATTACTGTATGACCTAATAATCCCACTCCTAGGTACATACCCCGAAGAATTTAAAACTCAAATACATACTCAAACAATTACCCATATGTGAATATTCACAGTAGCATTCTTCACGACAGCTGACAGCTGCAAAATGTCCATCAACAGATGAATGGATAAATAAAATGTGCTATATACATATGGTGGAATATTACTCGGCCAAAAAAATGAATGAAGTGCTGATATACGCTGCAATGGGAACAAATGTCAAAAATATTAAGTGAAAGAAGTCATACATATAAGGTCTCATACTGTATGACTCCACTTACATGAAATATTCAGAATAATTAAATCCACAGAAAACACAGAAGTGGTTGCTACAGACTTGGGGAGAGGGGGAGGGAGTCACTGTTTAAAGGGTATGAGGTTTCCTTTTAAAAGTGAAATGTTTTGGAACTACCCAGAGGCGGTAGCTGAACACCACTGTGAATATACTAAATGCCACTGAACTTACAAACTTTAAAACACTATGTTGAGCAACTTCCTTGGCAGTCCAGTGACTAAGACTCCGAGCTCCTAATGCATGGGGCTTGGGTTCGATTCCTGGATAAGGAACTATTAATAGATCCCACGAGCTGCAACTAAGACCTGGCACAGCCAAATAATTTAAATTTTTTTAATTTTATAAAAGCAAAACAATAGAGAAGTAAAAGGATGAGTGGTTGGTTTCTAGGAGTTCAGGGGGACAGGAGGAATGAACAGATGAGCACACAGATTAGGGACAATGAAAGTACTCTGCATGATATTACAATGGTAGAGACCTGTCACAATACATTTATCAAAACCATGGAACACACATGTGTGAACCTGAAACTCTGGACACTGGTGAGGATGTATAAAAGTTCTTCAACTGAACGGCAATACTGGGGGAAAGTGTGCATGTGTGGGATAGGGATATACGGAAATTCTCTATACTTTGCATTCAATTTTGCTGTGAACTTAAAACTGATCTAAAAAAAGTTTATTAATTTCTATTATTTTTTTGAATGCAATGGATTCTCGAAGCATCTTAACATTTATTTGATTCTACCCTTCTAAGTAGATCCATGTTTCCTAAATGTATGCACCGAAGGGTCCCTATAAACTACAGGGGAGACATGGGATATTTTAAATTTGAGGGAAATGAGGAACACTTTAATTCTGTCAGGTAGAGACAAGCTGCTATTGTGCTGTGCTTAGTTGCTCGGTCGTGTCCAACTCTTTGCAACCCCATGGACTGCAGCCCGCCAGGCTCCTCTGTCCATGGGATTCTCCAGGCAAGAGTACTGGAGTGGGTTGTCATGCCCTCCTCCATGGGATCTTCCCAACTCAGGGATCAAACCTAGGTCTCCCGCATTGCGGGTAGATTTTTTTTTACCGTCTGAGCCACCAGGGAAGCCCAGACCAGCTGCTAGTTTGGGGTAGTTCATAGCTCAACAGCAGACTACACTGCATTCCTTTTGATGGTGTCATAGCTTTGAAAGGCTGAGTTTTCAGCACTTGCTGAAGTTGATCCAAAGTGTCCTGGGAAAATCAATGTGGAACAGAGAAGAGGGCGTCAGTGTCTGGTCACACTCCAGCTTTCAGAAGCTGTGCTGTGCTCAACAGGAGCACATCAGTCCATTAGTAAGTTCTTGGAATTATTTTAAGATGAATTAAAGGTATTATTATATTATTTTTTCTTTCAATTTCTCTGTATTTTTTTCAAACTGCTACTATGCTGTTAGGATATAAATATTAAGATGCTGGGAAGTAAATATTAAGCTGTTTGGACCTAAGTTAATTAAACAGAATTGTTGGGCATTTCTTTTGGCTTGAGAACTCTATGAAATGATCACTGAAGCACCAAGGTACTGTGGGCAGAGACGGGCTGGAGGGGCTCTGGAGCAGACAATGGACACAGATACACTCAAGACGCATATTAAGGCTAAAAGGGAAGGATTCCAGACCCAAACATTCGGACAGAGGAGACTTTCTCCCAAAGTTGTAGACTAATGATATGCAGCAATCATAATCAGTTAGGTTGGGTCAGTACTGAAGAAGGCTGACTTCATTCATTTTACAACAAATTGCTATTTAGGTTGGAGTTCAAGCTGACAAAAACTTCTAGGCTTCTCTGCAAGGCTACTGTTAACTCTCCACACAGCACACTTACTATACATTCTCTCTGAGTCTATTAAAATATAACCCCAAAAGTTTATTAATGTTTAAAAATGCTATGTTTATTTTGTGCTATGTGAATTTCACCTCAATTTTTAAAGGGGGGGCGGGGGAACTGAATTAATAAAACAGCAAACACACAATGTATACTCTAGAGTTCCAAACACTCACAAAACCTGTTCAATCCTAACAACCCTGTAGGGTAGGTACTATTATTCCCTTTTACAGAAGGAAAAACTGAGGCACAGGGAAGTTATGGAGGTTGTTGGTGAGCACCCAGAAAGTGAGCAGCAGAGCTGGGATGTGAACACAGGAATTTGGCTACAGAGTCCATGTTCTCCATTCCATGGCACTTATAGAGGGTCAGCACTTCTGTGGAGATGAAGAGGCAAAGCTAAGATCCAGGTTGTTGTTCAGCCACTAGTGAAAGAAAGCGAAAGTCACTCAGTCATGTCTGACTCTTTGCAACCCCCTGGAATCCTCCAGGCCAGCAGAATACTGGAGTGGGTAATTGTTCCCTTCTCCAGGGGATCCTCCCAACCCAGGGATTGAACCCAGGTCTCCCACATTGCAGGTGGATTCTTTACCAGCCGAGCCACCAGGAAAGCCCAAGAATACTGGAGTGGGTAGCCTATCCCTACCCACTGGAGTGGGTAGCCAATCCCTACCCACTGGAGTGGGTAGCCAACCCTTCCTGGGTTGGGAAGATTCAGGGGATCTTCCCAACCCAGGAATCGAACCTGGGTTTCCTGCATTGTAGGCAGATTCTTTACCAGCTTAGCTACCAGGGAAGCCCCAGTAACTAAATCATGTCCAACTCAGTTGCTAAGTCATGTCCAAATCTTTTGTGACCCTTTGGACTGTAGCCTGCCAAGCTCTTCTGTCCATGGAATCTCCCAGGCAATAACACTGGGGTGGATTGCCATTTTCTTTTCCAGGGGGTCTTCCTGACTCAGGGATCGAACCCATGTCCCCTCACTGGCAGGTGGGTTCTTTACCACTGAGCCACCAGGGAAGCCCTAAGACCAAGGACTTTCTGACAGTGAAAGCTGCCCTCCAAAATGGAAGATGCTCCTTGATTAGATGACTTCCAGTGTGGACTGGCCAACTAACACTAGTGCTCAGAAAGCATTACATCCAAAGTTTCCCAATACCATTTCTAAAGCTCTTCTCAACTCCAAAACTGTGAAGACTTCTGAGATATTCACATAAACAAGCACTACAGAATTTTTAAGAGTATAACTTTATGTCAATACAATGTGCCTTCCTTCAGAATTTTTAATACTCCAATTTCATCATCTTTCCTGACTCAACTGCACATCAAAAGTTCATAACAAGTCACACAAATGTATGCTTCCTGAATATTATTTATTACAGAAAGGAACGGGGGTTAAAGATACTCTTGACTGGTCTCTACTATGTTTCCTACTTTTCACATTCTGAGCTATAAAAAGATTATACTGACAACAATACCAACTTCACTTGTTTCCTCTATGGGAAAATGGGCTGACTGAACTAAAATGATTTCTAAAACCGCTTCCTTTCTAGAATTCTAGCCATATTAATTCAGAAACTGATTTTTTAAATAGATAAGGAGGTTTTTTTTTTAATTTAGTGGTTTAAAAGTACAAATACTTATGTTCTAATGCAATGATATTCAGGTAACCAGTTATTTAAGTGGGAAGACAAAGTGTGAGACTTTATCATAAACGGGGAGAAAGGATTAGATGACCTCTCAAGGGGAAATCAGATTTATGGAATGTAGACTAGCTGAGAACTAGCTCACTGGCCATCTAGGGAAATGCCAAAACAAACAAACAAACAGTCACTGCCCACCTAGACAAACAGAACACGTACACACCCATGCACAACTTACTTCAGATTCTGAGAACACCCCAAAAGATTTTTCAGGAAAATAAAGCAAGCAGACTTCTTTTATTGTGGTAGCTACAAAAACATTTTTACAATGATATCAGTCATTTAAAAGTCTCAAAAGGCCCATACAGTAAGGAAAAACAAAGACATTAACCTTTCTGTTTTAAGTATTGAACTTTTTTTTTAAAAAAAGGACAAGTTTTCCCCAGATTTTATCTAGAAAACATTAATGAGTAATTATACACTACCAAAGAAAAATTCAAATAAATCTGATTTTTAACACGTACTCATACTTTGTCACCTATTCTTGCCTTCTCCCTTATTAAAAACGTGTCCCATGGTGAACTTAAAAAGAAAACCAAAGGAACAATCCATAAACAAGCAAGAGCTGGACTGATAAATGGAGGGCACTGACTGCCCACTCGTAAGGGTCCCTCTTTGGCAGCAGAACGTGCTGCAACAATAGGCAGAGCCGGTCTATAATGAGGGCCATTAAGTCCCATCTTCCAAGGCCAAGGAAGCAAGTGACAATGTAAATAAGAGGAAGACATGATTACAGGATGCAGAAGGAAATGACAACCCACTCCAGTATTCTTGCCTGGGAAATCCCACAGACAAAGGAGCCTGGCGGCCTACAGTCCACAGGGCCCCACGAGAGTCAGACACGACTTAGCAACTAAACAACAACAAATGATTACAGGAATAAGTGAATTAACCCTAATTTCTCTCCCTTTTTAAGTAAATCACTTGCAAGCTTTGCTTTGCTGCTTCAACTATTACTTAGAAGCAGAGTTCTGGTGACACAGTCCCCAGCTGCATTTCGACATCAACCACTGCCCCAGGGCACCAGTTGTCAAAACCTGGTGGGGGGAGGGGTCCCCAAGACCCTCTAAGGGTCTCCTCACAAAGTCTCCCTTTTCGAGCTACATGTCTCTTGAGGCCAAATTTTCTTCACCTACTTCAACCAAACAACAGACAGCAACAAGTTGAACGCAGAATCCTCCTGCCTTCTCTTAAACCCACCAAAAGGGATTAACAAAAATATAAAGCAATGCCAGTAAATTCCTAGTAAATTGCTTTTTGTTTTGAAATATGGAGGGTTTTTGCTTGTTTTTGTCTTTTTTCTTTGGGCCACTCTATGCAGCATATGGGGATTTTATTATTTCCCCAACCAGGGATCAAATCCGTGGCCCCTGCAGTGGCAGTGGAGTCCTAACCACTGGACTATCAGGGAATATGCAGTTATTTTTAATCAAAAATATGTTGTTACCATCTAGTGGGCTATTACTGCTGTTTTAAATAAATTAATGATTAAATATTTTAATATTAATAGGTTCTCAGTTTAATTTCTGATAGAGTGAATATTGAGAGATAAAATCCACATAAACACAAGTTCTTGGAGTTCCTCAATAATTTTTGGGAGCATGGGGCTCCTGAGCCCAAACAGTCTGGAAATCCTAAAGGACTAGTTAAATAGATCCTACCACAGCCGGTTAATGGACTATTACACCCACCATGCCTGAGACAAATGTTTAATGAGTGACACTGAGAAAGTTATAAAATAAGCTGTATAAAATCAACTCACTTCTTTACAATTTTGACTTATGTAGATAATTTTCTATAAGAGAAAGAAAAAAATCTAGAGATAGACACAGAAGTGTTAAGACTAAGGATCTTACAAAGGTAGTATTTTAGGTCATTTTACCTTTTTCCTTTTTGTACTAAATTGTATTACAATGAGGGGGGAGGGCAGAATTTGGAGCAGCATTTCCTAGAGTGTGTACCATGCAACACCAGAACCACAACAGGCTCCAGAGAGTTCGTGCTCAACTTAGTTGAATTAATGTTGATTATACCCAGGCTCAGTAATTCTTCAACAAACATGATGATACTACAAGTTACAAGAAGTCAAACAGTAATGAAACATGTTCAACTGCATGTCCCAAAATGAGGTGACCAGCAGACCCTTTGGTTCCCTGGTGGCTCAGAAGGTAAATCTACCCGCAATGTGGGAGATCCAGATTCGATCCCTGGGTCTAATGGCAACCTGGAGAAGGAAATGGCAACCTACTCTAGTATTCTTGCCTGGAGAATTCCATGGACAGAAGAGCCTGGCTGGCTAGTTCATGGGGTCAAAAAGAGTTGGTCATGACTGAGCGACTAACACTCACTCTCTTAACACCTATCCATATATCATCCTTAGGGAAACGGTGCCTCAGAGATCAACTTATCCTATATAACAATTCAAGGAGAAAGCCCATCCTTTAGCATTTACTGTCAGAAATCACGATTGTTCAGAAAGGATGACCTCCAGAAATGACACCTAAAAACTCCAATTGAGAATCTGGGGAGGTTATGTCAAGCACATTTCTTTTACATTTGCTTTAGTAAAATAATTTTATGAAAGAGTAAATTTAATTCATATAGATTCAGGAACCTGGAAAATTCAAGAAAAGTTTTCAATAGCACTTTTTTCCCTTTTTATTTTTTGACCTTGCCACAACATGTGGGATCTTAGTTCCCTGAGCAGGGATAGAATCCACGCACCATGCCTTGGAAATGTGGGGTCTTTACCAATGAACCACCAGGGAAGCCCCTTGAATGGCAATTCTTAAGTAAAATTTTCTTTGATGAAAACATTCATTACATTGGAGCAAACAACACACCTGAGAGGATGACCTGCACAAACAGGCATTCTCCACATGGCTGACACACCACCTGAGGGTCCTGCACCCAGCCACCCCAGGCAGGGCCACCACCTGGTCCTGGGGGGCTGCTGGCAGCCTGCATCTCCTCCCTTCTGCTGCCTCTTTTCCTTTCAGGACTGCGGTGAACAGGCCACATTCCCTCCCTTTCCTCTCACTCAGATCCTCAGGCTCTTCCATCTTTCTCAACTCTTCTCTTCCTTCCGGGCTCTTCCATCCAAGCCTGACCAAACACGTTTCACATTCTCTGAAGCTACTCTACAACTTTAACACCTCCATACCACAAAACATGAACTAGCACTTCACTGTTGATTAATGATTAATATTATAACATATTATAATGGTAACTTCCCTGGTGGCTCAGAAGGTAAAGCATCTACCTACAATGTGGGAGACGCGGGTTCAAACCCTGGGTTGGGAAGATCTCCTGGAGAAGGAAATGGCAACTCACTCCAGTACTCTTGCTTGGAAAATCCCATGGATGGAGGAGCCTGGTAGGCTACAGTCCATGGGGTCACAAAGAGTCGGACACAACTGAGTGACTTCACTTTCACTTTATTATAATGGTGAGTGTGTGTGATGTATGTTACTGCAAATTTGCTTTATTTTCACTCATTCCAGATTAAACCGGTTTCTGACCATCACTTTTGTAGTTTTAAGCAGTTTGTAACAATGTATCCATGGAAAAACATAACCTGAATTCCAATTTGTATTCCTAATAAAGCAATATGAATTGCTTTTTCAGGTTATCTGGGAATCAGAAATGGATCCCAGGAAAACAATACATCAAGACAAAGCTGGGTGAAGGCAGTTGAAAAACAGACACTAGAAGACGGCATGGAGCTGGGGGTGGGGGTAGGTAGACAAGGAGCCTCACCTGGGCTGAGTTCAGCCGACCCAGGCAATCCACGTTCAGAGAAGTAAAACGTGCCTGAGAGTTTGGGCAGACAAGACCTAACTCTGCCCAGTTAGACACAGGTTACCTTTTGTTAGCCACCAATGGGGGTTTCCTCAGATGTCGGGGTTCCACCCCTGCCCGCTGCACTGGCCTGCCTCCATTACCCTGTCTATACTTGCGTTTCCAAAGATGAGCAAGTACACTCAGGACTGCTCTGCTCCAAGGCAAAGCTTTGGCCCCAAACACCTGTCAGCTCTCCTACACCCCTGAACTGAGTTTCCAGACAAAACAGAAACTTCAAGAAACACTTTCAGCTTTCTCCCTTCAGGTTTAAACAACCAAAACCTGGCCTGAGTGGCCCGTGTTTGCTTTCTCATTGCCCTTGGCTTCACTCTGCTCATCAGCACTGAAAACCATATAAGCAAACACCATTTTAATAGAAAAGAAAAAAATGCAATGAAGACACACTTGCCTTATGCATTGCTTTTTTAAAGTAGTGATAAACACAGCAAACCTTTCAATACTCAGAAAGGACTAACTCTAGAAAAAAATGGGGTTAATAAACTCCATCAAATGAATAAACAAATATATATTAATTACTGGCATTTATGACCTTTCTAAAACATTTCATCAAACAAGTATTAATATTGCAGTTCTTATTAATTGAAGTCACCATTAGGGGAAAGGCGAGACTATGTTATTAAATTATCCCACTGGTAATCTTGCTCCAGATAGAAAAAGTTTTTAAAATGTCAGATTTCATATGAAAAAGCATTTTAACTCATTTTCCATTCTAGGCTTTGAATGTTTCTAAGATACTTGTAAGCTGCTTCTCTTAATCAGGCAGGAGGAGGCTTCATACACTTGGGCATGGACTTTTGAAAACCCCTGCCAAATGCAAGTGCTGTATTCAAGAATCATGGGTAGATATTAATGGATATTTACAAGCAATTCAGAAGCAAGATCAGAACACTGCCAGTTCTGGGCTTTATAATTCAGGCTGAGGGATTATCAAGGGATCCTCCCATTAACCCAGCACTAGCAGAGGAGGTGCTCAAAGGCTGAGAATGGCCACTGCTCACCTCTCAGCCTCCCTACCGTTCTCTGTAATAGTGGTCCAAAGTGAGGGCGGCTTGGGGAGAAAATTAAAGCCAAGCCAGTGCATTCTGCTCTTTACCAGCCACTCTGATAAACATTTGAAACACAAGGCAAAAAATAAAAAGATTAGGGATTATCCAAGAATTTTAATTATTTCTGTTATCCTTGCTACTAAATTCCATGAATAATAGGAAACTGGCATGAATCAGTCATGGCTTTTTCAAGGTAAACAAAATCTGCTTGACGCAAAGGGCTTTAATCCTGCAAATCAAAAGCGGCCCTATTCCTCAATTAGCATCTACCTCCGATGAGCTCTGTGAACCAAGCATAGTCTGCCCTTCGCCAGGTGCTGGGGGACATGGCAGAGTGTGCAGCCTCCACCCCGAGGCCACCAGGGAATAAAAGTCTTCGGCATGGGGTGGGAGGGGGCCCATCAGTGGGGAGGTGCCACCCGGGAGGGCTAGGGCTTCATCTGAGAGGGTGCTCGGAGGACCAAGGGCTCTGGCTAAAATCTCAGTCTCAGGACCACATTCAATGAATACCCTGCCCATATTAAGTCTATCAATACTTAGGGCCGGTTTCCTGGGCGTGCTGGGCCCCACGCTTGGTTTAATGCTCTGCTGCCACCTTGAAACTCCTAATATTGTTTGAACGAAGGAGCCCCACACTTCAATTATGCAGCTGGTCCCATCAGTATTCATCATTAACTACATCTTAAATATGCAAAATTAAATGTGACTGGATTCTGCCTTTCAGATGGAACACATTTTGCTCTTTAAAAGCCACTTAATAGACAACCTCATGCAAACCATTCTCAAGTTTTACACTATCTACAATTTAAGTTTATGACCTTCGATTTTTTTTTTCTTGGCAGTTCTTAAAATGAAAGCACTCTATTAATACTTTTAAGATTTAGGAAGCGCTCAGAATAAAAGCATCTTCACTATACATTAAGTAGGTATTAGAGAAAGATGACATTCATTTTTACTGTTTTAAAATTCACTTTCAATCTAAAGACATATTCCTAAGTGTTTTATACTATGATTGAAGACTAAGTAAATCATGAATAGTTTAAAGAATAAATCAAAGGACCAAACTAATTTACTTTAACACTACTTTCTAGGCAATCAGCATCATGAAAAGGTAACAAATGAAGAAATCTCATTTTCTAAACTAGTCAGTTTAAGAATTTTAATTGTTTCTTACAATTCCTTTCATAAAGCCCAGCCCTAGCTATCTACTCTGCTTGTGACCAGGGTGGTGTCCCCCATCACTGGGTCGGCAGCACTGTATTGTACTAGCTCATTTCTCAGACCACAGGCAGAAATGCCGGCGGGGGGGGGGGGGGGGAGGTGCCTGGAGCGTGGATACTAGGTTACATTTGCTCTCAGTCTTTCTCCACCTAAGAGGTGGCAAAGACAAAGAGCAGCAGGGCTGGGTGCCTGCAGAGGCTTCAAGGACTGGTTTGTCCTAAGGAAAGTTGACTGAAGTACCAAACAATGCTTTGAAGAAAACGGGTGCTTTGTGAGCCAGTGAGTGCCCAGGCTGGATGATCAATATTTAGGGACGTGTGAAGAATCATCTTACACAGTTCCTGCTTGCTGGTAGCTCAGACGGTAAAGAGTCTGCCTGCAATGCAGGAGACCTGGGTTCTATCCCTGGGACCGGGAAGATCCCCCTGGAGAAGGAAATGGCTACCCACTCTGCTATTCTTGCCTGAATAATCCATGGACAGAGAAGCCTGGCAGACTATAGTCCATAGGGTCGCAAAGAGTTGGACATAACTGAGCAACTGACACTTTCACTTTTTTTCTACTTGAGTGCAGAGGACCAGAACGATAAGGGAGATGGAGGGAGAGAAGGAAGGAGCTGATTGGATGAAATGCCAATTTATCCTGAGTGGAACGAAAAAAACTCAGCAACTTAAAACTGTCATAAGAAAACCCTTAGACAACTGTGAGATGTATCTCATTAGAAAGACACTCCTGGGAGTGATTACAGGGGTCAGGACTGAATGTAGAGTGGTGTGGCAACTCTGGAAAACAGAGTTGTTTTGGTAGTTCCTCAAAATGCTAAACACAGAGTTAAAAGACTCAGTAACTCCACTCCAGTTATATACCCAAGAGAACTGAAAATATATGTCCACACAAAAACCTGCATGTGTATGTTCATAGGAGCATTATTCATAGTAGCCACGATGTGGAAAATAACCCAATGTCCATCAACTGAGGAATGGATACACAAAATAGAGTCTGTCCATACAGTATGGAATACTGTCTTAGTCTGTCTGGGCCCTATAACAAAATACCATAGACTGGGTGGCTTATAAACAACAGAAATTTATTTCTCACAGTCCTGGAGACTGGGAAATCCAAGATCGAGGTGCCAGCAGATTCAGGGTCTGGTGAGTGCCCACCTCCTGCTTCACAGCCATCTTCTTGTTGTATCTGCCGATGGCAGAAGGGGCCAGGGAGCTTTCTGCGGTCTCTTGTACAAGGGCACTGATCCCATTCATGAGAGCCCCACCCTCATGACCTAATCACTTCCCCAGAGACCCCACCTCAAAAATACCATCACATTGGGGATTAGGTTTCAATAGTGTATGAATTTTGGAGGGACACATATATTCAGTCTACAGTAAATATTATTCAGTCTTGAGATGGAATGAGGCACTGATCCCCACTATGATATGGATAAACCCTGAAAACATCATGCTAATTGAAAGAAGCTAAGGCCACATATTTCATGATTCCACTGACATGAAATATCCAGAATAGAGACAGACAGTAGATTACTGGTTGCCGGGGGTGGGGGGGATGGGAATGAGGAAAAGGGGGAATTTGGAGTGACTGCTAAGGGCTTTCATCACTTCTTTTTAGTGATAAAAATGTGCTGAAAGTAGATACTGTGATGGTTGCACAACTTGGTAAATATACTAAAATCATCAAACTGTATACTTCAAAAGGGTGAATATTATAGTATGTGAATTATATTTCAATAAACCTGCTTTTTTCCCCAAGTTTTTATTGAAGTTGTCACAGTATTGTTTCTGTGTTAAGTTTTTGGTTTTTTGGCCACAAGGAACGCGGGATCCAAGTTCTCTGACCAGGGACCAAACCCACTGCCCCTACATTGTAAATAAACCGGTTTTTAAAATGACAGTAGATGCAGGAAAAGAGTCTTCTTTGGCCCTAAAACAATAAGTTACAGAAAGTACAGATCAAAGTAGACTTGAAGAGTAGCAGACTTGACAGAAGTTCTTATTCCAAGAGAATTATGGTCCAAAACATACTCATGTCTGACCAAAGGTGAAAAAAGAAAAACACACAATTCTTCCATTACTGTGCTACTGCATACCTCTTACTGGGGTTCTAGAATGGAAGTTAACTTTCAGATGTGTCTTACAGGTTTTTAAGATGTTCTAAATACAGTTACTTTGAAGCAACTGAATCTTCCCATAGAACTTTAAAAGTAAAAAAAAAAAAAAAAGCCTTAGCAACAAATCTTGTGGAAAATTTTCATCTAATAATAATATCACTCTACAGCTAAAGGAGAAAATGAACAAAAATAGCCCTAAAACATAGGGAAGAATGGACCTATCACATAGGGGACAACTGGATGCTGTGCTCAAATCCTAGGCAATGGAGGCTCCATGGAAAGACCAACCCCTCGAATCAGGCTGATGTGCTGGCAAGGGGACCATCACAGCCTAAAGGCTCCTAACTCTGGCCTTTGATAGCCTTTACTGGTGTCAAGATGTTGCTCCTGAGGGTTGGTTTTTGTCGGTTTTTAACAGTGCAAGAACATGACACTGCATAAATCATTTCCACCAACTCTGAACCCATTTACATTCCTGAGGCTCTACTAAAATCTGTATTTTATCACGAATCAGTATCTTAAATTTCAAGATACATTTCTTAAGCACCTCTGCTGTTACCAACTACAACCACAGAAAAAGCAAGGTATATTTTTAAAACCCTAATGATCTAAAACCTCAATTAATCAGAACAAGTGAGAAATAACTCTTGATTTTCAGAATAACCAAATATACTTTGTTTCAAACCTTACAAATGAAAACTCTATGCAAAAAAATTACATTTTATTGTCTTAGAAAACAATAATTCAATCACTTTTTTCATTTCTTAGAAATTTAACATCCCTCAGGTTCCTCATTTTAAACATCAAGAACTGGCTTAGTGGGATTTCCCTGGTGGTCCAGTGGTTGCAACTTTGCCTTCCAACACAAGGGGTGCAGGTTCAATCCCTGGTCAGAGAGCAAAGATCCCACATACACTGTGGTCAAGGCACGGAACAGAAACAATACTACAACAAATTCAGTGAAGACTTTGAAGGTGGTCCACATCAAAAAGGACAAAAAATTCGTTTAGTAACCTTAACCAAATCCTGAAACTAGTGTTATGGAATTATAGCATTTTCCAATTTCATTAGGAAAATAATGTTGTATTTCACAAAAATTCCAATTATTGGATTATATTCCTCATACTGAATTCATTGTTTTCTTTTTGGCTCAAAAGTCAAATAGCACTGACCCACATAATATGTGATATGAATGCTTAAAATTTCATTTGGAAAAAGAATTTCTAGGAAACTGCTTGGTTTTCTGATTCTTTTCCTCAAAGTAGCATGCAGCCAAAAGCTAGGTTCCAGTCAACTGAGGGTTCCAGTTAACCAAGTCATAGCTATTAAACTGCAACACATTCAGAATCATTAATATTATTTCTTTAGTAGTTATACGTCTCATGTGAAATAAACATATTTACTTTCAGCAACAAAAATATTAAATTAAGTATAATATTTAAGTCTATGATAAACTTATTTTCCCTCAAAATTGCTTCTGAAAAGCAAGGTAACAGATTAAGAAACTGTTTTCCCAAAAAGGTGAGAATTACAGTATTTTTGAAACATGACCTCAATGTGGTCATGAGTTACCTCATGACCTCAACTGTGGCCACAGAGTTACAGTCTACAAAGCCATTTAATGATCTAATGTCCCAACACTGCAATGAATAGAATGACTCCTTGAAAAATTATCTACTAGTGAATTCTCATATCCATGTTGTAGAATTCAAGTTCCTTTAGATTCCATGTCTGTAATGCTTTTCTCAGCATGAAATATCTGTCAGGTGAAAATCAGGATGTAAAAGCACCTTGGTGCCTAAACTGAACACAATTTTATATTCATTCACACAGCACTCAGAGTCCACTGAGTGCAGGCGACAGGATACACAGGTCAACAACACAGACCAAACATCCTTCCACTTTGGGGATACATGTTCCAGTGAGGGGAGACAGGCAATGAACAGAGTAAGTAAGTAACAGTGTGTTAGGATGGGGTAAGTGCCATGGAGAAGTAAAAAGTGAAGCAGAAGAGGGAGGATTCAGGGGTTCAGAGAGACGAAATTTCAACCAGGATGGTGAGTAGAGGCTCTAATGAGAAGTCTGTGTGCAAACAGGAAAATAACAGTGCACGTTATTTATTTGGCTTTGCAATGCATTACAAGATTGCATTTGTTCTTAGTTCATATTCATATAAATTTTCTATTTTCTCTATTTCAGTTTTTTCTATTTCCTGATCACTGACAGACTGAAGAAGAAGGCAGGCAGCCTCAGGCATGCCAAGGAAGTTTCCCCTAATTTTCTGGTTTACTTGATTTTTTTTTTTTAAAGAGAACTATAGCTACAATTAAAGTGAAATTTAGGGTTCTCCATAAAACAATTAATAGTCAAAATGGAATTTATATTATAAACCTTACAGCAGCTTAGGTTATCTTCTTCTGATTGTTTTTAGAGGCAGCTAGAGTATGAACCAACAGCAGATCATAGTGTCACACTGTCTGGCAGGATTAAGAATTCAGGTAATAGCTGAAAAGATCATCTTTTAAAAAGAGCCCACAGAAGGTGTCTCCAAAAATTGCCTGTTTACATATAAAATATGTTTGTAATAGCTCAAAAGGAAATTGTTTTATTCCCATTTCATGGAACACATTTTCTAACTTGTAAGCTAGAAAAATAAAAACAAAACAAAACCAACCAACACAGAATAACTGAGGTTTAAAATGCTTTTATTTTGAAGACTAAGAATTCTTAAATACTAAAAATGCACCAAGAAATCTTACAGAAAGTTAGCAATTGACAAAGGACTCGAGTCCTCAATGTGTCTTTCATGTGAGATTTGTTAGTCCACCATAGAAACTATACTTGATAGCTGAAATCTTCAGCAGTGCTAATAGGTTAATTAATTAGCCCATTACTAATAATGAACAGTAAATGTAGATGAGTGGACACACTTAAGAAAAATGTGGAGTTTTAATAAGAAATATTATCACTGACTAAACTAAATACACTTGTTCCCCAAATATCCAATCCCAGCACATATTTTTAAGCTGTGTGGGTTTTCCCCAAGAGAAGCAAACTTTGACAGACCTCCATCCCACATCTGGAAAGAACATTCCAAACTCAGCTTGATGTAACTTTTAAAAATCAAATTGAGAGCAATTAGATACTTAGTGACTGAGATCTGAATTTGACAGAGTCAACAGAATGTTAGAAATGAAATAAATGAAAGAAGTATTCAAAGTTTATCATCCTCAATGTGACGAAAGGAACACAGAACAAAAGATTCATTTGCCTCTCCTGCCCTTTAATTTGTGAACACCATACTTCTCTTGATATGTCATGCCCAGAAAGAGAAAATGAGATTTTTTTTAAAATCCTTGCTAAACTGAAATATGACCATTCTATCTGGCCTTCCATCAATCCTCCCTCCCTCCAATTTTTATTTAAAAAAACCATAGCACAGATCTAAGTACTCTATAAACTACACCTAGATTACTTTGTTCCAAGGCAGAGAAAAATGTTTACCATTCCAAGATCCACTCCGAAGCATATATCTGCAATGCGTAAGCTTTTCGTTGGCAAGATCAGTCAATATCACAAGGCGTGCAACGTTCAGAAGGTTAAGTGGTTGAAGGTTAAAAAATAACAACAAACAATCGATTCACTAAAAAATACTTTTTTGTCAAGTAACCATAAAATAATATCGACCCTAAGAAATCAAAGAGGGGTTTCTTCTTTTTGTATGGTGTAAATTACCGTCAGAAAAACTGCACCAATGTGTCGGGGGCGGAAGAGAGGAAGATTTCTAACACCAGGTGAGACCACGGTCGTAAACCTCATCACAATTTCACCTTTGGGTGAAAAGGTGGGAGGGGAGCCAAAAGTTTCAGCCTCTGCTCCTTTGAAAACAGACGTTGGAAAGACGCTGGAAGGACACGGAAAGGGGTGCAGCTGCCGCGTCCGCGGTTGCAGCCGCAGATAATCGGGATCTGGGAAGGGATGCGGGGGAGTGAGCTCTTATGTAAGCATACACCAAAAATTGTGCATGCACCCCCGGCCTGATGCACATCTGAGCACACAACACAGGCACACGGCATCCCTCCCCGAGAATGCAGCCCCAGCCTGCGGGCGCTGCCGAGGAAGGCAGACCGAGCCTTCGGCCCGTCCGCACGTCCCCCCAGATCCGTGCAGCCACCACACGGGCGCGGGTGCAATGCGGGCGGCCAGGGCCCCGGTGTGGAGCCCGAGACGGAACCTGGCTTCCCCCGGCGCCTGCAACGCGCGCGCACGGCCTCCTGCGCCCCGACCCAGAGCCGCTCGCCTGGCCCCGACCCCCCCGCTTCCCGACCCGGCTCCCGGCGCTCAGCCCCCGCGCCCCGACCTGGCCCCGGGGCTTACCTCGCGAGGCCCAGACCCCGCAGCTGCACAGCAGTCCCGCCAGCAGCAGCCAGGCGGCCGGG
The DNA here is from genome assembly GCA_007570785.1 of Antilocapra americana. NCBI lineage: Eukaryota > Metazoa > Chordata > Mammalia > Artiodactyla > Antilocapridae > Antilocapra > Antilocapra americana. Next base: position 27,919,825 of record ML663557.1, read on the forward strand.
GCCAGCGCGGGCGCAGGGCGGCGCAGCATCGCTCCGGCTCCCGGCGCCGCGGCCGGCCCGAGGCGGGAGCGGCAGGGATGCTCGTGGGGCGCCGAGCGGGGCTCTCGCGGCCCGGAGCCGGCTGCTTGCCGCCGCGGCGAGCACCGGGGTCCAAGGAGGAGCCGCCGCCGTGACGCTGGGCCGCGGGCGCCCTCCCCTCGGCGGAGGCAGCGCTTCGCTTGAGGCAGCGGCAGCAACTAAGATGGCGGCGGCGCTCTCTCTCGGGTCCGGCGAGGGTACCCGGCCGGGGGCGGGGTGGCGGCGGGAGGGGCGGGGAGGGGAGCGACGGCGAGGCGCGCGCGCGGCGGCCCGGGGAGCGCGCGGGGCGTGGGGTGGGGGCGGGGCGCGCGCGCTCGAGGGCGCCCGCGGGGGCGCGCCGGGAGACGGGCTCCCGAGAGTTTGGAAGAGGCCCGGGCTAGGGAGGGCGCTGCATTCCCCGTCCCCGGTCGGCTACTGCGGCCGAGGGCATCAGCGCCTCCTTCCCACGCGCGCTCCCAGGCTCTGGAGTCAAGCTAGCGGTACCCTGGGGCGCGTGCCTCCCCTTTCTCCCTTTCCCACCCCCACCCCTAGGATGCAGACCCCGTTTGGAGGGTGCAGCCCAGGGCCCCTGAGCGAAAGCACCCTGTGCCACTTCGAGCAAGTCACGTCGCCTCCTAGAACCTCGGCGTCCTCTTCTGCCAAGTGGAGGTGCTGAGAGGGGGCTTGCGGGGTCGCAAAAGGTGTTCAAGGAGACGAGGTCAGCGAAACGCGCTTTGTAAACAGTCGAGGCTGCTCCTCACGTGCTGCGGTGGTTCCAGCCCTGGGAAAGGGCATGTTTGTCCCAAGTCCGTAGTGAATTTGTAAGTCAGGGTCTCTTCATTTGCTGAAGAAATCCGTAAGTGGCTTTTTAAAGGCGGGTAGTGCGGGTGCCCTTTCTAGATCTTAGTATGATGCTAACAGTCCCTTAAAAATGCAGAGATCCAAATGGATAAAGAAGGACCCCTTCATGGCTCTCTCAGGTCCTTCTCTTCTCCTCCTGTCCTGGGGACCCTACCTCCTTCCACCCCCACCCCTGGGGCTGCTTCACACCAGAGGAAAGGACCAGAACAGTCATGGATGGTCTCCCGCGAGCCACAGAGCCATGGTACCCTATGGGCCGACTTTACTGGCTCCATTTTGCAGAGAGGCAAACTAAGGCGAAATGACTTTCCCGGTTGAGACAACTGCTGTAAAAAGATCAGCCCTCAAGGACAGGGCTGGCATGAGGGAGACACCCACAGCCAAAGTTAAACAGCAATCATATGTTAATTATTGAAGACTGCTTGAAGAGCTATCAGAGGGAATTCACAGCACGGTGATTGTCCGGCCATGTTTGCTGAGAAGGTCTGGCTGGCTGGTGGGCTTTGTGGGGCCCAGCTTGGAGTGGCGGTGGGGTGAAGGAGGGTGGGCAGCCCCGGAGGCTGGGAGGAGAATGAGTCACTCAGATTGTGAAGAGCAGAGGACTTATTTAGGAGGGTAGTGGGCGAAGAGCCCAAAAAAGGTAGACTGTGGCCAGAGGAAAGTGCCTAAAATGTCAGAAAGAGGGATTTGGACCGAATTCTGCAGGCCACAGGAAGCCTTGAACAGCAGTGAACAGAGGCGTGATGTGACCTTGGAGGGAGCTCCAAAGCCATCTGTGATGGAATATGCTCCTCCTTGTCTTTGCCCCTCAAAGTCATCCTCCTCCAAAGCCTAAAGACTCCACCTCTGCTCCCCTGCCCACCTGGCCCCTGAGCCCAAGAGGACCAGACTCCCGTGGGTGGACCCTTCCCAAGACACCAGCCTGGCCCTTGCTGTCGCTAAGCCACACCCACCCCCTCCTTCCAGCCAGCACTGCAGAGTCATACTCACCAGGCGTGGCTGTTGCCTCCCTAGTTCCCAGATACTCCCTGCTGCCACCTCATCAGGTCCAGACAGCTCTGCTGGGCTTCCCACCCCTCAAGCCTGGGCCCCACCCAGCTGAGTTCAGGATCCACTGTCTTGACACTATTGGAGCTCAAGTTCATTCCTTCCCAGAGCCAGCATCACGTGGCACACCATCCACAACCTGTGCCCTGAGCCTCCATTTCCTACTAGTACACTTCTGAGCTGCCTCCTCCAGAAAGTCCTCCAGACTCTCAGGCCCTCCTTCCATAAACCCACACACTCTGAACTTGATCACCCAGACTTAATAATCTGTTTTTTGTGGGGTTTTTTTGCTGTTGATTGACTACTCCCTGTGTGTCCTCTTCTCCTTCTAGTGGGAAGAACCAGTGCTGGTTCAGTAAGGCAGCACTGGCTGAGAATTCTGGCTCCTGCTACTTCAAATGACCTTGGACAAGTTAGAAACTTTCTGAGTCTCTGCTCACTTGTGAAATGGGATAATGATACCTATTTCCTAGAGTTTTGAGAATTAATTGAAATGATACTGGAATTCCCTGGTGGTTCAGGGGCTAAGACTCCAAGCTCCCAATGCTGGGGTCCAGGGTTCAATCCCTGGTCGGGGAACTAGATCCCACATGCCACAACTGAAAGTTCATGTGCTACAACTAGAGATCCCAAATGCTGCAACTAAGACCCTGTGCAACCAGATAAATAGATTTTTTTAAAACAATGAGATGATGCAATTAAAGTGCTTCACAGAGACTGTATATATACACACACATTATATATACCTAATATATAGTAGGTCTGAAACTATGGTATAAGGGATTCCCTGGTAGCCCAGCAGTAATGAATATGCCTGCCAAAGCAGGAGACACAGGTTCAATCCTTGGGTCAGGAAGATCCCCTGGAGAAGGAGATGGAAACCCTCTCCAGTATTCTTGCCTGGGAAACCCCATGGACAGAAGAATCTGGTGGGTTACAGATCATGGGGTCACAAAGAGTTGGACACAACTTAGCGACTAAACAACAACAAAATTATGGTAGTGTCTTCTTTTCCTTCAGGAGGCTTCTGAGCTCCTAATGTACTGCTGAACGAATGCACAGTAGTTACTCAAAAAACACTCCTTGATGAAATAAATGAATTGTTGTGTTTTTTTTATTATTATTATTATGGAGATCACATCTCAGAGAGTAAAAAAATACCCTGTAGGTTTCCAGGGACCTTGGAGACCTACAAAACATAAAATCAGAAGGGTATAATCTCAGAACTATGTTTTGAGTCAATAAGCTGATGCCAAGAGGGAAAATGTAATGTATTCAGTTCTATAAGAAACACAAACAAAAGCTCTTTGGTGTCTGCAATCCTGATCCCTTTATCTTCTCTCCCTCTCTGTCCCTTAGAGAAACAGAGTGATAGATCTAAGCAGGTCCGTCGGCAGGTGGGCAGGCAGGAAGCTCCAGAGCTCAGTGAAACCTGCGCATGCCAAGATTTTGCCCACAAGAGAGTTCCTGCGGCTGCAGGACTCAGCTTGAACATGTGGGAAGCCAGGGAAACCAGTGAACTCAGCCTCTGGTTGGCCTGACAATAGCCTCGGCCATATTGGCACTTTTCAGAGGTCTCCATGTGCTGGATTAGTTAATCCTCAAAATGGCCCTGAGATGGGGATCGATCCAGACTTAGGCTGTGGGTAGCAGAGATGGTCCTTGCCTGAGCTGAGCCAGCAGCAGCCCTAGTAGTCCTGGAGCAGGGAGAAATGAGGCGCCACCCAGGCCCATCCTTAGGGGGAGACTGGGAGGATGAGCCGGTGCCTTTGTCTTTTGAATGCATAGTCAGCCTGTCTGTGCAGTAAGTAGAGAGGGCACAGAATGTTCATGGGGCTGCATCCTTTGAAATGGCTTTTACTATTAATAATAACAACAGCCTGTGTACTGAACTCTTTTCCTGAAAGTGCCGTATCACTTCTGCCTCCAGCAACCCTTTCCAGAAGGTACTTTTATGGTTCTAGATGAGAAAAATGGAAAATGTGCTCAAGAGCTACTTGCTAGAAAGGACACCTGGGATTCAGTTTCATGTCTCATCCCACACAGTACCTTTTCCACTACTTGAAATGACACCTCAGATGGCAGCTTCTCCGGTGGCTCAGTGGTAAGGAATCCACCTGTCAGTGCAGGAAACGTGGGTTCAATCCTTGATCTGGGAAGATCCCACGTGCCAAAGAGCAACTAAGCCCAAGCACCACAACTACTGAGCCTGTGCTCTACAGCCCGGGAGCCAAAACTACTGAGCCTGTGAATCCCAAAAGTGAAGCCACTGCACTGAGAAACCTGCACTCCACAACTAGAGAGTAGCCCCCGCTTGCCGCAACTAAGGAAGACCTGTGTACGACAATGAAGACCCAGCACAACCAAAAATAAATAAATACAATTTTTAAAAAGAAAGAAATTACACCCCAGATACAAATAAATAAAGCCTTGCATTGGATCTCACAGCTCAGAGCCAGCCTACTCCACCATGTCAGCCCCTCCAGGTATGCAAAGCCCTGGGAGGCTATCCTCATTCAGGCTGGGGTTCCTCACTGGGTTGTTCATCCCCAGGTCAAGAGTTGAAACGGATGGACCGAGGTCTCAAGCAGGAATGCTCTTTGCCAGGAAGCCAAGCTCTTCTCAAGTGATCATGTCATTCCTGTTAATGCAGCGTGTGCTGCTTGGCCAATGTTTGTGGAACCCAGCTGGAGGTAAGTAAGCCATCATTGAGGTTCCTCTTCTAATGATGTGCTTAGGAGGAAACCTACTTTGGGGTTGCACAGGAGAAGGTTGTGAGACTCTTGATGAGAGCTACAGATTGTAAATTCCCCAAAGTACTGAAACCACAGCCCCAGCACCATCACCAGGGTCCCCTGAGACCCCACAAGATTCGAGGTCTGGCCCCATCTCTGACTTTTGGTGGCCTGGCCAGGTCACTCCATCACTGTTGTTGTTACTGTGGTTGTTTAGTCGCTAAGTCGTATTTGACTCTTGCAACTCCATGGACTGTAGCCTATCAGGCTCATCTGTCCATGGGATTTCCCAGGCAAGAATACTGGAGTGGGTAGCCATTCCCTTCTCCAGGGCATCTTCCCGACCCATGGATCAAGCCACTGTCTCCTGCATTGGCAGGCAGATTCTTAACCACTGAGCCACTGAGGAAGCCCGCTTCACTGTTAGTAGGGATGATTAATGAGGGACAAGATGACTTGTGCTTATAGCAGGGACACTGGTGGGACAGATCTGGGCAAAAGCTATATCTATCCACTTCCTTCCCTTTTGTAAAATTTCCTTTTAATCTTGTATGGTTATAGTAAATATTTGCATTGGTGCAAAGTCAAAACTAGAAAGCAAGATGCTCAGACAAATCTAGTCCCATTTCTGTCTCTTCCTTCCTGCCCCCTCCTCCCCTTAAAGATGACCATTTTGTCTTTTTTGGCTTATCCTTCCATTATTTTTTTTACAAGTGAATATTTAAATATATGTCTCTCTTAGATTAAAAAAAAACAAAAACAGCCTATCACAGGACTTTTCTTGTGGTCCAGTGATTAAGACTGTGATTCCACTGCAAGGGGCATGGGTTGGATCCCTGCTCAGGGAACTAAGATCCCAAGTGCCTCACTGGTGCAGCCAAAAAAAGAGCAGCAAATCATACCAGATACTCTGCATTTTTTTTCTGGGTAAAATATCCTGGAAATGGTTCCATCTCAGTATGCAAACAGAGTTTCCATTCCTTTTAATAGTTGCATAATATTCCCTCACATAATGTGATATAATCAGAAATCCATACTTGGCCTTTGTCCCTGAATCCTAGAATTCCTGGGAATCCCTTAAGATTTCCTAGATGATAGGAGCATCTTTTATTCTAATGAGGTGACTCTTGGTGGACTTTCAGATGGTTTCAGGATGAGGGCCAGTCACCAGAGAGACCATGCCATGATCAGAAGCTTGGAGATTTCAGCCCTACTCTGCCCCTAACCTCAAGGAGGAGAAGGGGGCAATCATGCCTACATAATGAAGCCTCTATAAAAATCCCTGAACTGTAAGATTCAGTGAGTTTCTGGGCTGGTGTCCACACCCATTTGCTGAAAAGGTAGTGCCCCAAATGCCTGGGGACAGAAAGAAGCTCCAGCACTTGGGACCCTTCCAGACTTTGATATAGACACCCCCTTCTCTAACTGATCATTTGGATCCTTCATAACATCCTCTGGGGCTTCCCTGAGGCTCAGATGGTAAAGAATCTGCCTGCAATGCGGAAGGCCCTGGTTTGATCCCTGAGTTGGGAAGATCCCCTGGAGGAGGGCATGGCAACCCACTCCAGTGTTATTGCCTGGAGAATTCTGTGGATGGAGGAGCCTTGTGGGCTACAGTCAATAAACTGGGAAAGGTAAGTCAGGTGTTTCCCTGAGTTCTGTGGGCTATTATAATAAATTATTGAAACTGAAGAAGGGAGTCACAGCCAAGTCAGACAGAAATGTGAGTAACCTGGGGATCCACTACTTGGGATCTGCAAAAGAAGTAGGGGCAGTGTGGAGCTGAGTGCTAACCTGTGGAGTCTATACTACTTCTAGTTAATTAATATGAGATTAATTCATAGGACACCCAGTTGATATCCATGGAGAATCAGAGAGTTGTTTGGTGTGGAAAACCCACACATATGGTGTCAGAAGTGTTGTGAGTAGGGAGTTTTCCTTCCTGCGTAAGCCTTTTTGTATTTTTTGTCACTTGTGCTAGTTTAGGGTTAGGGTTAGGGTTAGCCATCTCTGTGGCTCTGGATAAGGTTTCCACCTCTGCAATCTATGTATCTCCATCTGTAAAACAGAGATACATCCACGCCCACCTCACTGAGGAGTCAGAAGAACCAAAACATGACATCAGCCATTATTATTATTCATTTCTGTCCACAACTCAGAGCTTTAGTAGTCATATACAAATGTGAGAGTTGGACCACAAAGTAGGCTGAGCACCGAAGAATTGATGCTTTTGAACTGTGGTGTTGGAGAAGACTCTTGAGAGTCCCTTGGACAGCAAGGAGATCAAACCAGTCGATCTTGAAGGAAATCAGTCCTGAATAATTCACTGGAAGGACTGTGGCTAAAGCTGAAGCTCCAATACTTTGGCAGCCTGGTGCAGAGTCAACTCATTAGAAAAGACCCTGATGCTGGGAAAGATTGAAGGCAAAAGGAGAAGGAAGCAGCAGAGGATGAGATGGTTAGATAGCGTCACCAACGCAATGGACATGAATCTGGGCAAACTCCAGGATATAGTAAAGGACAGGGAAGCCAGGCGAGCTGCAGTCCATGAGGTCGCAGAGTAAAACATGACTTAGCTACCCAACAACAACAGAGCTTTAAGGCTCTCTGGCAGTGGCAGAAGCCCTGAGTTAGGAAAGGTCCTTCCTGTGGTCTCCAGTGAGTTGGATTGGTGCCTGTGGGCTTGTTTCAGACTCTCGCCATTTGCAAAGGAATTAGGAATTCCAATGTATGAAGCACCAGGTACCTCTGCCTGGTGAAATTTTCCAGGAAAAGAAAACCCCACCTTGACGCAGAATCCAGGCAGCTCAGTTTTGTGCCCCCAAAGCAGACAAGGATTGAGGTTTCCTGTTTATCTTCCCACCCAAAGGTAACATCCAGCATTTTCTCCTCTCTTTGCGCTTCCAGGGGATGTGCTGGAGCTGCTCAACTTCTGCACACCATGGGGGAGGGGGTGGCTGTTTGATTCTGGAGCACCAACTATACACCCAATGCACTATACACACACACACACACACACACACACACACAACATATGGCCGAACATGATCTCTCTGAGGGCACACAAGCAAAATATGGTGTGCCCTGTCTGCATACAACACACTGATGGAAAGGACTAGACTGGGTTTCCAGGGAGGAGGGAAAGGTAAGGGCAGAAACTGCCCAGAGGAAACACAGCTGCTGTTTGGGCCCAGAGGAAACAGCCCCAAACCTGGGTTCTGTCTGTAGTGTATCATATTTCCTAGAATTAAGGGGGAGGCTGGGGAGGTTGTAGGATAAAGTAGTTTAAAAAAAAATAGGAAGATTGTCTTACTCATGTGGTCTTACTCCAGACACAGCTGGCTTCCAGTTACTAGCAGAAAAGACCAGACAACCTAGATACTGTGTGCTTCAGTTCCTCATTTATAAAATGGTCACCATTGGAATTCTCTGGCAGTCCAGTGGTTAAGACTCTGTGCTCCCAGTGTAGGGACATGCCTGGTTGGGGAATTAAACCTGCATGCCAAATAGTGAGGATGAAAAAAAGAAAGAAAGAAAATGGTCATTGTCACCGTCATCATCACAATCATTGTCATCATCATAGCTCCTTTAGATCACTATGGCGATCAAGTGAGAGGACACATATAAAGGGTTTAGCTCAGCCTGAGAAACACAGTTGTTGTTGCTGTTCAGTTGCAAAGTCGTGTCCGACTCTGTGATTCCATGGGCTGCAGTATGCCAGACTTCCCTGTCCTTCACCATCTCCCAGAGTTTGCTCAAACTCATGTCCATTGAGTCGGTGACACTGTCCTACCATCTCAGCCTCTGTTGCCCCCTTCTCCTTCTGCCTTCAATTTTTCCCAGCATCAGGGTTTTTTCTAATGAGTCAGCTCTTTGTATCAGGTGGCCAAAATATTGGAACTTCAACTTCAGCATCAGTCCTTCCAATGAATATTCAGGGTTGATTTCCCTTAGAACCAACTGGTTTGATCTCCTTGCTGTCCAACAGACTCTCAAGAGTCTTCTCCAGCACCACAGTTTGAAAGCATCAATTATTTGGCACTCAGCCTTCTTCATGGTCCAACTCTCACATCCCTACAAGACTACTGGAAAAACCATTTGATTATACAGACCTTTGTTGACAAAGTGATATTTCTGCTTTTGAATACACTGTCTAGGTTTACCATAGCTTTTTTTTCCAAGGAGCAAGTACCTTTTAATTTCGTGGGCTACAGTCACTGTCCACGGTGATTTTGGAGCCCAAGAAAATAAAATCTGTCACTGTTTCCATTGTTTCCCCATCTATTTGCCGTTAAGTGGTAGGACTGGATGCCTTGATTTTAGTTTCTTGAATGTTGAGCTTTAAGCCAGCTTTTTCACTCTCTTTCACCTTCATCAAACGGTTCTTTAGTTCTTTTTCGCTTTCTGTCATTATGGTGGTGTCATCTGCATAGATGCTCACTTTGTGGTCACTGCTCTCAACATAACAATGCTGGTGATGAGGATGTACATGGATGGACTTGACATGTCTAAGGAGTTGATGATGGTTATAATAATGACTTTTCTGCAGCCATTTATACTTTGCATTTGTTTAGTATACTTCCTTTCTCAAGGGCATCTGATGCATATGGGACTCACATCAATCTCCCTCATAGGGGTTCTCATTTAACTGATGGGAAGCAGGGTTCAGAGGATTGAGTGACTTGCCAAGACCGTGCAGCACAGAAGTAACAGAGCCAAAAGTTCCTCTGGCCTTTTTGTGTTTCTTCCTTGGCCCGGAAGCTCCATGGGCCAGCAAACTCCAATAAAATATCATGAGTCAGATTTCAGAAATCCTGCTTTCAAGCCTCCAGCTCATTTAATTGCTCAGGGATACCTTTTTTTCCCTCCTTCCTCATCTGTGTAGCAGGGATTAATCACCCCCCAGAGATCAAGAAATAACAAGCTCGACTCACATAGAGAGTATTTGCTGTGCCTGGAGCATTCTGGGCATTATCTGATTTCATTGCTGGCAGCAGTCACCAGCAATGAAGACCATGATTATCCTGCTTTTTCAGAGGAGGATGCTGGGACTGAGACAGGTAAAGTCATTTACCCAAGGTCAGTGACAGAGCCAAGATTCACACCTAGATCTGTCTGGCTCCAAAGCTGAAGCTCTTACCCATAACATCACTAGTTCCCAGAAACTGCTCTGATGGTGAAAATGACTGCAAGGCCAGGAAAAGTCAGAAGGGCACCCAGATGAGAGAACTGCCTGGCTGGTCTCCGGCCTAGCCAATACCTCTGCCAGCTCTGGGAGTTCCTGGTATGGCAGATGGATGGTCAGAATTAGGCCTCGGTCAGGAGCCTAGACATCTTCAGGGCCCAGGAGGTCACAGCAAGCCTTGTCCCCACAGGCCTGATGCTGCCCACTTCCTAGTCCAGCAGGCAGAAAGGACAAGGTAAGAACACTTACCTATTGAGAGACTTCTGCTCCTGTGTCTCTGTGCCCTTGCAAGGGCTTCTGGTTTCTGGCTCCCCTTGGACTGCAAGGGACAGCAGGAAGGCCTTCATCCTCTCCTCTGGGGCAGCATCATTGAAGTTGACATGCTGGGTTTCCATCATCTGAGGCATCGACTTAGAGGATGCAAACAAGGAGGCTATATGTCAGAGGCAGACAGTCTGCCCCCACTGACCCATGGGCCGACCACAGAGAGGACCCAAGAATTCTCCATGGACTGTGCTGGGGCTGGCTTAGCAGGAACCGGGCAGGAGGCCCAGCATAGCCTGGGAAAAGCTGGCAAGCAAATTTCAGGAAGGCACTGGAGCGAGAAGGACCTCCCTCATCCTCTGCCCAGGCCCTGGGAGGCAGGGGCACCCTAGTGGCCTGGAAGGGAGGGCAGGGGCCAGCTGAGGAGTCTGTTAATCCTGCTCCCTCCCTGGCTGCACAGGCCCAGCTAGGAGCCCAGATGGATGCAGGGTTGGGGAAGGGTGTGGGTGGCAGGGGCACCACCCAAACTGCAGGACACAGGCTTAGTCTGTTCCTGGGGCCCTGGGGCAAGACATGGGAGCTAGAGGAAGAGGGAAGAGGCAGATGGGGTAGCCGAGGATGAGGAGCCCCAGACATAGGGTAGGTGGGTGGTGCGGGAGGAGAGGCTCTGCTGGACGCACACTGGTCTGGGGATGCTACGAGTCAGCAATGAAGCTTGGGGACAGCCACCTCCGGGCCTGAGCAGGGTGCTTTGCAGCTGAAGGAGGCAGGCGCAAATAGAGCAGGCTCCAGACGGCTGTCCCTGGGGTGGCAGAGATATAAGGCAGTTAGGCCTGAATGCCAACAGGGCAGAGGAGCTTCAGTCTGCTCTTCTGAGGGGGTTTTCCATCTCTCCCCAGACTTGACCACTGTCTCAAGAATGGAAGAGAAGAGGTCCCAGTGTGGAAGAAAGGGGGACCCCTTCCAGGGCCTGAGAGTAGGCTCTTGTGTATCACTTGGAAGCAAATTGTCTGAGGAGACACACTTGCTGACAAAGGAGGAGACTTTATTGGGAAGGGACGCTAGGGCGAGATCAGGAGGGTAAGGGAAACCCAGAGAACTGCTCTGCCACACAGCTTGCAGACCAGGGTTTTATGATGAAGGGATTAGTTTCCAGGTTGTCTCTGGCTAACCTCTGTGACTCAGGGTCCTTCCTGGTGGTGCTGCATTGTTCAGCCAAGATGGATTCCAGCGAGGAGGATTCTGGGAGGACCTGTGGACTGGAATCTCCTGTCTTCTTCTGACCTTTCCCGAATTCTTTCAGTTGGCGGTATCTTGTTAGGTCCGTGTTCCTTATCAGGACCTCCTGGTATAAAATAACTCATGCAAATGGTTACTGTGGTGCCAGGCCAGGGTGGGCAATTTCAGTTAGCCTGTCCCCTAACACCAGCACTGAGCCTCAGTTTCCAAATCTGAACCAATGCTGCCCTGAGCCCAGAATACTTGCCACTTGCACATGAGTCATGCATGTGCTCCAATAAATGGCCATCCTGGTTGGGGAGGGTGGGGTGCAGAGGAGGAAGAGGGTTGGGGGGAGGTGTCTGACAAGGCCCCAGTGTCAGGACTTGTGGAAAGCTCTGGACTCCTCACTCCTTCAGCGCCCTCATCTTGCCCACACTCCAGAGGCAAGCCTGGTTCCGGACAGGCTCCAACCAGTGTGGCCGCCAAGCATCCCCCCTCTCCAAGGTTCCCCCACAGCTCCGCTCGGAGCAGGGTGAAGGGGAAATGGATGTTAATTTGCTCGTCTTTGCTAATTTGAAAAGGAGCATAAACAGCAGAGCTCAGTCACATGACTCTGCCGAGGGTGTAGTTTAGGTCCAATTATGTGCTATTAGTGCATTTGCTCTTTGTTCCCGTGGCATATTAATTGCAGATGTGGTATTGTGGCAATTAACACAATTATGGGCTCGATCTCTCTTCCGGGAGGCCACAATCCATGTGCTTTTTGGTCAAGGAGTTGGGTTGGTGTGATAGTGGGAGATTCCCACTTGGGAGAAGGCCCACCGTTATGGGTTCAATGTGTCTCCCCAAAATTCACATGTTGAAGTCTTAACCCCCAGTAGCTCGGAATGTGATCATATGTGAAGATGGGGTCCCAACAGAAGGAACCAACTTAAAATGAGGTCATTGGGGTGGGCCCTAATCCAGTATGACTGCTATCCTCATAAAAAGGGGAAATTTAGCCACACAGAATGAAGAGGATATAAAGAGACCTGGAAGAAGACGGCCAAGGAGAGAGGCCTGGAGCAGCCCTCAGAAGGAACAGCCCTGCCAACACCTTGATTTCATTTTTATTGATTTTATGTGTGTGTATTTTAATATTTATTTATTTGGCTGTATCCAGTCTTTGTTGCAGCATGCAGGATCTTTAGTTGTAGCATATGAACTCTTAGTTGCAGCATGTGGGATCTAGTTCCCTGACCAGGGATCAAACCTGGGGCCTCTACATTTGAGTGCAGCGTCTTAGCCACTGGACCACCAGAGAAGTCCCCCAACACCTTGATTCTGGAATTCTAGCTTCCAGAACTGTGAGAAAATGAATTTCTATTGTCACTTATGGTGTTTGTTAAGGTTACCCAAGCAAACTCATAGACCCACTCCTGTTCCAGACAAAGTCCTCCATGGGAGAAAAGAAAGGCTCAAGAAGGGAATACCAATGATGTTGTCTGTTCTGAAGTCTTGAGAAAGAATCAGTAGCAAGAATCATTACTGTCCTCCCACCCAGCACCTCTTCCCAGGGTTGTCCATCAGTGTGGCTTCTGTTGTCCTGGCCCCTGAGCCCTGAGTCTCCACAGCACTGCTGTTGGAATTCCTCTGCACTCACCTTTAATTAGTCACCTGTCTGGCATGTCCTGAGTGCGTCACTTCCCCTCCATTTGCCATCCTCTAATCTTGATGACACAAGGTTACTTCCCTTGTAAGGTAAACAGTATATGTTATTTCCCAGGTTAAACCAAGAAATGGTCAGGTATCTGCACAGTACTTTCAGGCTCACAAGGTACTTATCAAAGACCTGCTTCCATTCCATATTTGCAGCCACCCTATGGGGGTTGGTATTATCACTAATTCCAAAGGCTTCCCTGGTAGGTCAGATGGTAAAGAATCTGCTTGCAATGCAGGAGACCAGAGTTTGATCCCTGGGTCAGGACGATCTCTTGGAGAAGAGAATGGCAACCCATGCCAATATTCTTGCCTGGAGAATTCCATGGACAGAGGAGTCTGGTTGGCTTCAGTCCATGAGGTTGCAAAGAGTCGGACACAACTGTTAAGCTAACACTTTCACACTTTTACTTTCACAGGTGGGGAAACTGAGGCTTGGAGAAGTCATACACAACCCTTAAGCAGCAGGGCTCAGCATTTAAGAGTTCTGTGTTCAGGGGCTTTCCCGGTGGCTCAGTAGTAAAGAACTTGCCTGCCAACGCAGGAAACACGGGTTTGATCCCTGGTCCATGAAGATCCCACGTGCCACAGAGCACCTAAGCCCCTGCATCACAACTTGGAGCCTGTGCTCTAAAGTTCAAGAACTGCAACTACTGAAGCCCACGTGCCCTAGAGCCCATGCTCCACCAGAAGCCGCTGCAAAGAGAAGCCTGTGCACCGCAACTAGAGAGTAGCCTCTGCTCCCCACACTAGAGAAAAGCCCACAGAGCACTGAAGATCCAGCAGAGCCACACATAAATAAAACTGTGTATTTAAAAAAAAGAGTTCTGTGTTTAGATAGGTGAGGGAAGGTCTAAATGAAAAGCTAAATGAAATGGGTGTCTTTATTGCAGGACTTCACAGGACCTTTAGCATACTGCAACTCTCCAAAAGAGTGCTACAGCATACAGCATTTTCCAGTCTTGTGCTCTTGTGGGACACCTGCTATTCTAGGTAGGGGCTATGTGATACCACAGTGCTGCTCTAGGATGGCAAGACCAGGTCCCCACAGGGAAGAAGAAAACTCTGATCTCAAGGGGCAGGTCCCCTTTCTTCCCCTGTGGCAGCTTGGCTGGGCACCCAGGGTTGATGTCACCATGGGATTTCTCACCACCCCCTAGGGTTCAGCCAGCACCAGAGCCCAGGGGTGGATGGCTTGTTCCCGATCATATAGCATCATTCCCTTTAGGTACCACTGCTGTCCTACATGTCGCTCTGTTGGCCCTCAGTAGCCTGTCCCATCTTGGTCACAGGAAGAGAATGTGGCTAAGGCCTTAGTACCTGTGATGGGTCCAAAGGTGTCACGTGACCCAAGCAGGGCCTATCAGAGACTACCCTGGGATTGTTTGGGACACTGAGGACATTGTAGAGGAGAGAATCAGTCCCAAAGGAGATGAGATCAAAGGGCAAGGTCAAGAAGAAACCAGTAGAGACAGACCTCGAAGAGGAGAATCCCCTCAAAAGCACTGAGTCTCCAGTTTTAGCCCCTGAGGCCCTGGTTCTGACAGCAATCACCTTCAGCCTATAAAGCTGCCCCAGAGACTCCCCAGCGATAAGATTCAGCTGGAGATGGGTTTCTGCTGCCTGCAAGCCAGAAGGTCATGACCACTGTATATCCCTGAGCCTGGAATTGTTTTACCAGCCCAGACAGGCCCAACAGGGCTGTGAGTGTGGGTGCCACACAGGTGCCAGGGCCCAGCTTCCCTGAAATGGGCCCTGAGGCCTCAGCCAGAGAAACAGACAATGCCCTTCTGTCTGTAGGTTCCACATTTCCTTGTTTTAGTTCAGAAAATAGGGTCACTGTAGCTGGGGGTCACAGAGGGCTCAGCAGAGGAGCCATTTCAAGATCAAGGTTATTCATTCATTTAACAAAACTTTATTGACAGTCCACAATGTGTCAGGTACTAGGGACACAGCTGTGCAGAAGCCAGATGAGGATCTTGTTCCTACAAGCTTAACTTCTAGTGGGAGGGGTAAGAGATAAACAAAGGAAGAAAATCACAAATAAGGTTATTTCAAATAAGGAAAATAAACAGAAAAATGAGATAGAGGGACTTCCCTGGTGGTCCAGTGGCTAAGACTCCATATTCCCAATGCAAGGGGCTCTGGTTCCATCTCTGGTCAGGGAACTAGATCCCACATGCTGCAACTAAAGAGTTTGAGTGCCACAACTAAGACCTGGCACAGCCAAATAAATAAATGGGATAGAGCATGTGAACGGGAAGTGAAAGTCACTCAGTCCTGTCTGACTCTTTGTGACCCCATGGACTATAACAGTCCATGGAATTCTCTAGGGCAGAATACTGGAGTGGGTAACCTTTCCCTTCTCCAGGAGATCTTCCCAACCCAGGGATCAAATTCAGGTCTCCCATATTGCAGGCAGCTTCTTTACCAGCTGAGTCACAAAGGAAGCCCAAGAATACTGGAGTGGGTAGCCTATCCCTTCTCCAGCGGATCTTCCTGACCCAGGAATTGAACCAGGGTCTCCTGCATTGCAGACAGATTCTTTACCAATTGAGCTTATTAGGGAAGGCCTGCGATACAGCATGTCAGAGAGAAAATTGAGGTAGTCAGTGAAGACCCCATGTTATGGTCTGAATGTTTATGCCTCCCCCTTCCCAAATTCATATGGTACAATCCTAACCCTCAACATGATGATGTTAGGAGGTGGGGCCTTAGGGAGGTGATTAGATCACGAAGGTAGAGCCCTTATGAATGGGATTAGTGCTGTTATAAAAGAGATCCCACAGAACTCCCTGGCCCCTTCCACTGCACAGGAAGAAGCTGGCAGTCTCCCCAGGAAAAGGCTGTCACCAGAACCTGATCAGGCTAGCACCCTGATCTTGGACTGCCAGCCTCCAGAACTGGGAGGAATAAATTGCTGTTGTTTATAAGTTACCCAGTCTGTGATATTTTGTTATAGCAGCTTGAACAGACTAAGACAGGGAGTGACATTTGAGCTGACATCTGAAAATTGAGGATCGGCCATGTGGAAGAGAATTGTAGGCAGAAGGAAGAGCCCTGAGGTGGGGGCAGGCTCAGGCTGGCTGAGGGATGAACGGAGCCAGGGGCTGGTTGTGGAGGGCAAGGGAGAGGGGCAGGAGATGGGGTCAGAGGTTAGCAGGAGCCAGGTCACCAGGTTCTTGGGCTGCCCCTCGACAGGGAGCAGAGATTTTATTCTGCAAGCAAATGGCAGCCATCCTTGCAGGGTCCTGGGTGGTAACATAGGCAGGAGTACTTGTGTTTCTTCAGGTCCCAGAAAAGCAAACAGCTCCAGACATAAGCTTTCGGGGGAGCCCAAGTGTGAGTGAAACAGAGTGGAGCAGAGCCTTCTCTGAGGGGCAAGAGTCAGAATGCCCCTCACCCTCAAAGGCTTGAGATCTCTGGTGCTACCTAGTGGTCCAGAGAGGTCGGGTGATGCTGCAGAAACAAACAGGCCCAAGACTCTCAGGGCACAAAACAACAACTGGTGGACTTAGTGAGGGCTCTGCCAGAACCCAGGCTGGTAGATCAGATGCCTCTGGAACATTACCAAGCAGTTCTTTTTTTTTTTTTAATATTATTTTTGGTTGTGCACAGCCTTCATTGCTGCCCATGGGCTATCTCAAGTTGTGGAGAGCTGGGGCTACTCTCTAGTTGTGATGCACCGGCTTCTCATTGTGGAGGCTTCTCTTTGTGCAGCACAGTCTCTAGACACCCTGGCTTCAGTAATTGCGGCATATGGGCTCAGGAGTTGCGGTTCATGAGCCCTAGAGCTCAGGCTCAATAACTGTGGCTCACGGGCTTAGTTGCACCAAAGCATGTGGAATCCTTCTGGAAGTGAAGTGAAGTGAAAGTCACTCAGTCATGTCCGACTCTTTGAGACCCCATGGGCTATACAGTTCATGAAATTCTCCAGGCCAGAAGACTGGGGTGGGTTGGCCTTTCCCTTCTCCAGGGGATCGTCCCAATCCAGGGATCGAGCCCAGGTCTCCTGCATTGAGGGTGGATTCTTTACCAGCTGAACCACAAAGTGAAAAGTGAAGTTGCTCAGTCGTGTCCTACTCTTTATGACCCTATGGACTGTAGCCTACCAGGCTCCTCCAACAGAAGGATTTTCCAGGCAAGAATACTGGACCGGGTTGCTATTTCCTTCTCCAGGAGATCTTCCCAACCCAGGAATTGAACCTGGGTCTTCCACATTGTAGGCAGATGCTTTACTGTCTGAGCCACCAGGATGAGCCACAAGGGAAGCCCAGAATCCTTCTGGACCAGGAATCAAACCCATGTCCTTTGCATTGGCAGGTGGTTTCCTATCCACTGTACCACAAGGCAAGTCCCCAAGCAGTTCTTAAAGGCTCCACCTGAGGGACTTCCCTGGAGGTCCAGTGCTAAGACTCTGTGCTCCCAATGCAGGGGGCCCAGTTTCCATCACTGGTTGGGGAACTAGATCCCATGTGCCACAACTAAAAGATTCCACGTGCTGCAACTAAATAAACAAATATTTTAAAATGGGGGGGAAAAAGGCCTCCACCTGAGATGGCCCAGCATTTCTGCCCATGTTCCATTGGCCAAAGCAAGTCAGGGCCACGCTTAACTGGAAAGAATGAGGGGTCGAGGGTTACACAATCCTTCTGTATGCTTGGAAGGGAGACAGCTCAGGAGTGTTTGGGGAGCAGCATCAATAACTCCCACAACCCTCTGCTTTATGGTGGGAAACTGAATCTTAGACACAGGGGATGGAATCACCCAAGGTCAGTGGCAGAGAAGGATAGGCAACCAGACCCTGGGGGTGATCCAGTGCTGTCTCTGTGCTTCCCCACCCCCTCCCCACCCTGCTCCAGCCTCCTCTTCTGCCTAATGACCTTTTTGAAAATAAATTTATTTTTAATAGAAGGATAATTGCTTTACAATATTGTGTTGGTTTCTGCCATACCTCAACATGAATCAGCCATAGGTATATGTATGCCCCCTCCCTCTTGAACTTCCATCCTACCTTCCACCCCTCCCTACCCCTCTAGGTTGTCACAGAGTCCTGGTTTGAGTTCCCTAAGTCACATAGCAAATTTCCATTGGTTATCTATTCTACATATGGTAGTGTAACTGTTTCCATGTTACTCTCTCCATGCATCACATCCTCTTTTCCCTCCCCCAGCCTGTGTCCAAAAGTTTGTTCTCTGTGTCTACGTCTCCATTGCTGCCCTGCAAATATGTTCATCAGTACCACCTTTCTAGATTTCATATATATGCATTAATATATGATACTTGCTTTTCTTTCTCACTTACTTCACTCTGTATAATAGGCGCTAGGTTCATCCTAATGACCTGTAAGAACTTTATCTCATAAGCTGCTCGCATACTCCACCCATAAGCACAAGTTCATCCTCCCAACCTCTCAGAGGAGGGAAAGGGTCCCAGGACACCCCCTCTCGCCCTTCTTCTCTCCCGGGGCAAATGTTTGGGCCCTGAAGAGATCACACAGCCTAGAGGGGGGGTGGCCAGAGCAGGCCCAGGCTCGTGCTGGCAGCTGCCCGTCCAACAGCAGGAATCTGCGGGGCCGGGCAGGTCAGGCCACACAGATGGCTCTTCTGAAAGCACCAGAATCCAGCCTGAACTCCCGGGCCTGCCCTGACACATCACCCCACATATTACTGTTTTCTCCTTCAGAAGCAGTTTCCTGGGCTCCTCCGGCCACCCTCTCTTGGTCTGGGTGCTGGGGAGGAGCCAGGGACCAGAGGCCCCAGTGGACTCATGGGCTTCTGCCACCGCCCTGCCCTGCCCCCCCCCATGTGCCACAGGACAGGCAAGAAGGACAGCCCTGTGGGCAGGTGCCGGAGACCCAAGGGACTCTCCTGGGCTGCCTGGGCACCAGGTGACAGGCCTGAGTCTGCTGGCTCCAGATCTGCCTTCTCTGTAACAAGGGTTCTGTTTTCCCCAGGACACTGCCCTGTAGTTTATTTCCAGACCAGTCACCCCAGTGGCCTCTGCTGGGCTGAGTCCCTATATGTTGCCTTTCAGCTCCCATGCAGGAGGTCCTCAGTCAGCATTCCAGTGGCCCAATTGGGGCAGCTGGGCTGGGTTAACTCTGCCAGAATCTGGAGAGGTCCTGGGGGCCAGCCAGAGGACTCAGGGTGCCCCCTCTGAAGCTGGCCACCCAAGCCAGGAGGACCCGTGTGGGCCACCAAGCAAGGTTCAGGATGGAAACCTTGAGGGGCCAGAGTCCAGGCTGCCCCTTCCATGGCAGGGCCTTCTGCAGCCCCAGCAGTTTCAGATGAGGTATGGGGGGCGGGGGGGGGGCGGGTGACTCAGCCGGAGAAAACCCACAGATCACCTTCCTTGGGGATGCTGGACCACAGCCAAGAGAAATCTCCAAGGCGGCAAGCGGGAGGAACAGTCTGGTGGGAAGGGGGTTGGTGGGCAGGGACAGCCAGGCCTCACCTCTGGACCTGCCCCAGGCCTCCTGTGGGCTGCCGTCTGGGGGTAGAGCATCTCTGAGGGTGCAGAGTAGGGGCTGCATGGTAGACGTGGCCAGGAGTGGCCAAGCCAGATCAAGGAGACCCTGTGGGGGCGGCTTTGGATGCTGCATGGAGTTAGGTGGCTCTATGGAAACAGCTGGGGGTGAGGCTGGCCCCACCGGGGCCCTGTCTGGCCTATCCTCATCTGGGTGCTTTCCCACTCACAGTCCTGCTCCTCCCCACCCCACACCTGGGCTTGGGCTGCACTGGGTCTGGTTCGCTAGGATGGTCCGTGTTTCTCTGTGAACAAGGGCACAGGAGGATGTGCAGCCTTGGGTAAACAAAGGGCTATTTTTACCGGCCCATTGTTTCCTCCCTCAGCTCCCTGCCAAGGTACACCTCACACCTCCCTCCTCACAAAGGCTGCCAGGTGCCAGCGGCTCAGCCATCGCTTCTCCCTGGGCCAGCTCACAGCAGGCTGGGCTGCAGGTGGAGGAAAGGAGGCCGTCCCTGGGCTGCAAGTGGTGGCCTTGAGGCTGGAGAAGTGCATGGAAGACCCCAGAGCCCAGCATGCAGGACCATCGCCTCAGTGGGGGGCTGCAATTACCCCCTCTCCTCTGGATGGACTTGCAGCCCACCCAGATCCATGAGCTGCTCAGAAGAAGCCACTTGAGGGGAGATCGAGGGTTGGGGGCAGGGCCCCATAGCCCCAGGGTTTGCGTTGCTGGTACATGGAGACCAAAAAAAAAAAAAAAGCAGGCCAGATCTTTAGCTGATTTTACTGTTTTTGAAATTCCCTCCAGCCAACACCAGAGAAGGAGGTACCCCACTCCAGTACTCTTGCCTGGAGAATCCCATGGATGGAGGAGCCTGGACAGGCTGCACTCCATGGCGCTGCAAAGTCAGACATGACTGAGCGACTTCACTCTCACTTTTCACTTTCATGCACTGGAGAAGGAAATGGCAACTCACTGCAGTGTTGAGGGATGGGGGAGCCTGGTGGGCTGCCATCTATGGGGTCACACAGAGTTGGACACAACTGAATTGACTTAGCCAGCCAACACCCTGCCTGACCCCCAGGCAGGCTGCTCCCGAGGGCAGCCCACTCTCGTCCTGCCACTGCTGGTGTCCACACACTGCCTCCAGACCACAGCCCACGGAGCAGGTATCATCCCATGTCCAGTGGCTTCCTGGATTACACAACTGGTAACTGGCAGAGCCTGGGTTTGAACATGGATCTGTGCAGCTCCCAGGTCCAGTGGCCCCCACCCCCAGAGACTGACAGGGGCTTTGTTCCACTCCACAGCTCTGGTTGGGGAGCCCTCAGGCCCAGGACCGGGGGGTGGGGGTGGGGCTGGGGGTCTCTGATGAGGCCTGGGGAGGGTGCTGGGCGTTCGGAGCCAGCAGCCCCATCCCCCTCCTCCTCCTGTTTGCTCCCAGGCAGAGCTGGCTGCAGCTTGAAGGAGCCTCTGGCTGTGACAGGTTTTTTTTAACCACTTGATCATGATCAAGGATTTAATTTTATCCCCTTCCCTGGCTGGCTCTGATTCTATTTGGAGTTGAAGCACGAGCCAGTGAGCAGGAGGGTCCTTGGAGCCCTGGCGGAGCTGCCCACCCGAAGGCTCCTCGAGGCCCCTCCCTGCCTGTCCAGAGGTGGCAGAGTCCATCTGGAAGACCCTCTCAGCCCTGCAGGCTCCGAAAGCCTGGGGGCTTCCATTCCAGTTATCTTCCACCCTGCAAAGTTGCTTAGCAGAGGGAGAGGCCCTAGAGTGGGTGTCCAGGGAGATAGGAGCAGGAGGCAGTCTTGGCCACAACAGGAGAGCCTTTCAGCTCTTTCATCCTCATCAAAACAGCGTTTAACAAGCACCTGATTGGACCTGAGGCTTGTTCCCCCACCCTACCCCACCCCCAGCATCTCCAGGAGCTGCAAGCAGACAAGGCCTTGCTGGGGATGGGGGTGTGTGGAGGACACCATCACGGTGACTTAATGATGCCCATATGTGCTGACCACCCACTGTGGGCGGGTCACCAGGCTAAGCTTGTCACATGCATTATCTCGTTAATTCTCAGCAACAGCCTGATAGGACAGATGCTCTGGTTTTCTCTATTTTTCCAATGGTGGCTAATTTGCCCCAAGTCACACAGCTGCTGAGTGGTAGATCCAGACTTCAGTCCCACCAGGTGGCCTTCAGAGTTCTTGCTCTGAACAGTAATGTCTCCCCCGCCCCCAAAGACATAAAAAGATGTACACTGTAGGAAAAAACAGCATAAAGCGAGGTCTGGAGAGAACAATGTTTGTTCAGGACTTTATTGGGTTCAAAGAATTTTCTTTCTTCTTTTTTTTTTTTTTTATAAAATATTTCTTTATTTGGCTGCATAGGGTCTTGGTTGCGGCATTCTGGGTCTTCACTGCGTCGTGCGAGATCTTTTGCTGTGTCTCATGGACTTTCTAGTGTGGCATGTGGGTTCAGTGGTTGTACGTGGGCTTAGTTGCTCCGAGGCCTGAGGGATCTTCATTCCCCAAAAAGGGATTGAACCCTCATCCCCTGCATTGCAAGGCGAATTCTTAACCACTGAACCACCAGGGAAGCGCCTCAAAGCATCTTCATGTAGCGTTTGTCAAAGGTTCCATTGTTTCTATTATTTTTCCCATTTTATAGATGAGAAAAAAATCTGACTGAGACCTGCCCAAATGTACAGAGGTCACAAACCCAGCCTGTTATTCCCAAACCCAGAGCCCTCTCACTGCCCCGTCTTGGACATAGGGGTGCTTCAAGGTGGGACTGCCAGGTGCTGGCAGGGGGCTGTGATCAGGAAGAGTTAGAGCAAAGTGGAAGAGGAACTTATTCTAGAAAAACCAGCTTAGTCTGGAGAACTGCCAGGTCTGCACACAGAGACCCCAGAGAGCCTGACAGGTGAGGAGCAAGAATCAGGATGCATGACTGCAGCAGCAGCTTCTTCCTGGGGAAGAGGGCTGGACGGAGGACCCAGCAGTGGTTAACCTACCTGACAGCCTACTAAAGCCACCTACAACTGGACTTGGAGAACAAGGGCAAGCGCCAGACCGGCCCTGGGGTCATAGAGCTGGCTGGCAGGAGATGGTGCTCACGCTCAGTTGCTCAGTCGTGTCTAACTCTTTGTGACCCTCCTAGACTGTAGCCCACCAGGCTCCTCTGTCCACGGGATTTTTCCTGGCAAGTATACTGGAGTGAGTTGCCACTTTCCCCTCTGGGGGATCTCCCTGACCCAGGGATCGAACTTGCACCTCCTTCATTGCAGGCAGATTCTACCTGCTGAGCCATTGGGGAAGCTGAGAGAGAAGGTACCAGGCTGCAGGGTTTACTCCCTATGACCATCTGCCCCCTCCTGTCAAGGCTGGAAGTAGTAACTGTAAGCCTGGACTCTGGGGTCAGACAACCTGGGTCCAAGTTCTGGCTGAACCACACTGACCTTTAGCAAACTAAGTAATCCTCTACTTCCTCATCTGTAAAAAGGGGATAATAACATACTTAACTCATATGTGATTGAAGATGGTGTATGTAATGTGCTACACACCCTTTACACATGAAACACCTGCCCAAGACACAGTCTCTGTGTTATTCAAATTGGGACAACTGGGAACTTCCCCGGCAGTCTAGGAGTTAAGACTTCATGCTGCCAATGTACAAGGTGAGGGTTCAATCTCTGGTTGGGGAACTCGGATCACATATGCCGCAAGGGCAAGAGATTAAAAAAAAAAAAAAAAAGACAAAAAGACTGCGGCATGGGAGATACCTGCATAGAAGATGTTTGCAAAAAGCCAGCACTGGGCTTCCCTGGTGCCTCAGATGATAAAGAATCTGCCTGTAGTGCAGACCTGGTTCAGTCCCTGGGTCAGGAAGACCCCCTAGAAAAGGAATGGCAACCCACTTCAGTATTCTTGCCTGGAGGAGTCCCTGGACAGGGGAGCCTGGCGGGATATAGTCCATGGGGTCGAAAAGAGTCAGACATGACTGAGCAACTAACACTTTCACTGCCTTCCATAGCCAAGGTCAAGGCCTGGAGGAGGAAACTGTCAGAGGCTTAGGGACTGTGCAAGTGGGTGGGGCTCCCACAGGTGTACCAACAGGGGGGCCACCTGTTGCTCACTCTCCTCCTTCCCTCGGGGTCCAGAAGGCCCACGCAGGGCCAGCAGGGTGGGGCTGCTAACTTTCTGGCCCCACCCCTCGGAAGCCATTCTCAAGGCTTCCAAGTTTAGGCAAGGCACTGGGTGATATTCAAAGGGTATTTTCTGCCCTTGTTCTTTGAGGAGGACTTTCTTTAAACCACTAGATGGTACCGCAGATGGTGAAGAATCTGCCAGCAATCCAGGAGACCTGGGTTCAATCCCTGGCTCAGGAAGTTTCCTTGGAGAAGGAAATGGCAACCAATTCAGTATTATTGCCTGGAGAATTCCATGGACAGAGGAGCCTGGTGGGCTATAGTCCATGGGGTCGCAAAGAGTGGGACATGACTGAGCAACTAACACTTTAACTTTTCTTTAAATAAGGACCAGCAGTCATGCCTCCCTAAGTCTGCTAAACACCAGTTGTTGCCCTAGAAGAGAAAGCTACTTCATTGGCTGGAGAAGTGTTTTTGGTTTTTTGTTTGTTTTATTCCTTGCCCAGGGATTTAACCTGGGGCCACTGCAGTGAAAGCCTGGAATCCTAACCACTAAGCCACCAGGGAACTTCCAGAAGTGTTTTCTAAACATGGCCTCAGAGACTTCCCCAGAGGTTCAGACTCAGTTGCAGAGGTGAGGGTGGGTTCCATTCCTGGTCTGGGAACTAAGATTCCATATGTTGTGCAGCACGGCCAAAAACAGCAAACAAACATTGCCTCAGGTTAGTCTAGGCCTAGTTCATCCTCCAGGAAAGGAGTGGGTGGCCATGAGCCACAGAGAGCAAGAGACAGAGAGAGGGAGGGAGGCCATGTGAGCCGGCAGGTGGGTGATGGATGGGTGGTCCCCTGGGGCCCAGAGAGCTCCCTGCTCCGGAAGCCGCCACTACTGAACCAAGTGCCACAGAGGGATCGCTTTCCCTGCCACAAAGGGCCTGTTCAAAAGCCGGAGCAGCCTGGATTCTCATAGGTGTTATTCACTGTGGGGCCAGGCCTGGGAAACGTCAACAAAAGGTGAGGTGCCCTGCCGGCCCTCCTCAGCCCATCCACCACCACCACCCCTCTCCCCGGCCTCCCTCAGGCTCAGGTGGCCCCAAGCTGTCTTGGCCTCAGCAGTCCTAATCCCGCTGTTGGGGTCCCCTGGAACTAGGAAGGTGGACCCAGAAGGTTGCCTTCTATGGGTGCTCAGGGACCCTGAGAGAGACAGTCCTGCCGGTGTTTCCCCTTCACCTGCTGAAGCAGTTATGGGAGACTCCTCCCTCCCCACCTCCGGCAGCAGGCTCCAGGCAGGTGGGACCAGGGCCTGCCAACCCCTCCCTCTGCACGATGGCTGAGCTTAAAAGAGCCGATTAAGTCCAAGGTTAATTACCAACAGTGCCACTCAGGACGCAGGCTGGGGGTGGGGAGGTTCTGTACATAATTTACCTGACAAAAGCCTCTGCGTATGTATCTCTATGTAGTTTTTAGCTAACACAGCTATCTTTTTTTTGGTCTCTCAGTAACTATAATTTCCTTCCTGGAAATGGAAGTTACAGAGAAGTGCAGACCAACTCAATACAAGGCTGAGCGTAAATTACCTGAAAGGGCTGTCTCAGGAGGCAGTGAGTTCCACAGCCCTTGACTGGGCTTCCCTGGTAGCTCAGACAGGAAAGCCTGCAATGCAGGAGACCCAGGTTTGATCCCTGGGTTGGGAAGATCCTCTGGAGGAGAAAATGGCAACCCACCCACTCCAGTATTCTTGCCTGGAGAATGCCATGGACAGAGGAGCATGGCGGGCGACAGTCCTTGGGTTGCAGAGTTGGGCACCACTGAGCAATTAGCACTTTCACTTTCACAGAGGGTACTCAAGCAAAGGCCAGACAAGCCCTTTCCAGAGATGTTTCAGAGGAATCCACACAGCTGTCCGCTACATGGACTGCCCGACAAGCTCCATCTCTTCCAACCCTAAGATTGAATGATGTCGACTGTGCCATCAGTCCCCATATTCTGTAAACTTCATAGAATTCAGCACCCAGTGAAACTCTTCGAAAAAGGAAATACAAGCAGTGAGTCTATGTAAGCAGAAAAAAAAAAAAGACCTAAAATGGGATGATGAAGGGTGGAAATGAAAAATCCTAGAAAATGCTTCTAAAGCAAAAATTGCTCAAGCAGAAATGATTTCAGCTTCCAAAGCTGAATATACAGCTGAATACCAACAAATCTTGTTTCTGGGATGATGGAAGGGACAGATACTCTGTTTGGACATACGTTACAAGCATTCTTTGTTTTTCTTTTCCTAAATTATTTTATTTTTGGGTGTGCACTGGGTCTTTGTTGCTGCATGCAGGTCTTCTCTAGTTGTGGTAAGCAAAGGCTACTCTCTAGTTGTGGTGCTCAGGCTTCTCACTGCAGTGGCTTCTCTTGTTGCAGAGCTGGAGAGCACAGGCTCAGTAGTTGTTGGTGCACAGGCTCAGCTGCTTGGAAGCATGTGGGATCTTCCAGGACCAGGATCGAACCCTGTTACGAGTATTTCTAAGAACACTGCCATTACACAGGACGCAGGAATGTCTAGAATGGAGGGGGTGCTCAGTGTCTGCTGAGTGGGGAGCTCACGTCTGAAGATGGCTGACCTCAACCCAACCAGGAAAAAATTTGGGACCATCAGGTCAAAGGGAGGCTCACCCTCCTATAGATGTGTCAGCTGGGCTGGGGAGATCTGGAAATTCTTCCAAACCCCGAGCTCTAATCGAGACCACAGACAATTCATGTTTGAAAGCAAACATGGTGCTTTTACCCCCTTGGCAAGGTTGGGCCACGGCAGCAGAGTTCATGCGATGTGGGGAAATCAGCTCACACGCCCAACTATTAAAAATCTTTATTGTTAATTGCCTTCTCCTGCAGAAATATTTGTAGAGATATGAACCCACAGCAACATTTTCACTTCTCTTCTTCAAGAATGAGATAGATCAGGGCCACTGTCATTACAAGAGAGAGGCCCGTGAACTTGACAAGGAGAGGAACACACCTTTATGGGAGCCACAGGTACTAGGAGAGGGGGCGGCCAGCAGCATCAGAACTGATGGCTGATAACAGATGTTACAACCCTGGGTGGTGGTAGGGTGACTGAGCAAAAACTCACCTTTCCCCAAATGGTCACGGGCCAGAGAACTGGGAGTGAGAGAGTCTGTGTGTACACTCACACACATGTGCATCCACACACTGCCCCTCCTGAAAGAAGATGTTCTTGGGCCCCAGTCGGGGTCCCCACAGTCCTTTTCCCTGGGGGATCAATCGACTTTTCAGGGTAACGGTCAGCTGGCCAGTGCTGGGGGCCTGTAGTGCAGGAGGATGTAGGTGTCTAGGTTGTGACACTTGAGTCTTCCTCTGGTGCGAGGTTCAGAGGACGCTCAGAGTGCAGCATGAATAGCCATGGGGCTCCCAGGCTTGGGCCCTGGACATGCTGGTGTTCAGCTCCTATGTTCCATGACCACCCTGAGCCCTGAGAAGGGGAAATTTGGCTATGAGTGTCTTCTCCTGGCTCTGGGTCCCTGGGGCAAGAAGCAGATCTCAGCCATCTAAGCCCTCCAGGGGTAGGGGCATGGGGGGCAGGGGTAGAGACTTCCCCTCCCCTAGCCTGCATCCTTCTCAACTCCTCACCCACACTCTCCTCCAGTGAGAGATGAAGGAAGCAGGGTGGCCACCTTCAGGGGAGAAGGAGGGCAGCTGAGAAGACCTGGGGTTCCTGCAGCCCTTCAAAGACCATTCAGTGCTCTGTAGTGTGTTTCTGGGGGCCAGGGTGGAGGGCCAGCCTGGTGGGACTGTGAAGGCCCAACAGGCTGCCCAGTGGGCACTTTATAAATAAACAATGACACTGTCCCTTCCAAGCTGCCATGGGGAGAGAGTGTTCCGAAGTGAAGGGCACAGCCTCAGATTAGAGGCCTCTGGGGGCTGGTCAGGACCCACTGCCCTGGCAGCACATGCCGAGGGAGGAGCCTGGGGACGATGGTGGTAGTGGTGGGGTGGTTGGAGCCAAAGGCCTCCTGGGCCTTGTAAGCCAAGCTGAGGCCTTGGTGTGGGTTCTGGGCTCCCGGGCAGAGACTTCTGCTATGTTTTGGGGTCTTAGAGCTGACAGCAGCTCCTGCTAGGATGAGATATCAGGAAGCTGGTTACAGAGGGAATGATGACTGCAGGGAAGGAGGCACCCAGCTCAGTGAGGGCAGGCTGGAGAGGCCCGGGCGGTGCAAGTGAGCAATTCCATTCTCACGGAGGGAGGCTGGCTGGTTGCCAACTAGTGGAAGTGATCCTGGTGAATGGTCTCCTCTAGGCTCTGGGCTGCTCATTCAGGACAACCTTGGGGGCTCTGTTTTCCAGCTGTGGATCCTGCTTGGGGTCCTGAAGGGGGAGGTCCCCTTGCTGATGAAGCCAAGTGTGGTCATTAAAGCAAATGCACTCTCCAGGTGGACCTCCCCCTGCCTACGGCCCGCCACTGGAGAGGGCCTACCCATCACAGGGCGGGTGGGTGGCCTATGGTGACAGAAGTCATAGGTGAGCCAACGGAAAACGAAACACGTCTAAACCAGTGGAAGGCAAACACAAAACACATGAAAACAGCAGCAGGCTCTTTGTGTAATAAATATTGCAAAGCGCACTTGGTTTCTTTCTTTCTTTTTTTCAAGTCAAATATAACAACCAATGTCCCAAACCCTGTTTTCGACATTCAAAAGAGAGGAGCTGTTGCGATCAGCATAACACCTGCAGCCAATCAAAGAAAAAAATAAAAGGTTCCCATTAGCCAGCCAATCAAATCCTTTTCCAGTTTAAGCCGCCAATCGGACCTTGTCATGTTCCTAAAGAGTGACCCAAATAAAGCACCAGAGCTCGGAGAGCTTCCTGGGAAGCCATACACCCGAGGCGCAAATTTTTTTTCTTTTTTTAAAATAAGAGTCAGAAAATAAAAATAAAAAGGTTTCCATTGGTCAAGATTTAAAAATAAAAAGGTTTCTTCCTGCAGCCAATCATGAGTCCGTCCCTTTAAGCCAATTGTGACCACACCACTGGTGTCCCCCCCGAGGATGCTGAGTGGCCGTGGGGTGGGACAGGGTGGGATGGGATGGGGGGCCAGGGGGAGGGGAGATGACCCTCTGCCACTCAGCGGTGAGGTCCACACAGATCTCCTGGCTTTGGCCAGCTTCCAGGGTGTTCCACGGGGGTTGCAGCTACTGCCTTCGGTCCTCCGTCTCCGACCTGGAAAATGCCATCACTACGTCCTCTGCACCTGCAGACCGTGGGGAGAGAACCACTGCTGGACGCGGGCCTCTGGCACTGGGCTGCAGCCCCCATATGGCGTCAGTCCTCCCAGGAGGGGTGCTTTCTGAGAACAAAGTGTTTCCTGGGAAGCCCACTGCCCCTTTTGAGCCTCCCCTACAGCCTGGCCAGGATTTGCTAGCAACCCAGCTGCAGGTTGCCAGGGTGAAGCTCAGAGGCTCACTCTAGGCTACACCTCCAAGAGTGGGGAGCAGGACAAGAACCTAGGCTGCTGTCCTGAGCAGGGCTCTCTCTGCCGGTGACCCTTGCTCCAAGGTCACCAAAGCCAGGGGCCCTGGGGAAACACTCTCTTCCTTCTTAAGACTCTGGTCTCCATCCCTTTGGAGGATCTCCCTCCTGATTTCTAGCAGTCATTCCTCTTTGTCCAAACCCATCACCTGCTCAGAGGAGCACAGCCAGGCCCATTTCCAGCTCGGCTCCTACAAAGAAAGATAATGGCCATAATCTTTCTATTGCTATTTTTCATGGTAGATTTGAGGATTCCGGTCCAGGGTCTCATGAAACCACTTCTTTTATCTTGTTTTCCCTGAGACAGGCTCTGACTTGCAGCCAGAAAAGGCAGGAGGGAGGAGGAGGAGAGCCTGGAATGCTGACCTGCCTCCCCTGAAGCTGCTGGGGAGGAAGGACTGAGTGCAGGCCCTGTGGGGCAGGTGAGGTCACCTGCAGGTCCCATGCTGCCTCCTGTGCCTGGGTCCTGCCACGTCTCTCCCCTTTTGTCTAAAAGTAGGTTCTTGGTCACGCCCTGAATGTTAAAGAGCAGTCAGTTGCCTGTGGCCTTTCAAACATACTCTGTTCTGCTGGAGGAATTCTCCCTGGGAAGGGAGGAGGGTTGGAACAGCAACACAGGGGGTGTGGGGCCACTGAGTGGGAGGTGGGGGGTGGGGGGTGGGGAGCGATGCCTGGTGGAGCTGCTGGCATGGGAAACCGGAGAGGGGGCAGGACTCCACCACCGCCCGCCCCCCAGGGTATGGTGTGGGCCAGCTCCTTCCACGCTGCAAGGAGTCCCTGCTTCCCAAGGCAGCTTCCTCCTGCCTCCTTCCTAACTGTCCTGCTGGGAGGAGTGGAAGAGGCGCCCAGCCCTGGTGCTGCAGGAGGAGGGCCCCTCCAGAAGGATGTCACATGACAGACAAGTGCCTGCAGTTTGGCACCAGAGCACCAAGGTGCCGCTGCCAAGGGGAGTCATCCTGCCACACAACCCCACCTGACTAGATGTTCTGCTGCTACCAGCACAACCACTATTCCCGCCAAGCGGAATAAGCTTCTAGAAAGGAGCTCGGGTCGTCCGACGTCTCCGGGCTCCTGTGCTTTGGAAGCCCTAGCAATCCTTCCCCTGTCTTCTCGGGAACATTCTGTACTCGCCTCACTCCTCGGACCACGCAATATCACTGCGGGCAGAATTTTCCTAGCAACCACAGGATCCAAGATTACATCATACCCTGCATGGCAGCTGAGCCGGTTACCTAACAGATGCTGGCTTTTCCGAGTGCCGACTCTCCAGCTCGCTAAGCAGGAGGGGGCTGGAGGGAGACCGTGAAAGGGGAGTTGTCAGCAAAAGAGGCAATGCACAGTGGCAGCCCACTCACTGCTTTCCTGGCCTGTCCCAAGGGCTTGCTTGCATGGACCTTGGGCCTCTGTGCTGAGCTGCAGGCACAAAAATAGCACCAGCCACCCCAGGAGGGAAGAGTGAGTCTGCAGAGAGTTCCTGGGAGGAGCCCAGATGCAGGGGCTGCAGGATGAGTGTACCTGGGCTGCACTCTAAGAGGTGGAGAAAGAAGTCACCTCCTCAAGGTCCCTGAGGGACTCCAGCAACTCCCTAACAAGACATCTGCGCCAGGGCTGCTCCACCAGCTGGTCAGCCCATCCCTGGCTGGAGCGGAGAGGGCTGGGGACCCGTGGCTCCTGTTTATAGGGCCTCCCACTCTGCTGCTGGAGCCGGTGCATGAAGCGCCCACAGAGCCACTGCCCACCCTAGCTCTGTTCTGTTCCTAAAGGACTCACTGTTTTCCAGGCCTCACCACCAGGGATCTGCTTTCCTTTGGGGACGCAGAGCAGGGCAGGCTCTTCCATAGCCTCCTCTGACCTTTCTTACACTGGTTGGCCTGGCATTTGTCACTCGACAAGGGCCTGACCCTGCGGGCTGTGAGGCGAGGATGCAGCCCTTCCCTTTCCTCTTCTCCGTGGATTTGGGGCTGATCACCCAATGGAGAGTGAGCTGCTTAGTTCATTATTATGATTCAAGTTCTTAAAGCTTTAGAGCCGGGAGGGATCTCCAAAGTTGACCCTCATGAGCTCTCCTTCTCCTTTGAGGCCAGAATGTGGGGGCTTCCTTAGAGGCTCTGTATGTCTTGGAAATGCAGGACTCACAACAGGAAGATACTGCAGAGAAGCCAGTAGGGCCCTCACTGCCTCTGGGCCATCAGCTAGGTTTACCATCTCATTATATAGACGAGGCTGGTATACCCCATTGGTACTTTTGCTGACCCTGTCTGGACATGGGCTCAGAGATTCTATTTGTCCTTTCCCACCAGATGCAGTGAGCATGGGCAGGGAGAAGCTGATCGGTTTCTTCTCGTCCATACTTTCTGACCCATTAAAAAATAAAGAAAGCCAAAACCAGATGAAGACATCACAAAGAAAGAGAACTACAGACCAGTATCTCTTATGAATACACATATTCATAACACCTATGGTATGCAAGAACACTCACAAAATGCTAGCAAGCAACATATAAAAAGGATTATATACTCTGACCAAGTGACATTTATCCCAGGAATGCAAGGTTGGTTTAACACCCCAAAATCACTTAATGTAATAACTCCTATCAATAGAAAAAAGAACAAAAACCATATAATCATCTGAATAGACACAGAAACCACATCTGACAAAATTCAATACTCCTTCATGATAAAAACACCAAGACGATAGGAATAAAAGGGAACGTCTTCAACCAGATAAAAGGGCACCTACTGAAAACCCACAGCTATTAGCATACTTAATGGTGAAAGACTGAAAGCTCTCCCACTTCAAGGTTAGGAACAAGTAGACAAAATCCACTCTTACCACTTCTATTCAATACTATGTTTAAGGTTCTATCCAGGGCAATTAGACAAGAAAAAGAAATAAAAGGCATCCAAATTGGAAAGAAATGAGTAAAACTGTATTTGTAGATGATACGGATCTCATATACAGGAAATCCTAAGGAATCCACTGAAAGACTACTAGAACTAATAAATTAGTTAAAATTGTAGGATATAAGGTCAGTATACCAAAAATCATTTGTATTTCTATAAACTAGGAATGAATAACCTGAAAATGAAATTAAGAAAATAATTTCATTTACAGTAGCAGCAAAAATAATAAAATCCTTAGGAATAAATTAAACAAATCGAGGACAAAACTTGAACTCTAAAAAGAACAAAACATCAATGTCTAAAACATTCTTAAGGACTTCTCTGGTGGTACAGTGGATAAGAATCTGCCTGCCAATTCAGGGAACGTGGGTTCGACCCCTGGTCTGGGAAGATTCCACATGCTGCGGAGCAACTATGTCCATGCACCTCAACTACCAGGCCCGAGGTCTGGAGCCTGAGAACTGCAACAACCGAGCCCATGTGCTGCAGCTACTCAAGGCTGTGTGCCTAGAGCCTGTGCTCTCCAACAAGAGAAGCTATTGCTCATCAAAACTAGAGAAAGCTTGCACACAGCAACCGAGACCCAGTGCAACCAAAAATAAATTTAAAAAAAAAACAAAAACAAAAATATTGCTGGATGAAATCCAACAATTTGTATCAAACCCCAGCTGCCTTTCTTGCAGAAATTGGCAACCTACTCCTAAAATGCATATGGGAATGCAAAGCATCCAGAATAGCCAAAATAATCTTGAGAAAAAAGAACAAGGTTGGACCCACACTTTTTAATTTTAAAACTTACTACAAAGCCACAGTAAACAAGTCTGGGTAGAATTGGCACAGATCAAGGGAACAGAATTGAGAATCCAGAAATAAACCCTTTCATTAGTGGTCAATTAAATTTTGACAAAGGTGCCAAGGGTTCAATTTGAAAGAACTGAACAAATGGTGCTGAGACAATTGGAAATACTTACATGTAAAAGATGAAGCTGAACCCTTGTCTTGTGCCATACACAAAAATTAACTTAAAATGAAGCACTGACTTAAATATTCTAAGAGCTGAAGTATAAAACTCTTAGAAGAAAACAGGAGTAAATCTTCATAGTCTTGGGTTAGGAAATGGTTTCTTAGATAAGACACCCAAGGCACCATTAACAAAAGAAAAAAAATATATATATATAAGTTGGGCTTTATCAAAGCTTTTATGCTTCAAAAAATACTATTAAAAAAAGTGAAGACAACTTATAGAATGAGAGAAAATATTTGCAAATCTAGTAAGGGATTCATATCAAGAATATATAAATAACACAATTCAATAATAATAAAAAGTCAAACGACTCAGTGTTTAAAATGGGCAAAGAATTCAAATAGATATTTCTCCAACAAAGATATGTGAATGGTCAACGCATGCATGAAAAGATGCTCAACATCATTAGTCATTATGGAAATGCAAATCAAAACCACAAGGAGACATCGCTTCATATCCACTGGACAGCTGGAATCAGAAGGCAGATGATAACAAGCATTTGGGAGAAACTGGGACCCTCAGACACTGCTGGTGGAATGTCAAACAGTGCGGCCCCCAAGCCTGCAGCACCTGCAGCCTCCTCCACCTCAGGCGATGGCACCTCCAATCCCGGGTCTTCCTGATTCCTTCTCTCTCACACACACTCCACAAACAACGCGTCAGCCAGTCCTGCTGCCTCTCCTTTTAATGCATCCAGAGCTCATTACCGTTCCTCGACTGCCACCTGGCCCCCCACCACTACCCCTCTCGCTAGCCCCTGCACCCTCTTTCCCTGGATCTCTCCACTCTAGCCCCTGACAACCCATTCTCCACATAGCAGTCAGAAGTCAGCTCTTGCCGCTGCTCTGTTTAAAACTCTCCAAAGGTGGCTTATTGTACGATTTCTCATCACACTTAAGGGAAACTCCAAACTCCACCCTGTGGCTGCAAGACCCAAAGCGATCGGGCCTCTGGCGGCCTCCTCCCCTCCTTCCTTGCGCCTCCTCTACCTTCACCCCGCTCCAGCCACAGGGGCTCCTGCCTGTCCCTCAGGCACAGGAACCTGGGCCTCAGGGCCTCTGCACCTGCTCCTTCCCTGGCCCTAATGCTTTTCCCAAGTCCATCTCACAGCTCTCACACTTCATGCCAGTTAGTGCACAGTCACCATCCCAGGCTTTCCCTGACCACAGTGTGTAAAATAGTGACACAGGATGAATCATTAGAGGTGAGGAGCTCAAAAACATCAAACAACCTGGTGAATGAGAGGCAAAGCGAAGACCCTGTACAGACTTGGAAGACCACGCACACGGCATGACACACTTTGTCATTTTCTATCAGGAGAAGGAAATAATCGGTCCTGCCCCAGTTACCCTGAGCACTGAGGCTGCTCCTGGCAGAGCATGCACCCGTATATCTGCCCCCATAAGAATGGAAGCAAGACCCAGGACTCACAAAGCACACAGAAGCAGGCCTTGGATGGATGCTCTAGAGTAAACTGAACGTGGGGTCCAGAAGGCCCACCTGGGAGGCGCCTGGCCAGACCCTGTCCCCTGCCTGGGCCCACTGCTCTGCTAGATGGCCCCCTAGTCCGATGGCTCGCCTGCCACGGAGAGTGGGGCCAGGCGCTGGGGAGGGCGTAGCTCTCTGAACCAGAGCCGAGCACCCAGTGGGCCTTTCCGTCCCATGTCCCACTTCAGCTCTGCCTCTTTAATGGAGTCCAGTCAAGTGACTGGGGAGAGAAAAATGACAAACATTCAGGAACTTAGAAAAGGGAAGCCGGCCCCCAGCTGGGGGTGGGAGACAGACAATGGGGTCACTGGTCTGTTTGCAAGCTCAGGGTGAATTCACACCAACAGAATCAAAAGCCCAGTTACAGGCTACACACACCAGGACCACCCGTGGCCCTAACCCAGTGGCCGGCTCTCTGAAGGGAAGCAGCATGCTGCCATTGGGGAGCAGCTCTCTGTAGGGTGTGGGGCAAGGCCAGCAAGGAGCAGCGGGGTCTGGAGCAGCAAGGCCCATGGGTGAAAAAGAGCAGGAAAGAGGAACAGGGGAGATGACTGCAGCCCTGAAGCAGTGGATGGAGGAAGGGCAGAGAAGGCCTGTTACTTAGACCCAGCAGAGGACATCCTAGTGGAGAACCCTCCCCTTTCCAGGAGAGGCACAGACCCTCACTGGAGCGGGCCTAGTCCCAGGGCCCACAAGGACGGCTCCAGATACCACCTCAACCCTCTCCAGGAGGGACCCTGCGGAGACAGAGAGACCAGGTGACGGAAGGAATGGACAGAGCCTCCTGACATCTGGGATGCGCTGACCGTGCAGTTCCAGCCTCCATCCAGCAAAGCGCTTGCTCCCCTGCAGCTCCCCTAAGGCCCAGCTCGGAGGAGAAGCCCGTGCTCACAGGAGGCCAGCTTCTAAGGCTGTCAGCCCCGGGGACCCCAGCGCAAGATCCATCCCTGTGCGGATGTCACCAGAGAAAAGGAGGGACGCCCAGCACCAACATCTGCCAGGGGTGGGGACACCCACACCCCCTGATCCAGGGTCACAGCCGCCTCCAAGTCTGTCCCCCAGCTGCTCTGAAACCTCATACCCACCCCTGGCTGGAACCTCCCAGCATGACTTCTTTCTGAGCTGGGGATCTCGTGACCTCCTGACTTCTTCCTAATGAGGACAAAGGACCAGGGCCTGGAAAACTCAGAAATAAAACCCCAACCCCAAGAGTCTCCCTGGAGGAGGAAATGGCAACCCACTCCAGTACTCTTGCCTGGAGAACTGCCATTGTCAGAGGAGCCTGGCGGGCTACAGTCCATGGGGTTGCAAAGAGTCAGACACAACTGAAGCGACTTAGCGCACGTACCCAAACACACACACAGTCTCCCAAGTCCAGCTGGAGGTTAACTTGGGCAAAGTTAACTTTGGTTAAAAGCTCTTCAAAACCGTCCAGGGATCCACAACTGCCAGGTTTGGGTCATCCTTCCATGCACACGACCACAGGCTCCAAAGCGTCCCGGGTGATTCCCATTTCTGCTGTTTGCCCCTTCTCTGACCACATCACTTGGGGTTGCAGCATTCCCTCCCTTTGCCCTGAGGTCACTATCTTGCCCTCCATGGCAACCAGCATCTGCTACTCAGCTACATGGCTCAGCAACCAGCTCTGGGGAGATGAGCCAGGCAGCAAGGCTCCCTCATGGAAAAACAGGTCTAAGACACTCTTCTAAGGGCGAAGGTGTCCACCAGGCTGAGGCTGGACCCCACCCTGGACTAGGCCTCCTCCCACAGAGACCCAGACTCGCTGGGTGTTATGTGCTTCTTTGAGCAGCTGTGGCCCTGGAGCCCAGGGTTCTGTGCCTCTCAGCTCTGTGGCCCAAGCTCCCAGGGGATGGCTTTTCCCCAGAGATAGCACGACACTGGTTGCCATGGGAACAACACCCCAGATCCTCCAAGGTCTCAGCAGTCAAGCGGGCTCCAGGCTCGGTGACTCCTTCTGGGCTCCAGGCTGGCAACCACATCACCGGGTGCCCTGGCTGCCAGAAGGCGGGGCACGTGGGCTTAGGTGTGAGGGGGCTCCTGGAAGAGGCACTGGGCCTCCCGACAGGCCAGCGCAGGTCTCCCCAGGCTTGGGCTCCTCAGGTGGATAGGGGTACCTGGGCCAGAGTCTGAATCCTGCCTAGTCCCTGCACATGCACCTCAGTTTCCTCATCTGCAAAACATACATATCTCATCCACCCGGGTTAGACTAACCCGGATAACATCTACAGCATGAAATATCCCAAGGAGCACCTGGTGGGGTCACATCCTGGGGGTGCCATCACACCTGCTCTGCTCTAGACCCAGGAACCCCAGGCCACCCACCCCTCCTGCACTCCACTGAGCCCAACACACGCATCCTGCCTCTGGGGGTTGTTCTCCAAGGTGTTGTTGTTCAGTTGCTCAGCTGTGTCCTACTCTTTGCGACCCCATGGACTGCACCACGCCAGGCTTCCCTGTCCATCACCAACTCCCGGAGCTTGCTCAAACTCATGTCCATTGAGTCAGTGATGCCATCCAACCACTTTGCCCTCTGTTGTCCCCTTATCCTCCAGTCTTTTCAGTGTCAGGGTCTTTTTTCCAAGGTGAGATGCCCCTTATCAAGTCTCTTAGCTCCTGAGATGGGAGCTCTCCTAGACTACAGAGAGTTGTGTGAAGGGACAGAATCTGGAAGGGGCAGAATCTCCAGGGGTCAGGAAGGGCCAGGTCTTCACCCAGAGTCCCAGCATTTTCTCAAATTCTGGAGGGCATCACAACCACCTGCAGTCTTGCTTCAAATGCAGATGTCTAGGCCCAACTGGCAGACACTCTAATCCAGCAGAGTTGGGGTGGGGCCCAGGCATCTGCATTTTTAGCAAGTGCCCTCTGTGATTCAGGTGCAGTGGTCTGTGGCCCACATTCCAAGAACTCAATGCTACAAACGGTCCCCACTCCTGAGCTACTGTCCCTTCTCACCCAACTTTCTGTCCTGCTTCCATGGCCTCACGCCATGTACTCCTGGCCCTCAGTAATCTGCCTCCAGCGAGGATCCACAGACACTGTTTTGGGAAAAGTCATCACTGACATTAATTAGGAACCCTGGGGACCCTGATGGTGAGCCAGCTGATCCTCTCCTCCTTTCAGAGCACCCCCATGCCCCCTGCTGGCCATGGTGCTGTGCTCACAGGGTTCCACATGCCCCTGCTCTGCCTGCTTTCCCTGGGGGGCCTCACCCACACCAATCCCCAAATCTGCTCCCTCCTTACACCTGGGTTCTGACCTAACCCCTGCCTGCTCCTGGAGGATCCCATATACTGCCCACTTGGGGAGCCCCTACCTGCCCCTCCACTGTAGCTGCTCAGTCCAGGAGCCCTGTCCACGTGGCCTTGCCTCCAACCCCACCCCCACTTGCTCACAGGACACTGCTGTGACCTTCTGAGTGTGTCTCTGCCCCAGCATCTACCCTGTGACCTCTCTGCAATGCTCACCCTAGATGGACAGCCACTGGCCTGGCCATCCCACCCCTCAGGTCCTGGTAACCCCTGGGGCCTCATCTCCAGAATTTACTCTGGTCTGAGCCCGTTTGCCTTTCTAGTCACTTACCACCCACACTCGCCCCTTAGGGGACACTTGCCCGGGGATGGGCAGGCTCCGGGACTCCCTCAGTCCGTGCCATCCTTCTCCTTGTCTGTCCACATGCACTCCTGCACATCCTTCAGCATTAGTCGCTCAGTTGTGTCCAATTCTTTGGGACCCCATGGACTGTAGCCCACCAGACTCCTCTGTCCATGAAATTCTCCAGGCAAGAATACTGCAGTAGGTAGCCATTTCCT
This sequence comes from Antilocapra americana, assembly GCA_007570785.1. NCBI lineage: Eukaryota > Metazoa > Chordata > Mammalia > Artiodactyla > Antilocapridae > Antilocapra > Antilocapra americana. The sequence goes on from ML663557.1 coordinate 27,958,280, forward strand.
TCTCCAGGGGATCTTTCCAACTCAGGGACCAAACCAGGGTCTCCTGCATTGCAGGTGGACTCTTTACTATCTGAGACACCAGTGAATCCTTCAAGACCCAGGCAAACAGCACCTTTTCTCTGGGGCTTTCTAGGTGGGTTCCCTGCCCGTGGGGTCAGTCATCCTGGGATCTGCGCCCAGAGGTCTTTACATGTTTACGCCTGTTTCCATCTACCTGGCTGCACTTGCAGCTTGAGGCTGGGAGCCGTTGCCTGGCATCCAGATCAGTGGGTGACTATAGGCAGGAAGGAGCCACTGCTGACTCCAGGGGCCCTTGATGCTCTTCTCCAGGACAGAGGTCTGCCTCTCCCAGGCAGGTGTCAGGAGGAAGGTACAGAGGTGCACAGGGCTTGGAGGTCCCTGCTCTCAGCTCCACACAATAGCGGATGTCACACCAGTGAAGGAGGGAGGGTCAAGGCAACCCTTCACAGGCCAGAGCCAGATACTGAACAGAGCAATCAGCTTGCTCCTCAGCGTGATCTTCACCCTTTCTTAAGCCTTTTTCTTTTTCTGTGATACAAGTTATCTCCTATCAAGTTTTTCTGGTTTATTTTTTCAGTTGAATTCAATGTATATGAGATTTTTTTAGTTCACGTTTATCATTAGTAGGTTACAAGTAATTCTCATGAAAATGTTGATTAAAGTTTAAAAAGATTAGCTTCCCACCCCACTGACTGGGCATTCTCCCGGGGCCTGCCTGCAATTTCATACAGACTTGGTTATTACCTGGAGGCCCTGGGAGAAGCCTGGGGGCCACATGTGGGCAGAGGGGGGGTCCTGGCACCTGGGCAGCTGGTCTGCATGGAGAGGGAGCCTCTGTCTACACGGGGATGGGAGAGAGCCCGCTCTGGGCCAGAGCTGGACTGCAGGCTCCCAATGAGCTGTGACAAGGGCTCCATGGAAGCAAAGATGCGCAGGTAGTTCAGGAGCCAGAGGAAGAACTCGGGGCCAACCCCAGAAGGGCAGACAGGGTGGCAGAGGCAGCACAAGAGCAGAGGCCAGAGGGTGTAGGAGAGGATTCCAGGAAGGACGCTGGCTGTGAAAGGGAGATGGAGCTGGCACCCCTACCCATGGCTTCTGAGAGGGTCAAGAGGGGTGATGTGTAGAGGGGTGATCCTGCTTGATCCCCGGAAGAGCTATGCACTGGGTGGGGTGAGCCCTGCCCTTCCCTCCCCTCCTCTGAGGCCCTGGCTCCCCGCTGGCTTGCCCACAACCACAGCTATTTTAACAAGGCTCTCTGTGTAACCCTGAGACCAAATGACCTATTTTAGGCTCTCTGGCAGCAGACTCAGAGCCTGCAGCCTTGGCTTCCGCGGGGGAAAGCCAGCAGTAACTCCGGGACTGCCCAGCTGGCTCAGGCTGGGTACCTTCCCTGGAAAGTCTCTTCGAGAAAGAGTGTGATCAGATGGAGGCTGGAACAGGCTGGGGGAGCCAGCAAGCCAGGGCCAAGAAGAGGGCAAGAACAGCTCCAGGGCCAAGAAAAGGGCAAGAGAAAGGACGCGAGCTTCCTTAACCCAAGGGGCCATGTCTCGACGGGCTCCCTCCAGCTCCAGGACAGCCAGAGGAGGGTCCACACGGAGCATGACTGAAGGATGGCAGGTCTGCAGGTGAATGGCCACGAGGAGGATTCTGCCAAGTGTGCTAGGGGTCTGGAACTGGCACTGGCAAGGTGTTCATCCTGGAAACAGCACTGGGTCACAGAGAGACCCAGAGCACAGAGCGAGCACGTTTAAAGGGGCCCAGAGGTGAAAAGTCTAGAAAACAGCAGCAGGAATCCCTTCCAACTTTTTCATGCCCTCCTGAAATACTATGCTAACCACCTCCATCACACCTGTCCCTCAGGTAAAACACTGTTATGCTTGGAAACACACACGGAGGTGTAAAGTCCAGAAAACAGCAGCAGGAAACCCTTCCAACTTTTTCATGCCCTCCTGAAATACTATGCTAACCACCTCCATCACACCTGCCCCTCAGGTAAAACACTGTTGTGCTTAGAAACACACATGGCCTGTAAGCCACATCTAGAACCACAACTGATTCTATGGCCTTGAGCATCTCACTCAACCTCTCAGGGCCTGCTTCTTCATCAGGAAAGTGGGGCTGTGATCCCGCCTCACAGCCCTGTTGGGAGGATTCCCTGGGATAACTTTATGTGCTACTTGACACAGAACTTGACACACAGTAGCAGCTCAAGAAATTAAATTAATTATAATTAATAGCTAAGTTAAGAAACACATGTCCGACAGTAAAGGATCAGTCAAAAAATGATGGCACAACCACATGGCTGCATATCATGTGATTGATGAATTGCTTTCTCGAAAATTAAGGACATGGTAAAATTATCATATGGCTTCTCAGATGGCTTGGTGGTAAACAATCTGCCTGCCATGCAGGAGTCATGGGTTCGATCCCTGGGTCAGGAAGATGCCCTGGAGAAGGAAATGGCCACTTATTCCAGTATTCTTGCTTGGAGAATTCCATGAACAGAGAAGCCTGGCAGGCTACAGTCCAGGGAGTTGCAAAAGAGTCAAACATGCCTTAGTGACTAAACAACAAAATTATCCTAAATAAAAAATGGAAGCTAAAATGGATATTATAATGTTTACATTGTATGGAAATCCATTACAACTTTGTAATGGAAATTCATGCATATTTTTTAAAAAAGCCTCCTGGGCAACTAACGCAAGGTAATGGGTTCAGCTTTTTGCAGAGTCAATCCTTTAGGCACTTCCGCTGTTTCTATCTTTCCCAACCACTTTCTATGAAGATTATGCATTCTTTCATAGCCAGGAAAAATTATCAATATATGGTACAGAGAGAACAGCACTGACAATAAAAAAAGAAGACCTCGGCATTCTGTTGAGCCTGCTTTTGGAAGCTACAGCTCTCTGTCCCTGAGCCTACAGCTGGCCCTCTCAGCAAAGCGATCTTCCCAGAGAAGCACTGGTTGCCTTTGTTTCAAACTCAGTCCTTTGGTTCAAACTCAGCTGTCAGGTCTGCTCGGCCACCCTGGGGACCAGGAGACATCGCTCCACATTCCTGCCTTGCTGGGGACTCTGAGCTTCCAGACCCAGAGCCCAGTCTATTCATTCATCCAAGAACATGCTGGGGGCCTGGGGGGCCAAGCCCCACAAATGTGAAGAGGAAAGCCACAGGAGCTCAGGATTGGTCCAGAGATAGACCAGGAAACAGCATGGGGAGCAGCACAGCTGAGATGCACATGTGCAGTGGAGACCATGGGAGGGCCTGGCCCAGCCTGTGGGAGGCAAGGGCTGGGGGGTGTCAGCGCTGGGCTCCTGGCCATCGAGAGGTAAATGCGGGGACAGGAAAGCATGAATGCACAAGGCTTGAGACAGGTGCAGAAAGGCACTCAGTGTGACTGTTTATGGAGTATGATGTCCTGGTGTCTGGGGCAGGGTAGGGGAGGTAGGTGGTGGCGGGGACGGGGGAGGGTGGCGAGGGTGGGAGAGGTAGGTGGGGGGGTGAGGGGGGGGAAGGTAGTGGGGGCAGGGCGTCCCACACATCATGGCTAAGGGGTTCGGAATGTATCCTCAAGGCAGTAGGAAGCCACTGAGAGACTTCAAGGGTGGTCTCGGATTAGCAGAGGCCAGGCAGGTCCATCACCCGTTCAGTACAGGGTAGCCGAGGCAACTGGCACCCTCTGCTGGAACCAGTCAGTGAAGCCATAAGGTGCAGGCCCGTGCACTAGGGTCTCCAGCAGCTGTCTGGACCCAGCAGGTACTGAAGACACGTTCACCAAGGGAAGGATGGGACGTGGGGGTGGGGGGAGCAATGCCCAGATGAGCAATGCCCAGCCTGCTCTCCTCCCCGGGTCTGGGAAGGGCAAGCAGTGCTCCTGGTACCAGACCCCTCCAGCCCCAGAGGAGAAGCATGGACAGGTCTAAGGTGGTGGGCAGGACCCTAGGACTGACTGCCACGCGCTGGCCAGTGATGGGGCAACTCAGGCCCCTTACCGACGGCAGCTGGTACAGCAGAGGTAAGAGGTGCAAGGGCTCTCAGGAGCAGAGCAAGGGCATCTGCTGAGAGACAGTGCCACCTACTGGCAGGAGGCGCACACACCAGGCTTCTCCGGGACTGCCCTTCCCACCACTCCAAATGCTCCTAGGCCTTTCTGGGCCTTTCATGCTGGGGTCCTGAGCAATGGAAGCAATGATCTTGGGCTTTTGCCACCTGGGCTGCGCCTGAGCCTCTGAGAGCAACAGGCCCTGTGGCATCAGCTGAGGGCGGCTCTGCCGATGAAGAAAGTGAACAGGCTAGAATGTTATTTGAGTCCCACATGGCCCAACAGCGTGGTCAGAAATGTAAGGTCCACTCTCAGGCTTGAACCTCCACAGTGCGAGAGACAAAGGAAATACAGTGTGCCCTGGAAACTCTTCCAGGCACTGCTGACTCCTCCCCCCTTCCAACTCACACCCGGGGCGAATTCTCCTTCAGGCCTTTCTGCAGCCATTTTCTTAGTGGTTCAGGTCAGAGGTGACTGTGGGGGGAGGGGCAGACTGAAGGACACCCCAGCAGCAGAGAACCGTCTCCCCAGATATTCTCCCCCCGCTCCAGGTTTAGTCCCAGGAGTCTGTTCCTGGGAGAGAGAAGTACTCAAGTCCAGCCTGGCTGTCTGTGGATGCCCCAAACCCGGGAGGGTCCAGATTCCAGCACCACAAAATCACAGCCACACGCCCACAGCTCACTCCTGACGGCTCAGCAGTTTCAGGCCAGGTGAGGTCACCATGACTGCCTTAAATAACTCAACAGAGTTTGTTTTCAATTGTTAGTTTAGCCAAGCAAGATAAAAAGTACTTTTTAAAACTTCCCCTTTAAACAAGGTCCTACTCTTTAGCACAGAGAGCTATATTCAGTATCCTATGATAAACCATAATAGAAAAGTATATTAAAAAAAAAACACATATATGGGCATAACTGAATCACTTGGCAGTACAGGAAGAAACAATGCAACACTGTAAATCAACTATACTTCAATTTTTAAAAGAAATAAAGAAAAGAAAAAAAAAAACTAGAAAACCAAAAATAAAAGTTCAGAGACTAAAAAAAAAATAACTTCCCCTTATTGTCAAGAAAAAAAAATGTACATGCAATGTTAAAAAATTAGTTTTAGTAAAAAGTGTGTGACTTGGAAACTCAAGGTGCCTTATATGGTCCTACCCTATATCAAAATTTTCTATAAACAACCTGCTATTTATTCTTTCTGCTTCTTCTGTTCCATGCATGAGTACGTGGATATGGGCGGGGGCAGGGGAGTACATGTGGTAGTGTTTTCTACACTGACACACAGTTTTACAGCTTCTTTTGATTTTTCCCATTAAAAGCATTCTGCAAGAGGTAGTCTTAGAACAAGAGCTCAAATTCAGGTTAGCCCAGTGACCCAAGACTAGGCTGGCAGAAAATGTGATGCCCCAGGAACTCAGAAAGCAGGAAGGTTTCAGGAGAAGGGGAGAGGGACCCACGCTAAAACCCAGATCAGTCCTGGAAGAGAAAAGGTCTCTCCCACGAGAGAGATCCCGGGAGAGGGGCAGGGGCACACCCCTTATCTCCGCTCCCAGCGGTGGCTGAAGTGCAGCTGGTGTGGAACAGGCTGTGGCATGAGTGTGGCCGGGGGAGCGGCCGTCCCGGGAGCTGTTGGAGCCACTGGAACACCCTGTACATTTCTGCTGAGCTGGGTGCACAGGCCGGGTCACACCCAGCGTCAGAGCCTGGAAACCAGGCCCTGTGCCAGGGCAGAGCCCTGCCTGTGACATCCAGAAGAACAAGGGCAGCCTCAAGAAAAGCTGGCCTGTGTACCAGAGTGGCTCTCCTCCCTGGCCTTGGGGGTCAGCAAACACGCCCACCAGGGCCCAGCTCCTGGGAGCCTTGTCACACCAGACAGGCTTCTGGGCTGCATGATTTAATAGCCAGTAATTCCAAGCCAGTGTAATAAAAACAAAAGGAAAGGACTGAATGAAGATGGTGGGCAGGGTCCTGAGCTCCAGAGAAGACAGAGTGGAACCCAGCCCTGCAGTCCAGCTGCAGGTTTGCATTCTGGGCCCCCCCAGTAACTGGCGGCATGAACTGGCTGCAGTGGCTTACTGCTTCTGAACCCCAGTTTCCTTGCCTGCTGAGTAGAAGTAACACAGCTGGTAGCTCTCTAGGTTAAACGTAATGATGTGTATCAAGCACTCAGCCTGAACCTGCTAGACAATAAACACTCAGTGTTACCCACTACTGTCATTACCGCTGGCTGAGGGCGCTCAAGACAGAAGTAACTCCCTCGGGCACACAGAGACCTGCAGGTCCACTGGGGCCACCCCCCAGGGTACAGCCAGGAACACAGCAGCCACCACAAAGCCTGTGACCAGGCCAGGCCGCTGCACACAGGGTGCTGTTCTTGTCCTGACCAGGGTGGATAGGGGTCAGGCAAGGGCTAAAGACATGCAACCACAAGAGCCTCTGCAGTTACAGGGTCCCCAGACACCTCTACTTCTTCCTCCACCAGGCCCAAAAGGGATCCCCAGCCCCCATTACCTGATTGGGTCCTTGGCTCCCAGCTGGGGGAGGAGAAGGGACCAGCCCAGAGGCTGTGGAGGCGCCCCAGGCTCCGTGCTTAGAGGCTGCCACCACCCAGGGTTAGCTGTGTGGGTGGGGGGAGCTGCAGCCCCTCCTTGTCTGACCTGAATCTCTCCCTCTCTCTTGAGGTTCACCCATCTGCAAGGGCTGGAGCTATGCGTTCTAAAGGAACCACTGCTTGCTGCCCCTGGGAAGGGTGCGGCTGGCACGCGGGCCCTCACTCACCCTGGTCGATGGACTCACCCTGGTCGATGGAGTGCTGGGGCAGCTGGCTGAGCTGGCTGTTGACCACCCCTGCGTAGGTACGAAGGAACTCCTCCTCGCTGGCCGTCAGCTGCAAGGATGAGAGAGCCAGGTTAGGGGCGGCTCGCACCCGCCCCTGGAGGCACCTTCTCAGACCGGCTTCATCCCCAAGGGGTGCCTCTTTCTCCGCTCCCCAGGCCTCTATTCTTGACATGTGACCTCTCCATCCCAGGATGAGACTGACCCCTCTGTTCCCACCCCTGAAGCTTGGTCCACGGGGCCCACAGGGCTTGCCGCTGGGATTAGACCCGGGACAGGGATTCCAGCGTAGGGTGGGCTAGGCTCGGAGAGCCCCCCTGCCCTCTCGGGCGATGTCCTGGCCCCCTGGAAACAAAGGTTCTTGGGAGAGGGGAGGAAAGGAAGGTCAGGGCCTTTAGAAAACTTCACCGCCTGGCTCAAGCTTGGCACAGGGGGTGGGAAGACGGCCCTGCAGGGCCGGCAGGACTGGACATGCTAGTGTCTGTGCCCAGGAGCCTGAGTCAGCCACAGCCTAACCAGAGCCCCCACAACCCCCTCCCCAGACCACGGCTACGGAGGGTGGCTGTAGCCCTCTGGCCGCCTGCGTGGGGCGCCCTCCCCGGGGCCCTGCTGCCTGACGCCCCGTGGGCACTCACGTTGGAGCCCATCTTCCTCAGCATGAGCAGCACTCGGACCTTCTGCTGAATGTACATCTCTTCCGGACTCTTCCCGGGGGCCCCCTCGCGGTTCATCCCCTGGCCAGCTCTGGGGACTGCTGCGGAGTGAGGAGAAGTATGGGGGGGACAGTGTCAGGACGACACAGACCCACACACGGGCAGGAGGTGTCAGGCAGCCCACGATGCCGCAGGGGATTGTTTCTGAGAGCCCGGCGTGGAGGCAAGTTGCCGGTCCCTCCCTCACCCCTGCTGGCCCAACAGCCAGCCTGAGCAGCTACCCCCCCTACCCCTCCTCGCAGCAGGCGCTGGTAGCCAGTCCCCTCTGTGCGTGGAGCTGCTGGGCCCCCAGGGGCTGAACTGACCCAGACTCCTGGCTAGCGTCACCTTCCAGCCACCCCCTCAGCCAGGCTCCTGCTATGACGAGCCCAGGAGATGTGCTGCACAAAACCGCAAGTGTCTCCGGCTCTCAGAGCAGGCAGCTTCCATGAGGAGCAATGTGACGCGATCGAGGCAGCTGACCAGGGCCTGTAGCTGGAGAAGCCGTGGGATCAGTACCCAGCCCCCAAACACCAAGACAGCTCCCTCTGCACAAGTCCCTGACGTTTGAGAGACCGGCTCCCGGGCCGGGCTCCAAGGAATCCCTCGATGGGGACGGCGAGCCCAAGGCTGCGGGCAGAGACACCCGCCCAGGCTCGCGGCTGCCGCCCTCACCAGCCCACCCACCTGTCAGAGGGTGGCTCCTGCGGGTGGCAGTGCGTCTAGGTGGAGTGGGGACCCAACCTGCAGCGGCGAGGTCCCGGGAGAGGAGTCCCGGGGTTTCCTCCCTCCAGAAGGAGCCGGTGGGGAGGAAGCCGGGCGTGGAGGGGTTTGGGTTACACATTTGTAACTCCTGGATGAGTCAGAAATAACGCAGCAGCTGGTGGGGGTGGAGCCTCGCGGCCCTGGTGCCAAGGAGCTGCGCTTGGAGAACCGAGGGAGCCGGGTTGGGGCCAAGGACACTCCTCACACCATCCATCCCTCAGGGGCCAGCAAGCCCAGGAATGGCTCTCCCAGGTGAAAGGCAGGCTCAGAAATGCACCAGAGCCCTGGGCAGCCGCCTCCCAGAGGCGCCTGTTAAGGCTGACAGGGGCTCCTGCCCTGAAGCCCGTACAACAGGGCAAAATGCAAAACGCGTTCACGGCAGCCGTGCGCTCGACGCAGTGACTTACAAGGCCTTCCTTCCACCACGTGCCCCCTTGCCACCTCCAGGCACAGAAAAGGGCCTGATTCACAACCAGTAATGGGGAAGGAAGGGTGAGCTGCCTCCAGAAGGACCTTGAATGAGAGGCAGCGGGCTGCCCACCGGGGTGTTCACCGGGCCAGGTGCACAGTGCAGGGACAGTCCTAACTTCCCAGCACAGCTGAGCGGGAGGACTCCGTTCTGAAGGATCACTCCTCCACCTACTGACCCGTTCGTGCCTCCTTCCACTCACCCACCCCACACAAATAGCCAGAATGATCATTTTAACAAACCAGAACAGATAACATTTCTTCTCACTTCAGCCTACCCCAGGATACATTTCATGTCCTTGCTGGGACCCCGCAGGCCAGCCCTGCCTCCTTGCCCCCATTCCTACCCCTGCTTCCCTCCCCTTCCCCGCCTCTCTGCCTGTGTCCAGGACCTGCCTCGAGGCTCCTCCCCCACCAGCCTCTGCCCTAGGGTCCCCAGGACTCGCTTAGAGAGCTTCCGGGGAGCCTTTCCTGACTGTGATTCAAGTAGGTGGTGCACCCCTGCCCAGGCCCCCCTGTCCAGCTGCCCTGTCTTGTCCTGCTTTCTGAGGGCACCTGCTGGGAGCTCGATGACTATGTCTCTGCACCCGCTGGGGGGCTGGGGCCACAAGTGCTTCACTCACCCACTCCTCCCACAGCACCAGCCCGGGTGGCTGAAGGGACAGTCCAGACAGCCTGTGGGGTCTGGGCTCTGGGCTCCCTCCTCCACCCCATGCAACAATATCCACATCACTTAAACTCAAATTTGTTGTTGATGTTCTGTCGCTAAGTCGTGCTTGACTCTTTGCGACCCCATGGACTGCAGCACACCAGGCTCCCCTTTCCTTCACTATCTCCTGGAGTTAGCTCAAATTCATGTCCATCGAGTTGGTGATGCCATTTAATCATCTCATCCTCTGTTGCCCCCTTCTCCTTTTGCCTTCAATCTTCCTAGGGTCGAATTCAAATCTCTAATCCAATCTCCATAACCAAACTCAGCTTTCCCAGACTCTCGTTCCTGAGTAACTTGTCTGTCTTGGGCTGTTGTGTTCTCCAAGGACACTGAAATGCTCTATGAAGCCTCCGAACTGGGAGTGAGGGCTTCCGAGGATAAAAGCCTTCTGATTCTGTCCTGTGGCCAAGGGCTGATGGTCAGTTGGCTGTCTTCTTGTAGAAGACAAGGGAATGGCCACTAGGTGTCGCCACACACAGAAGAACCAGAGCTCCAATCCCCAACACAAGCCCCCAGTGGCCCTTCTGGTTCAAGCCACCCTAGTGATGGCTTGAACCCTGTGATCTCCTGCTGTCACAGAGCATCCTCAGTCCCCCCAGGGCAAGCTCTGTGCCCCCCGTTTAGGGGCCAGCTCCATCCAGCTAAGGACACATCTCTGTTTTGCTTAGCATTCCAGAACCTTGGGATGCTGGCTTCACAAAGGTCAAGAGTCCCTTCCTCACTGTCCTTTCCTGATCAGCCAGGCTTCCTTCAGCAGAGGTGTGAGAGCTCGGAACCAACAGGACAGTGTGTGCGTGTGTGTAAACGTGTGACAAATCATTCTGTTATTGCTGTTGTTTAGTCGCTAAGTCCTGCCCAGCTCTTGAGATCCCATGGACTGTAGCTTACCAGGTTCCTCTGTCCATGGAATTCTCCAGGCAAGAATACTGGAGTGGGTTGCCATTCCCCTCTCCAGGGGATCTTTCCCAACCAAGGAATGGAACCAGAGTCTCCTGCATTGGCAGGCAGATTCTTTAGTGTTGAACCACCTGGGAAACCATTTTATATTGGGTCTATTTCACAGAATCTTGCTCCTCCCAATAACCCTACCCTTGGTGCTCTGAACTCACTGCCCCTAAATACCCCCTTATACTCACTACCCCCACACTCACTACCCTCAAGGATCCCCTGCCACACACTCACACTGTGATCACCAGGGGGCTTTACACATCTAGCCCTGGGCCCGGGGTGTCCTTGGTACCTGAATGGGTCTTTGGGACCAGGTCACAGCCCCGTGATGCTTCCCTGGCAGAGACTAGTTCTTAAACTGTCTTTCCTTGGGGAAGACTCCTGCCATTCCTGAAAATTCTGGTCTTCTAGGATTCTTTGAGCTCTAGCTAGAGCTGACTCTGTGCTGCTGCCTGACAGAGGGAATACCCAGGGCTGGGTCAGGGTAGATGGTTGCATAAGCACACCTTCCCTCCCTCTACACTCCAATCCTGATGGATGGGCACATCAGGACTGATTTCTATTCCCATCCTAAACAGAATCTGCGTCCAGGGTGCCAATGTGCGGGAGAAAACTTAAGAGAATAAATCACAATTAACCCAAACAACACTGACTTTTCAGTCACTGGTATGCTATGAGTTCATTACAGAGTGGTTGGGTTTGGCACCTATCCAAGTGAACATGCTATTAAGTTTTCATCACAATTTTGACAGACATCAGATTAACTTCACTAGAGAATTCTTACTTTCTCCTGCAGGGATCAAGAACTGGTCTCTGTTGAAGCATGTTTAAATGACATATGCCCAAACTACAGTGAATTTGGACATGTTAATCATTTACTCGGTCCTCAGCTTCTCAATTGTGTTCTCCAGGTGATGCCAGAAACATCCCACCACTTAAGATGGAGACGCGTCTGTCCTGCATCCTAAGAAAATCCTTGTGTGTTAACTGCCCAGAGAGGGAGACCTGCTCCCTCTCTGAAGACAGAATATTCTGGAGGCTCACCAAGAAAAGGCATACATGAGCCAAAAAACAGAAAATGGATAGAAATGGGCAGCTGTCAAGTACTCAAACAAAAGGCAAGGTGAGGGGAGAGGTTGTGGCTGCGTGGATGACATGCCACTGATGTCAGGGGTCACGGGGAAAGTGGGCGTAGTTCCAGAAAATCACATCTGCTTGGGACACACACAATTCAGAGAAACTGAGGTCTGTACATTCTCTGAGACAGGCAGATGTGTCCACAAGCCCCCCAAACATGCCATACACACACTGCTGTTGGTTCTTAGCCCTTATCTCTGCTGAAGAAAGACTGGTCAGTGAAAGACAGTGAGGAAGGGGTTCCCAACCACTGGGAAGGATTCACTTCACTGTATAGCAGAAACTAATATGACATTGTAAAGCAATTACATCTCCCTCCCCACCAAACAAAGTGACAAAAGCGGCTCATGGCCTGGGAGGAGGCGCTGCTTCTCGGAGCCATGGAGGTCATCTGTGAGATACCACGCTCCTGCCCAGAGATTAGAGGGACCCACTCTGTGCACATGAACCCCAAGCCGGAAGCAGCTGTCCCCAGAGTGGAAGACTCGGGAGACAGTGCAGGAATGACCTGGGGAGGGGGATGTGTGGCCCATCAGACCCAACTGATCAATGACTCTGAAAGCTGGCTTCCCCAAGACAAACACAGTCCCCTGCCCTCATTTTTACCAATAAACCTGAAGCTGATGCTGTTTAACACCCACACTTACATAAACTGGAATATACGTTTATACCCAGGGTGGTCTAGCACCTGCTTGTATTATAAACGCTGAGTAACCACAGGCTGGGCCAGACAGCAGTAGGGGGCCTGTAGATACACCAGCTACCTCTGCCCTCCATGGATCCCAATACTTGCCTTTTGTTTTGTCCGTTAAAAAAATTCTGCTATATTTTACATGCTCATGTTTCAAAATTTATTGTTACAACTGTACAGTATCTACGTTGCATGAAAATACAACACCATATAATGGTGTGCTTCATGGAGCTCATAATATAATATTAATTCAGACTACACACATCTAAACAGCCTAAAAGACATCAACAAAAGCACAAAGCGCACCATTAAGAGCCCACCCAGATGAAGGCATGAGCATCATTAGGGACAGTGAGGAAAGGACACAAGATGTGCCTACTTCCTGGTCAGCCCAGGAGCTGGTACCCAAGGCAGGCCTCTCCTCAGCACTGATCTACCGCCAGGTTACCAGACGTCCTGCCCCTGGAGCTCTTACCTGCTTCTGGAAATCAACTTGAGGCAAACAGATGCTCAACTGTGACAGGTGGGCTGTGGCCGGGGAGAAATAGGAAGATGCCCGCCCTGTGGAAACACAGAAAACGGGTCATGGGAGGGGCTGAAGGAGTCCACACCCCGTGCTGAGAGATCCAGGCTGGCTGGCGGAAAGCTCACGGGGATAGGCCCTGCGCAGCGGTCCAGAAATACCTGTGTGTCTGGCAAGCCCAGGAACTTGCACCAGCACCTCTGGGATAAGGTGCTGACTGCAGCTATGCGCTCCTGTCATTTCCGGCCAAAGCAGGTCACCACACACCCTTCTCCCCTGGGGTTAGTCATTCGGCTGACTGGGAGCCGTGCTGGGAGACGGCAGGGGCCTGAGTGAATCACTCCTGCCAGCTGATGGGCAAGTCCTGCACCTGCCCAAGAAGGTGTCCCACTCACCCGACATTGCGACCAGCCCGGCTCAGGTACCTTGGTGCCCCACCCATTTTGTGCTCAGACGTGCGTGGGGTTTCTGTGCTTGGGGAATACCTACAGTTATATATGGAAAAATAAGTTCTCTGTCTCCTTCTCTCACACACAGAGACACAGACATGCACACGCAGACTCTACAGTTACAGATAATTTACAGCCTGTTAGCCTGGCCACATGTCTGCTGGCCCTAAACACACCTCTTCCATTCTCTTTTCTTCTTCTGCCTCCCATACACAACCTCATGGTTTGGGTCCTTTGCAGGTTAACCAGGCAGGAGCAAGGCTACGGAAGGCGGGCAGAGGCACTGAGTGAAGGCAGAGGCACCCAAGTCTTGCCCGCCTGTCCCCCTTCACTGTGGCACGTGGGCCTCCACCTGGACTTCAGGCTTGCAGCCCACCGTAAGGACAGATGTCTCTGGATAGTTGAGAAACCTATTCTAAAAGAAAACTACTCACATACCTGAGAGGCTGAGGAATATGTGTTTTCCAGAGAAAGTGAGATTTCAGAAGCCTCCGCTGCAGGTAGACGCAGCTTTGACCCTGGGTCTCCAGTCTGCAGAGCCCTTCAACCAGTACAGATGGCCCTGGGAGGGAAGAGCAGTCACCCGCCACAGCCACCTCTTCCACCCTCAGCCTACCCTTCAGGAAAGACATTTATAGCAATTAATTGCTCTTTTATTCCTCTAGACATCAAAGTTCTGAAATACCAAGGCTCCCTTGAGAACTTTCTACCCAAGTCCCCACATTCTTTCAAAAGGAGATGAAAAGAGACAACCTTCTTCCACTTGTGAGGGGCTTTAATTTTTCCAGCTATCACAACAGCCAATTAGCCCCCTACTGTCTGTCAGGGTCAGACTGTCCTAGGTGCAGAGAGGAACCTAGGATTCATGACTTGAAGGAGAGGGCATCTGAGGGATGCGGGGGCTCCTGGTGGGACCGTGCAGGGACTCACACCAGCTGACCCACTTGCCACCTGATGATCAGGTCAATGTCCCCAGTCTACAGAGGAGGAAACCGAGGCTCAAGGCTCCCAGGGCCCCAGAGCCAGGGGAGACAGTGAGCATGCCCTGGAGCTGGACTCTGTTTCCAATTCAGTTCTGTCCCTGGTCAACCATGCAACCCGAGGTCGGTCATTGCCTTCTGGGCCTTGCATTTTGCCACTGGTTAAGAGGAAATCAGGACCTCTGCCATGTCTTCCCTTGGTGGAGGCAAGGAGACTGGGGCTGGCTGCATGAGTGACAGGCTGGGCACAAGCACAGGGCTGGGCACTCACAAGGGCCCCACTCCTGGTTTAATGCTCTCCTGTTGCTGTCTTGAAATTCTGAATATTTTTTTAAACAAGGGGCCCTCCACCAAGCCCCACAAACTATCTAGCTGGTCCACAATGAGGGAGAGGATGTCAAGTGCTCTCAAACTGCCAAGGGCCCCGCAACCTTAAGTAGACATGATGTGGACTCCAGAAGTATTTACCATAATAAAATCTCTCTAGGTGTCCACGGCCTCATGTCAGGTGAGGGAGCAGGAGATACAAAGGACACTAAGCCTGCCTTCCAGAAGGTACGTGAATGGCTGAGGAAACCACTCAGCTCAAGTTAAATAAAACAACACAAATCATAGGTAACAATGAACCAAAAAGATAGATCAGGTTAAAACAGAATACTTCCAAGAGTGCCAACTCCATGTAAGGTACCATGCCCAGCACCTCCCACTGAGCAGCTCAGAGGCGAGAGGAAAAACCCATGGCTTTAACCCAGTGTAGTAAATGGCTGAGTAAAGGGATGTGCAAAGTTCAGTGACAACACAGAGGAAGGGGAGGGACCAGCTCCCAGCGGAAGACCCTGAAGTTGTGTCTTGAAGGATGGAGTTTGCTGGCAGAGAAGATGGGGAAGGGCATTGCAGGCAAGAGAACTGACATTCTTTGAACAAACAATTATTGAGCATCTGTTTATTATATGCCAGGGCCCCTAGGTTGGGCATTGAGGATACACAGGTGAGCATGTCATAGTCTGTTTGTGATGCTGGCTTCCAGTGAGCAGGGGAGACAGGCATGAATTAAGTCACACCCAAGTAAACACAGCTCACAGACACTCAGATCAATGAGGGGGAGTGGCGTGGGGAGTGCAAGGTGCCCAAGGACATGCAACTGGCTATCTGACCTCGCCTTAGGGGCAGGCATCCCTCGCCAGTGACTTCTGAGCTCTTACTGAGGGTGAGGGGAAGATGTGCTGGCTTGTGTGTGTATGAGTCACACACTCCTACACACACACACACAAGTAAAGGTCTTGAAACCGGAAGGGGCTAGGCCTTTGGGAAAACTGAGGGAAAAGATGTGGCTGAGGCCTGGGAGGCAAGTGAGGGGCTTGGGGGTGCTGGACCATGCCTGAGTGGGGGAGGAGATGTTCAAGCAGGGGAGTCAAGTAAGTCTGAAACCCCTGTGGCCAAGGTGTGGAAGAAAGATGGGGTGGGGCTGGGGGGGTTCCCTGCTGGGCCAGGTGAGGACGGGGCCTCAAGTTGCGGGGTGAGGACGGGAGGGCCTGGGACGTTTTGGCAGGTGGAACTGTGGGCCAGTGGCAGCATCAGAGCCTGGGGCGGCTGCAAGAGGGGATGTGGGAAGGCCTGATGTGCCAGTTTCTAGTCTGCTGTCAACAGCCCTGAGGACAAGCCGAGCAGCCAGGGCTGGGCTCCAGGGTTCACGGAGAAGCTCTGGAAGCACAGCAGACTCACCCTTTAGAGGAAGTTGGTACCACCATGCACATCCCCAAGGTGTTCTAGAGACAGAGTCAGAATGTGGGAACTGACCAGATCCGGGAAACATCCGGGGCACAGATGGGAGACGCTGTACTGGAGGGGGTGGGCGGCACTCTGGGAAGAAGGAATGGTGTGAGTAACCGCAAAGAACTGACATCCTGGCCAGCCAAGTGGCCCTGGGGAATGCATTCATTCATTCAAACAATCAACAAACATACTGAGCACTTACTGGGTCCTGGGGTCTTGTGCTGTACTGTGCTTAGTCACTCAGTCATGTCCGACTCTTTGTGATCCCATGGACTGTAGCCCGCCAGGCTCCTCTGTCCATGGGGATTCTCCAGGCAAGAATACTGGAGTGGGTTGCCATGCCCTCCTCCAGGGGATCTTCCCAACCCAGGGACTGAACTCAGGTCTCCTGCATTGCAGGCGGATTCTTTATTGTCTGAGACACCACAAAGCAGTGCAAACAGTCAAAAGTCCCCATGTACATTCTAGGGAAGGGGGAGAACAAACAAAACAAAACAGAGAGGAATCAATGGGTAAATAACCTAGTACGGAGGTACTAGGTAACCAACACCCCCCAGGTGATCACTGCTTGAAAGGAACAGCTGACACACATTCTGACTCACTAGTGGCTGGGCACTGTTCTGAACCCTTCATGTCAAACATTCCTATGAGGTTTTATTATACAAATGAGGATACCAGTCTCTCCTCAACCGGCTAGTAGGCCCTAGTCTAATGTGGGGCAGGATTCGAACCCAGACTGTCCAGGCCCCGACCCCTCTGCTACACTGCTTTCCAGCACACAAGTAGGTGGACAGAGGTGCCCTCAGAGCCAACAGAGGGAGGCAGGCCTGGGCCTCAGCCTTGGCTGCGAGTCCCAGTCGGGGCGGCACCTCTGGCCCCCCAGCGACGTTAAAACTGGGGCACCAGAGAGAACTTCTGCGAGCTCCACTCTCAGTAATTAAACTGCAGCCTCTCGGACTTGGGGGCCTCGTGAGCAGCTGCTTTAATTAATCAATTCCACATCTCCGCCTCCTCAACTCGGAGCCAGGCTTGGCATCCTGGAACTGCACTCCAGCGGCAGACATAAGACAGGTGTGAGGACAGCTCCTAGGGTCAGGGAGTTTGCAGGATGCAGCGGCAGTCTTAGGAGATGAGCTCTGGATGAGGAATTAGTCCTGAGGTCGCCAACCCAAATGCCAACCTGCTCCCAAGCTCCTTCCTGCTGTGTCAGGCCAGGCGAGCTTGCAGAACAACAGTGATAATTACTGCGGTTGCTAGAGTGTTCATGGGGGCCGCGAAGTGTCAGGCCTGTTTAGCACACCGAGTCCTCAGGACAAGCCTGCGTGGCAGGAATTATTCCCTTTTTATAGATGAGATGACCAAGGCTCAGAGAAGGCAAGGAACCTGCTCAGGGACACAGAGTTAATACATGACAAGCCTGGAGAAAAGTTAATATGGAGTATTTATTAGATATTAGTATTGTATCAACAATTATATGTGTTGAGTGCGATGAATACATTGTAATCACATTGTAAAATATCCTGGTTCTTAAGAGATACAGGCTGAAGTGTATAAGGGTGAAATGTCTCAATGCTTGCAACTTACTCTCAGTTTCAGGGAAAAGCTGTGCGTATGTATATGTGACTGTGTATGTGTGTACATGTGTGAATATATATATGTATATATGTGTATGTGTATATGTATGGGTGTATATATGTGTGTGTATTATATATGTAAATGTATGAGCGTATATGTGTATATGTGAGTGTGTAAATATGTATAAATGTGTATATACGGGCTTACCTCATAGCTTGGGCTTCCCTGATAGCT
The DNA here is from genome assembly GCA_007570785.1 of Antilocapra americana. Lineage (NCBI taxonomy): Eukaryota > Metazoa > Chordata > Mammalia > Artiodactyla > Antilocapridae > Antilocapra > Antilocapra americana. The sequence goes on from ML663557.1 coordinate 27,976,124, forward strand.
CAATTGGTAAAGAATCTGCCTGCAATGAGGGAGACCTGGGTTGGATCCCTGGGTTGGGAAGATCCCCTGGAGCAGGGAAAAGCTACCCACTCCAGTATTCTGGCCTGGAGAATTCCATGGACTGTATAGTTGCAAAGAGTCAGACACAACTGAGAGACTTTCACTTCACTTCACTGTGTATGTATATGTATATATGTGTGTGTGTGTAAACGTGCATATATATGTATGTGTGTATATGTGTGGGATGTGTGTGAGTGTGAACAGAGACAGAGTGTGTGAGCAAAGGTTAAAACTGGTGAATCCAAGTAAAGTGCATGGGAGTGTTCACGCCATTATTCAGAACTTTCTGCAGATTTTAAATCCAAATGAAAAGTCAGGAAACATCAGAAAGTCCTTGGGAAGTAGGGTCACAGCAAGAGAGGCTGCAGTCACTGTGGAGGCCCCTCACATTGGGGGGGCAGCTCTGAAACCCAGACCCTGATAGGGTCCTACTCCCATGACAGGCGCAGGTGTGCTGACCGGAGACGCTGGGACTCCCGACACCTCGAGCCTCGGCGCTCCCACCTGCCCTTTCCCTAGCAACAGGGCACCTTCTGTTCCATGTGGGAGCTGCTCTGATGATGGCTCTTCAGGGAAGCTTCTCGAAACATCAGGATCAAATCATCATGATGTCATTAGTGCAGCTGCCCTGCCCAGCTGTCCAGACAGGACCAGCAAAGGCATCAACACTGAAAACCACACTGACGCTGGGAAGGGGACTTCAGGGGGCACCCTCCTTCCGTGGCCTGACTCCCCTCAGAGAGCCTGCAGGCCACTCTTGCACATGGCATGAGTGTGTCCTCATACACCAGAGGACACTGGGACAGGCACAACCTTGCTCGCTAGACAGGAAGGGCTCCGTCCACCGCCCTTGGGCAGACCCCAGCTGTCTACCACGTTCCCCGCCCAGCAGCTGGCTCTCAGTTGGGGGCATCTGGCACTGTCTGGAGAAAGGAGATTTTCGGTCATCACAGTCGGGAGGATGCTCCTGGGTGGAACAACCCAGAATGCACAGGACGGCCGCCATGGCCGCAGCACCAAGGGCGAGGAGCCCTGCTGGGTGGTCACCTCGGTCGCCACTTGCACCAGGCTTCTTCCACACCTCTGGCCTTCACATCTGCTGGTCCCTCAGTCTGGAACATTTTTTCCTGTTCACTGCTCACTGTGTATTGTTACCTTCTGAAGACCGTGTTTGCACACTGACCCGAATCTCCTCCACTCATGGCACGGCCCTGGTTGCACCCAGGTGTCTGTGCATCTGGTTCCACCTCCACTCTGGAAGCTCCCTGAGGGCAGCCACAGGGTGCGGGTGAGGCCTGCCTGGGTCCCAGGGAGCCTTATTCTCCCAGACATACTAAACGGACTCGCATCTCCCACTGAACAGAATTCTCATCTAACTCCTTAGAGGGGGATGATCCTTTTTTTTCCTCAGGTCTCCAGTATTTTTGTGGATCCCCAGAAAGCCTGCAGGCCATAGGCTCTGTGCTGCAGGACCTGGTGGATGAAGCACTGCTGCCTGTCACACCTGGAGTTCCATGCACGGTGAAGGGAATGAACAGATTTCAGATTCACTTTGGAACCATGTAGGAAGGAAGCCCCCAACTCCAGAATACCCTACCTCAGAGAGTCCAAGACATCAAGGAACTGAAGGAGCCTGCGTGCACAGATTATTTAACGTTGCTATGACTGGATTGGCAAAAGGCATCTGTTGAAAGCTTCTGGTTTAAAAAAAATGTTTCTCCTTCGAAGTTGGCCTGATTGGTAGAAGAGTGCCCAGCTCACACTGTCTCTTCAAGTCCTTTTTACTGCTAAGCAAGGCTACCGGGCAGGCCTGCTCTGACAGCCTCTGCAGTTCAACCAGCACAACACAAACAGGAAGGGACCTCAGAGCTGGGGACGCTTCCACGGCTGCACTGGGACACTCGGATCCCGGGCAAAGTCCTCAGGCTCTGACGGAGGAACGTGCAGGTGGTGGCTTTATCCCTGCACGGTAGGGGGACAAGGACAGGAGGAAAGAGAGGCGTCTTCTGACCTAATTTAAAAAGAGGTCCTTTCTTCCTTCCCAGGGAACAGCTGGAGCCCTGGAACCTGGCCAGGCCAGAGCCTGAGACCTGAAGTCAGGAACCAGTGCGCCTACAGAATCCGGCTCCAGGTCTTCCTGATTCAGTCTGACCTTCGGCCTCTAGCAGGGCCCCAGGGGCTGGGTAATGCAGACTGCAGAGCCCTTGTCTATTTATGAATGGGTGCCAGGGCAAGAACCCTCAGTGCGAAAGTGGGTGCACACCCCCCTCCCATACTCCTGGGCAGGACCTCTCAGGCTGGATGACCTTCACTGTGGGCTGGGCACCTGGCAGTGTCAAAAACCCACCTGTGCAGGCTGGTGGCAGAAGGACACTTCTCTCCTGTGACCGACATCTGTGAAGCTCCCAGCATGCTGACAACCCGCTACCCACCCCCTAGCGATAAGTCAGTTTGCATTGCTGGTCAGTCTTCTTAGGGATGGGGCTGAAGTCAACCTGGGGCCAGAAGGACCAGCTCCAAGCCTAATAATCCCAGGGCAGGAGCCTGGCCAGGTTTCACAGACCTTGGGTCACCTCCAGAGAAAGAAGCCAGAATGGAAATTTCAACCCATGAAGCCCCATCAACTCCACTGCCCATAGCTATGCAAACTCTCCCAGAGTCACCATTTAAAACATTAATTAACTTGGGAAACTGAACATTGTTGCTTGCTTGCTTGTTCTTCTTAAGGAGAAGGGGGAAAACTGACACAGTGCTGTTTATCAGGACCTGCGTAAATTACTTTCACTTAACCACATGGACTCACAACCTCCTGCTGAAAGCAACGCCTTGTTCTCAGGGTCAAGTCCAGGCAAGGTGGCCCAATTTTTCCAGTGCCTGCCAGCAGGCTGGCTGCTTCTGCCTTTGCCCCTACTCTCCCATCATCCCTTTCCTCCACTGAAGTCTCCAATTAATTGGTTCAAATAAATAGGCTTCCCAGGCCAAGCTCACTGCATCCCCTCAGAAGGGAGCCAGGAAGGCCTCCAGCTTCCTGTTGTGAGAATTAGGTCATTAAACCAATTGGGCTGCTTGCAGGGCGAGGGCTCAGTCTCCCTGTCATGGCCTCCAGAGTCAGCCCCCTCCTCACTGCCTGGCTCTGGAAATGGGGGTCCTTGGAACCCAGCTGAGAGGCCCCAGGCCCAGCCTCCTGGGTGAAACTTCTAACAGACTCTTAGAATAAGAAGTTTTAGGATTACTGCCTCTAGTTTCCTATAGGCTTTCTGCATACAGGTTTGTGCTAATTTGCATTAAAATAAAGCTATGCTTATCTGCCTGGAAAATATATCCACACTACCTCAAGCCTTCATCACACCCTCATGTCACAGAAGTGCACTGTTTGTTTAGATAACTGCTTCTGCTCCATTTCACAGTTCGTGACCTTCCTTCTCCTTTCCCTCCAGCCACTTCAGAACAGAAAATAATCGGAGGAAAGAGGAAACCTCCCCCTAAGGGGCTGCTGAAGACTCAGTTTCCTTCCTCCCTAAATGTTTAACAAGCTGCTGATCAAAATAAAAAATATTTTAAACAGATACAACGTCCAGAATCTACATGCATTTATTCCATTAAGTCACTCAGGAAGTAGCGGAAGATGAGGACTTCTGATGTGGAGCAAGACTTGTCCAGTCTGGAGGCAGGGAGGCTGGAGGCTGGAGAGGAGAGGGAGACAACTGGGGAAAACAGCACCCTAAACAGCAGGAATCCACCCCCAGTCAGCTGAACAGGGCCAAGGCCACTGCAGAAAAGCTCAGAAGAGTGGACAGAAGTGGGAGGGAGGCTTTAGGTGTCTGTGTGAAAGCTAGGAACTATCCCAATCCCCATTGGGGTGGACACAAACACCCAGACCAGCAGAGGGGAGGAAATCTTTTCCCTTCTCCCCCGCTAGAGTCTTTGGCTGGCCTAATAATTAAATTGACATAAGACATTAAAGGGGCTTCCCTGATGGCTCAGCAGCAAAGAATCTGAAGAAAAAAAAAAAAAAAAAGAATTTGCCTGCAATACAGGAGATGGAGGAGATGTGAGTTCGACCGCTGGATTGAAGAAGTTCATCCCCTGGAGAAGGGCATGGCAACCCACTTCAGTATTCTTGCCTGGAAAATTCCATGGACAAAGGGGCCTGGCTACAGTCCATGGGGTTGCAAAGAGTGGGACACAACAGAGCACACACAGGCAGGCAGGCAAGACCTCGAGGGAAAAAAATTTAACTTCTTATATACAAGAGCCTCAATGATATAAGGCTTGAAGTGACCAAAGCAGGCACCTTTCGTTTTAGACAAAGGAATGATCAATTTGTGAAGAACTGACAAGACCAAGAGGTTTGGGCTCGGAGCAGTAAATGAGTAAATGAGAAAATTAACAACTAACAGCCTTCTCAGGCTTGAACTCCCTGTCTCTGGTGATAAGGACGCCTTCCATCCCCTATACGGGGAAGGTACGTTTCATGTGGAAGATTTATTTCCTGCTTTCAGGGGAATAAAGAAGGGTTAGAGTGTCTTTCTTGCACCGACTATTTCTCAAGCAACTTTAACTCCAAATAATCAATACGCCAAAGTGGTATACTTAGGGCTGGCTTACTCTGCTCCCCTGCACTCGGCACACCCAGACAATCCAGTTCAGAAGCCAAGTCCCCATCAGCCATTTGTAATGACATCCTCCATCCCCGAAGCCATGAAACCATTAGTCACCAAGTCATGGAGAAGGGGAAGAAGCTCCTAGCAAAACTGGCCTGTGAGTGTTTCCCCGGGGAAAGACTCCTGGTTTTACAGGCCAGCTACTCACCCAAGACTGTCACATTTCATGAAACGAAACCCGGGAGCCTTTCACAAGCCCATGACCACAGAAAGCAAGCAGAACCTGACCTCTTGCAAAAACTCTCAACTGAGAGGAAAAAGCTTCTCTGGAGGTTAGAGAGAGAGAGGTTCATTATACTACAAGTGAGTTTGATGGCATTCCTGAGGATTAAGACTTCAAGTCTCAGGGAACTAAAGTTCCTCACAGGTTTACTTGGTGCATATGACATAATGTTAAAAACAGAACAAAAACTACAGGCACCAATGCACATCTGTTCTGCTTCTAGAGAAGTCCTGTGAGTCTGCCAGAAAGACAGTCATAAGATTTCCAAGTTCAAAAATGAATAACTCACCCCCAAAAAGAAGTTCTATGAGAAATGGAAATCAAGGAGTGTGCATGCCATGAAAGAAGGGGAAAGGGACTTCCCCGGTGGTCCAGTGGCTAAGACTCCACACTCCCAATGCAGGGGGCCCGTATTTGGTCCCTGGTCAGGGAGCTAGATCCCACATGCTGCAACTAAGAGTTCACATGCCACAAGGAAGACCCAAGGCCCCAGGTGCTACCACTGAGACCTGGCACAGCCAAATAAATTAAATAAACAAAGTTCAAAAATAAAGCAAGCAAGTTGCAGATATCAGATACTCTGCTAAACAACTCAACACTCACATCCTAAGGTTATGTTCTGACACTGTTCCAATACCATTTCCCCCACCCAAGCAATTTACTATTGACCCAGTGGTGTTCTCTGATGTATGGCACACATCCACCTCTCTCAACCACACCCCTCACTTCAGCCTGGACTGGTTTTTAGTCTAGAATCCAATGGAAGATCTCACCTTCCCTTGGTTCCCACACTCATTCCTCTCCCTTAGCCTAGAATGTTCACCAGCTTTTCTTTGTCTATCATGATGTTAACAATTTTTAAAAATCAAGGACCATTGTCTCTTTGTCCAGTTTTCCTTAGAACTAGAGTAAGGATAGACATTTTGGTGAGAAACAACTGTAGCTGATGTTGCCCATGTCCCACTGGAGACACAAAATAGCAGCCTGCCCCGTGTCTGGTGATGCCAGATTTGTGGATCACTGTGTTACAGAGGAAAGTTTGAAATGTACAAAAGAGAGAGTAAGTAAACTAAAAGAAAACAGTATAAAGAAATAACACAAAATGAAACCTAGAAGTTATAAAAGATTTTAAAATCTGATTACATAAAAAACTCTCTGCATAGAAAAAAACAATATAATCAAAAGGACAATGACAGACTGTGGAAATACATGTGACATATGTCACAGTCATAGTACAAAGAACACCTACAGATCAATAAGAAAAAGACTGCCAGCACAAGAAATAATGGGCAAACAACACAATAGATTGCTCTTAAAGATCTGAAATGATATTCTATTTCCTCATCAAGAAATTAAATTTAAATTTAAATTATAATGATATACCACTTCGTTCCTATCAGATTAGCAACAAGGCATGGGAGAAAGAGCTATTTCTGCATACTTTTGGTGGGCATATAAAATTTTACCATGGAGGCCAACTTGGCAATACTAAAAATTTAAACAGACGTACCCTTTGCTCTGGGGCTTCCCAGGTGGCTCAGTGGTAAGAATCTGCCTGGAAATGCAGGAGACACAGGTTCCATCCCTTAATTGGGAAGATCCCCTGGGGAAGGGAATGGCTATCCACTCCAGCATTCTGTGTGGACAATCGCATGGACAGAGGAGCCTGGTGGTCTACAATCCATGGGGTCCCAAAAGAGTTGGACACAACTTAGCGGCTGAACAACACAACTCTTTGCTCTAACATACTGTAGGAATTTATCCTATAGATACACTTATACAAAAGCACAAAGATATATGTAGCAGAGTATTTCTTTTTAACAGTAATAAAAGATAGGGAGTTTTGTGGTGCTCTAGGGGTTAAGATTATGCAATTTCACTGCTGTGGCCCATTGTACCTGCAAACTGAGATCCTGTAAGCCACGTGGCACAGCCAAAATGAATAAATGAATGACAGAAAATTTAAATACTCAGCAACAGGGGACATTGAAAAAAATTAAAGTGTAAGCAATCAAAAGAATGACAGGGGACCATTAAAATGAGTGAGGTAGTGTAAATGACCTCAGACAGTAACTTAACCTCTCTGCGCCTCAGTTTACTCACCTGCAAACTGTAGAGAATCACAGTATTTAGTTCATAGAGCTGCTGTGAAACATAAATGTGTCAACATAGTAAAGCACTTTTAACGATACCCAGCACACAGGAAGTGAAGAGGTGTTAGCCAGATGACAGCAATGGTGATGATAGTGGAATGGAATGTTGGGTTCCAATATTTAGCATGAAATGAAAAAGATAAGGTGAGTATTACAGTGTGGGGAAAAAAAGCCCAGTGCAAGCCAGGCGTGTTTGTGGCCAGTGTATACCTTATGCACTTGTACCTGTAGGAGTCTCTTGTTAAGACGAACAAGACAGCCACTAATAGACACCTTTTTCAAGGCATCTCTTTCACCAATTAGCCTTCTGAGTGCTGTACTATGTATATTACCTACTCAAAAAAATTTTTAAAAAGGTATTCTTTTTAAGGAGGTGAAACGGGGTCAGAAGAGGAGAATAAACGAAAGATCTCCCTCCAGGCGGCCCAGTGCCACGGCTGATGCTGAGCATTTCAGCTCTGCCACCACCACTGCTCACAGGCTGTGAGACCCCTTTCTCTTCCTCGGAGACAGGAAAACCAGGGTGGACAGCCAGCACTCAGAGCAGAGGTTAACGATGGGCATGTACCATTTCTCAGGTGGCAGGCAGCTTCCCCCAGGGAGGGATGAAGAACTGCTCTACCCCCCAGGGAGGGATGAAGGACTGCTCTACCATGTCTCACCGTAATCTTCCGGGAAGTAGAGCCGGGGCCCTGGAGAAACCCCACCACCACCTCAAGCCAGCTTACTAGCCTGTAGGCCCCACCCTGTTCCCCCTACAAATTACCAGCACCCCATCTTCCTGCCACTTCAGCGACTGGCCATAGAGCACATGCTCAGGAATGGTGCTCCCACAGGTCTGAGATCATAGCCTAGTGGGCCTGAGTGTGGCTATTTCTCTATCACCTTCTGTTCCTTCCTTAGTAAGACTGGATCAGGGGCTCAGAACATCTCCGGATCATGTTGACAGCACCTATGGTTCTGTGTATCTAAATCACATTCCTCCATCCCCCACTCCCTCCTGCATAAGAAACACAAAATTTTAAACGGAAAATTATTCAAATGTCCTCTCCCTGGAGAGAACGGAAGAAACCCAGAGAGTCCAAAACCCGTTTTAGTTCACATTCCTGCAGCAGAAGAACATTCTTCAAGGACAAGGGTCAGGATGGATCTGTCAGAAGCCAGGACTGCCTGGGGCAGGGGGCTGGGAGGCCTTGGTCTGGGCAGGGAGGTCAAGGCTAACCCATCTCCTTGGAAACTAAGCCCCTGGTTCCCCAGGTGATTTAGCAGGAAGAACAAGGGTGGGGCTCACACTATGAAAGGTGTCTGAATCCAAAAGGGACCTGATCCCTGAAGGAAGCAACCCCCACCACAGCCCCCCACCAGCTTGCAGAAGCCAGAACTGAAGAACTCGAAGGCGGTAACTTCATCTGTTTGGGAGTTGTTATTCAGTTCAGGGATACGAACCACAGGATTCCAGCAGCAGGAAACATGTGGGCTGGATACTCAGGAGATGCTCGGGCCTGAAAAAGCCTTAATTGGAACTGGTTTCCCAAAGCCTCCCACCCAGCTCTCCATGTAGGAGGGGAGATGGAAGTGGGTCACATTCTCCCAGCTGAACTGGTATCACCGTGGGCTCTGACCACACGTGAACAAGTCCGGGGGCACAGAGTGGCCTGGTCTCTTCGCCAGGCCGGCCATTTCCTCCTGCTCAGATGCTGGATGGTTCTGAGGCCCTCCAGACTAAAGCGGCAGCTGGTTGGCACCAGGAGAGCAGTGACACCGAGAGGGCTGGGGGAACAAACATCATCCAGGAGCGTAGTCCCATCCTGGTGTCTTCCTCGCTCTCTGAATGTGAGCAGGCGCCTCTGCCAGCCTTGAGTCCTCTCTACTCTAGCTCCTGCCCGAGGGTGAGTGGACGAACACTGGGTGCTTTTCTAGGACCTGCCGGGCCTCCCAGACTGGGCTTTTTGGAGGGATCGTGAGGCCTGGAGCTGGGCAGACTTGGGGAAGAACAACCCTCCTCTACCCCTACTCAACATATACTGACCCCCGATGGGGCCCACAGACACAGGTGTCCCTGGCTTCATGCCAAGAGCACCAATGCAGCCAGCCCCACAGCCTGCCTGCTGTCGTAAGCCTGCATTCCAAAGTTGGCAGAGGGAGGCCTGGCAGGCAGGGAGAGAATTCTGGAGAGCCAAGGTCTGATGGACTTTTCACAAGAAAAGGCACTGAGGACTTCTCTGGTTGGCCAGTGGTTGAGACTCTGCCTTGCAATGTAGGGGATGCAGGTTCAATCCCTGGTTGTGGAACTAAGATCCCACATTCCTCAGGGCAACTAGCCTGCACACAACAATGAAGACTCAGTGCAACAACAACAAAAAAAGAAAGGCACCAGATTGATGGTATCACTTCAAAACAAAAACTCTGGAAAGAGCTCATCACCATGATCACTCCTCTTGACTTGAACCCAAGTGACAAAGGGTTAAGGGTTTAAGAGGAAACATAGTTCTTACTAGCCATGACTGCCAAGGTGCTAATTGTTTCTGTAGATGCCCACATGAGCGCAGCTTTTGTCAAGTGCAACACGCAAGGGCTCTAATCTCCTAACTCTTCCCGTGCTCTTCTGGGAAACCAAGTACAACCTCCACCTTAACATCTGCCCAGGGCAGGTGCCCTTGGGGCCGATGGGGACATGTGGAAATTATGTCCTGACTGCCCCCACCACTACCCCCGAGAGTTCAAGACACTCTCACCGACACGTTCTTGCTTTATTCACACAGTTCCAACTAGATAATAAACCTCTTGGCCCTAGACTATAAGCTCTGTATGATAAGAACTATTTTTACCCTTTCTCCACAGTACTCTCAGTGCCTGCCATGGGGCCTGGATCATAATAAAAGTTCAGTAAATATTTATTAATTGAAAAAGGAGCCATTAGAAGGAAGGAGGAAAAGAAGGACCAGTGGAAGACAGTCATCACTTCTTGGTATCTTGGTGCTCTTGGTTGACATTACAAAGACATCACAGCAGGGATCAGAAACCAAGCCCTATAAACCCCTTCTCTGCTCCGCCATCAGCAGTCTTCCATCCTGTTATGAGCCACAGTTTACACACCTGCTTACAGAAGCATCTACAGTACAACATGGACATGAGAAATGGAGAAACACAGACTTCCCTGGTGGCCCAGTGGTTAAGAAACTGCCTGCAGAAGACACAGGTCTGATCCCTAGCCCAGGAATATCCCACTTGCCTTGGAGCAACTAAGCCCATGTACCACAACTACTGAGCCTGCACTCTGGAGCCTGTGAGCCGCAACTACTGAACCTGCTCATCCTAGAGCCTGAGCTCAGCAACAAGAGAAACCATCACAATGAAAAGCTCGTGCACCACAGCAAACAACAGCCCCCGGCTGACACGACTAGAGAAAGCCCGAGCAGCAGCACAGCCAAAAATAAATAAGTAAATAAAAATTTTTTAAAAAGTAAGAAATGGAAAAAATTTCATGACCTTCAGCCCTTAAGAAACTTCAGAAGGAGGAAAACGATTTTTGGTCCAGCAACACCCACCATGGAAGGACACCTTTCCCTCCAGGGACTGTTGTCTTCCTCCTGAAAAGGCTTTGTGGAGGATCAGGGCATAACCAGTCTTTAACAACCTAGTATAACAGCAGTCAGAGCTCTGTGCCCTTTCATAAAAGAAGTTCAAAAGCACTTTGGCTCAAACATCATAATGGCCCTGGGAGCTACAAAGGCACAAGTATCATTATCTCCATTTACAATGGAGGAAAGTAAGGCAAACGGAGGTTAATTAGCTTGCCCAAGGTCAGATGAAATGGGGGGAAAAGGCGTAGGATTCAAACTCTGCAGCAGCCTCCAGTGTGCTAACTCTGGCCTCCCCACAATGTCACCCACGCTGGGCTTAAGGGAGATGTTTTTTCTTCTCTCTTGTTTCTGCTGAAACACAGCATCTGAGAGGAGGCCCAAAGCTCAGACATGCAAGTGCCATCAGCTGGGCTTGAGTCTTGACTCTGTTTTTTGACCAGTGTGACCTCAGACAACTTACCTAACCTTTCCAGGCCTCAGCTTCTGAATGTGTAAAACAGTAATAATGCTACTTACCTCAGAAATTAACAGTGAGGACTAAATGAGAAAACTTTATAAAATGTCATTATCATTCATTTTCTCATTTTCTAAATGAGTACATATCACTCTCATAAAAAAAACCAAAAACCAGTTACATGAGAAAAAGGCGGCACCCACTCCAGGTTTAGTTTCTACAAGGCCACAGATAACATGTGACTGACAGGCAGGTCTCAGTCTGCCAATGAAATACACCAGGTCCCTGAGAGGGACTTGCAACACAGAAGTCCTATTTGATTCCTTCTGACTCATGTCAGCCTCTCAAGGTTAGCAGAGCAGATGGCATCTCGGACACTGACAGACAAGTGGATGCCTGAGTAAGGATCTGAAAGGCTGGCCAACTGCCCCCAGTCTCCAGAGGCCAACTCTGGATTCCTGGTGAGCTGAACTCCTGGCTTTGAAACACCATTTCTGAGCGCTCTGCTGAGCTTCTCAAATTTGCTCAGCCCAGGCTAAAGACTGCTTTCTAGGTACCACTGTACTCCTGGATCAAGCGATGTACAGGACTGTAGATCAAATAACCAAACAGGAGGTGTTCAGAGGTGACAGTGTGGCCTGGTGGTACTCAGCAAGACTGGAAGAGAAGTGGGGGATGGTGTGGGGGAGGAAAGCTGCCCAGTCAATCTTGATACGCTTCCAACAAAGACACTGTGACATAGAATTTCCTGGTGGTTCAGTGGTTAGGACTCTGCATTCTCACTGCCGAGGGCCTGGGTTCAATCTCTGGTCAGGGAACTAAGGTCACACAAGCTGCATGGCACAGCCACAAAAAAAAAAAAAAAAAAAGACTGTGACAAATAGGTGTGTGTGGATCCCTGATGCACATAAGAGCAGCAGCAGAACTCCCGTTTACACCAGAATCATGACAACCATAACAAGCTTTTCCTGATGCAGAGAGAAGCAGAAAACATAGGACATGCCATTGTACAGGACAAGACGCTAAGAGCTGGCGATGCTCATTCTCTCAACCCAAGAAATGTTTACCCATTACCTATATACTCAGAATGAAAAGATGGCTTGAGGGAATCTGCAGGACACACAGACGTACACACCTGGACCTTTGTTAACCTAGCTGATGGCTCCCACGCCTCCCAGCTATCTAGGCCAGAGACATGAGAAACCTGATGGGAATAGACGCAACGCTGCTGACTTCCGAAAGCTTTCCAAAAGCAGGGCAAGGAGAGCATGCTCACTGCTCTTCATAGTGTCTGGCTCTCTTTCCTGGGATGGACCCCCAGGAAAAGTTCCCACGCAGTGACTTCCCCTGTTCAGAATTAAAGAGTAAAATCCAAACTCCTCATCGTGGCCACAGATCTAACTCCCGCCAGCTCCTCACTCAGCCCACTCCAGCTTCCTTGGGTTTGTTGCTTCTGCTGCCCTCTGCCCATCAGCTGGGTCTCCACTCAAAATTACCTTCTTAGGGACTTGCCTGATGATCCAGTGGCTAAGACTCTGTGTTTCCAATGCAGGGCAGCTGGTCAGGGAACCAGATCCCACAGGCCACAACTAAGAGTTTGCATGCCACAACCAAAGATCCTGCATGCTGCGACCAAGATGTGGTGCAGCCAAATAAATAAAAATACATTTTTAAAAAAAACACCAAAGTTACCTCCTCAGAGCTCACGAGTTATGATCCAGGCATTCTCCATCTCACTGCTCTCTTTTATTCTCCCTGCATCTCTTTTCACCATCCTGTTTTATTCACATGTGTACTTGTTTACCATCTGTCTCTCCCACTAGAACGTAAATTTCACGCATCTTGGTGGTCTTGTTCTTGGCTCAGTCCCCAGCGTCTACAACAGTGCCTGGCACATAGTAGGTGCTCAATAAGCCATTCAATTTAAGAAATGTTTATTGAGAGCCTTCAAACTTTAACAGTAAACCAAAAAAAGACTAAAATCTCTGCCCTAAAAGAGCTTAAATTCTGATGGGAGATAAGAAATAGATAAATAAATAATGGTGAAATAACAGCTACTGCTTCAACCAAGCCCTTACCAAGAGGCTCAGTGTAGTTCTAAGACTCTAATAGGTATTACTTAATTTAATCCTCCCAACAATTCCATGAAGGAAGTATTAATATTTCATCAATGGGGAAACTGAGGCATAGAGCAGTTAAGTTACTTGCTGAAGGTCATGAAGCTCGTGATGGCAGAACCAAGATCCAAACCCAGGTTTAGTCCTGTGTCTGGACTAGTCCTGTGTTTAGACCTTGGGCTCTGATTAAGAGCTCTGCTTCATATTTGCTGGGTGTCGAATAACTAGTTGCTCAGCACCCTCAGCAGCTGTTCACTGTGGGCAGGGCTGGAGCGAGAGCCGACCCACCAAGGAAGAGCTGCCCTGCTCTGTGAGCGTGGTGACATGGAGACTGCTGGGCTGACCCCCACGTTAGACTCTGGATGAAGAGGAAAGGACATGGACAGGGCTTCCTGGTGACTCAGTGGTAAAGAACCCACCTGACGATGTAGGAGACACAGGTTCAATCCCTGATCCAGGAAGATCCCACCTGCCGCAGAGCAACAAAGCCCATGTGCCCCTACTATTGAGGCTATGCTCTAGACCTGTGCTCTGCAACATGAAAAGCCACCAGAACAGAAGCCCAAGCACCACAACTAGACAATAGCCCTCGCTCACTGCAACTGGAGAAAAAGCCAGAGCAGCAACGAAGACTTAGCACAGCCATAAATAAATAAACACATTTTTCTTTCTAAATTGAAAAAAGAAAAACATAGATAAGGTCAGCATTCCTGGACTCTAGTTTCAGGTGCGGTGAAACACCCAGGCAGGTCAACTGGTACTTGCTGAGTATATTTTGGGGGCGGGATCTAGATGCTGTGAGAGATGGACTGTGAAAGCTGAGTCCAATAGAGACCCTGGCCTCAGAAAGCTTAGGGTCACACATCTGCACATGAAGCTGATAAAGAGACAGAAAGTGACAGGTGCCATTAGCAACTGCATAGACTGTATGGGATTTCAAAAGAGCTACTCAGGGGGCTAGGCCCAGAGGCTAAAACTCCACGGTCCCGATGCAGTGGGTCCGGGTCCACAACGAAGACCAGACTGGGCACAGCTAAACAAATGATTTTAAACAATAAATATTTAAAAAAACAGTTACTCAATCTCTGGGGGCTAGGGGTGCCCAACCGTAAGAGGGGCCTGGCCTACATAACCCCCACGGTCCTCTAGCTCGGAACCTGTTCTGATGACACAGATTTGGAGCGGCATGGAGATCCAAGTTTTATTCCGGTTAATGGTTCAAGTTCATGGCCACTGAGCAGTTCTCCCACCCACTGCGAGATCAGTCCCAACCTCTTTCGGCAACATCCTACAGCAGTGGGAGGGCAATCATGCTCTCGTTTAAATAATGCAGCCGGATGTGGGAATTAAATCCAGTACGTGCTGCCCTCCTCCTCCTCGAAATGGTTTTTAAAGCCCACAAACCATCTTCCCTTCAGGAGGGGGTGATCCATCTGTGAGAACCTTGTCAGAACGTGGAGACCTAGTCACCCTGATCCCGTCAGGATCTCTAGAGACTAGCACAGTGTCTGGCACACAACAGGTGTTGAGTAGGGTTTGCTGAGCTAAACCAGAGCACAGCCAGGTCTAGAAATTCCCTGCCAGACATCTAAGTCTCAGTTGGTGTTCCCTGAAGTTTCACTCTCAGCCTGTCCCTGGGGGATCAGACTGGTTTCATCTCTTTACTTCTGCTACCACTACCCTGGTTCAAGCCACTATCGTCTTTTGCCCAGCAGTTGCAATGGTCAATGCTCCCAACTAGCATCCTTGCCTCTATCTGCCAGGTTAGTCTCTGCTAACCTGACAGCAGGGACTGCTTAGACACGTTTGGCACACCAGACAGGCAGGCATGTGGGGTCTAAAAGAGGCTGGGTATCCAGACTTAGGTGTCTTGGTTACCAGGTGCAAGAAAAAGGAAGGTGGCTGGGGTGGGGATGATGGCAATCATCCCTGCTCCTTACAATCCAGTCTCCATATGGAGGCCAGCATGATCTTTCAAAACTTAGATTTTATCACCTCTCTGCTTAAATCCTTCAATGATTTCTAACTGCACTTGGGGGGAAAAAACCCAAACTGATTCTTCCCACCTTCACAGCACTTACCACTACTAAACTTACTTCATCTGCTTATTTATTTACCCCTTTCTCTTGAGAATGTCAGCTAAAGGAGGGCAGAGGCTATGTCTCCAGACTCCAGTGCCTGGAATGCCACATAGGAAGCGCTCATAACTGAATGAATGAATCTCCATCCCAGGGAAGTGACTTGTATATATGAGGACCACTCACTCTACCAGGAAACCATGAATGACACACTGGCACCTTTATTTATAATTCAAAATCCTGCTTTAAACCAGGGGAAACTTGGTCTCTCTGAACACTTTAATGGTCCAAGAGATCAGTATCACTTAAGAGTCTAAAGCCAGGAACCAGAGCCCAGTATTTGCAGCAGGGAGCTAAGAGTCAGAACCTAAGGACTAACTCTGACTTGCCTCCAGGTCCCTTAGCCATACCCTCATGCCTCAATTTACCCAGCAGTCGGCCAGGCACACTTTCCTAAGTTGTGTGAGTGACAGGCGACAAAGTAATTAACAGTACTAGCATACTTGATTCTCGGACAGGAGGTGACGCAAGCCTCACATCGCGTTATTTGTAAAACTCTTGATTTGCAGCCAACACAGGCCTCCTGGGCCTTCCCAGGGGCTAACCTGACAGCAGGGACTGTTCAGACACGTTCTGCACACCAGAGAGCAGACATGTGGGGCCTAAAAGAGGCTGGGTATCCAGATCTAGGTGTCTTGGTTACCAGGTGCACAGGAAGGTGGCTGGGGTGGGGATGATAAGAAGGCGAGAAGTGCTGTTTGGGGTTCCCAGTGGTCAACCTTGCATATTCACAGATACATGCCCACCATACAGGCGAGACATGTGCCTACAACGTGCACCTTCCAGGAACACTCACGGGGGACACGACAGTTCAGCCAGACTAGAGAGAGGAAGAGCGACCCAGGGGCCAGACCTTGGCAGCATTTAGTTTGGGGAAATACGCGGGGCTCTTTACAGAGGGTCAGTCAGGATGCTAGAGTGGGGTGCAGGTGAGGAAAGAGACAAGAAGGCGCGGGACCTGAGGCTGATAGGCGGCGACAACCACGCCGACGCGATGGGGTGAGCAAGAGTGGATGGCTCGGACACCTGTGGAGGCAACCCCCGGGGGAGGAGAGGTTGAGGACGGCTGGATGCTGGTCTGCCGTGGGATCGAGGGCGGGGGCGGCGAGCAGCAGGAGGCAGCGGCGGCCAGGAGGGGCAGGAAACCCGGCCCAGACCAGGGCTCCGTGCCGGTGGTCCGGCCGGTGGGTCCCAGTCGGGTCGGGGGCGCAGTCCGCGGCCCCTCCCCGGGAGACAAAGGGCTGGCTGCTCCCCGAGCCCCGGAGCGGCGCGGGCCTGGGCGCTGCGGGTGCGGGCCGGCCTCGGCGCTTACCTGGGCCGCCCGACCCGGCCAGGCGGGCGGGGGCTGCGGGTCCGAGAGCGGCACGCGGCGGCCTGTTCCGGGACGTGCACAGCCAGAGCAGCCGCGACGGCAGCAGCGGCAGCGGCAGCAGCGGGAGCGGCAGCAGCGGGAGCGGCCGCCTCAGCCTCCGCCTCCCGCTCCGTGAGTCACCGCGGCGGAGAGGGAAGGAGGCGCCAGGCCGCCGGGGGAGGGACCGGCGGAGAGGGCGGCATCTGGCTCGGCGCGGGCGACGGAGGCGCGGTCACGGCAACGCCCCAGGGGTGGAGGGCGGCAGAGGGCCGGCGTAGGGGCGCGGTCTGACTATGTAATGGGCGTGGCCTGGAATTCTCAGTGTCTCTCAGTGGTTATGTGGGCGGAGCTCTCAGCAGAGAGTTGGGTACTGCGGGGCGGGCGGGCAAGCTCATTGGGCCCTTCGGTAGTGGGCGGGGGAAGTGGCCCCGGGGCGGAGCCACGAGATGGGTGTGTGGAAACCGGTTGCGGGTAGGGCCTAAAGGCTCTCAGGGCAAAGGGGTGGAGCGGGTCGGGGGTTGGCGAGGGAGGAGGGGCGGGGGCTCCGAGGGGTGGGCGGCCTAAGGGCGGAGCCCGGGCTAAGGATGCAGCCGGCGTTGCGGTAAAGCAGCTCTGTATGTCCCTAGCTACTCCAGGAGCACAGTGATCCCGTAAAAATAACGGCCTCTCCCACACATGCGTCTGGGTTTAAAAATGGAGTGGCCACACGAGGTGGAATCCTTAGCAAGACCCCTGAAAAATCTGAAATGGACAAGGTTGCAAAACATTTAGAGACGTGGTCTTCCTGAGTCTTGTAACTGGATATATTGCTACCTTTGAAGCAGTTGGGCCCACTCTTGAACTGGGGGCCTGTCTAACCTGGATCCACCGAACCCCGAGAGCCCAAGAATGGGCCTCTGTGGGTCTGTTAAACTTCGAATATCGCATGTATTGATAGTGAATGCATTTGGTCGGGGGGGCGGGTAGAGAAGGTTGCCCTTGGTTAAAATGTTGCTATTCAAAGTCTGACTCTGCTCTGGTTAGGCAAAATGCGAATTGCTCTGAGCACCCAGCTTCCCTTTTAAAGGGACGCGTGTCTTCAAGCTTGGTCTCACTTTCAACATTCAACTTAACAATTGCGTAGGGCGACACTAACCACAGTTTAGAGGCCTAACTATGCCGCTTTCCCCAGTCTTTCTGCTCCTTTTCTGTCCCATCCTCTTCCACTTCCCTCATTTTTCTTCCCCTTCCCTATGCAAGAAGGATACAAGATACTTTTTTTTTTCTGTTACATTCTCTAATGTCCATATTACTTTTGATTTAATAACTTTTTACTTACAATTGAGGAATATTTTAATTTTATCAAAATCATGAGATTATGAACTTTTAAAGGCCAGAAATAGGTCAACAGTGTCTGTTTCTCCCTCAGCGTCTGGACTACCATGCCCATAACAAGAGCTCAACCAATATTTCCTTATATAGATACTAGCTGATCCTTCAAGTTTCACAGAGCATACCAATATAACAAATTTACACATTCAAATTATTTTCATGTAAATATTGATGTTTAAACAAATTAATTAAAAGTAAACAACTTGCTAGGTTATTCAAGACACAATGTATAAATTCTATTTCAGAAAAAGGTACAATCTTAAGAATAAATGTGGGAAAGAAATGTATAAAAAATGTGTCACTGTGAAATAGTGGAAGCTTTTTCAAAATTTTCATAAATATATTGTGTTTATTGTTCAAAATTACAGTAAGTTCATCAACACAGTCAGGCCTTCATCCCATCAGCTCATCTAGATAGCATCTCTAGATAGCAGGATTACTTCAGGATTAACTCAGCCTCTCCCCATCTGTAGTCTTAGAATGAAACACTGAAGGCTTCAGAGGCAGGAAACATCTGCTAGCTCTGACAGTCCAGCCCTGTCTCTGCCCCTTGGGGAACTGCTCCTCGACACCCTCTACCCACCAGAGGTGCTGACGAGATGACCATTTATAGTATCCTAGCCTTTCCCCTCCACAAAAAAAACAAACAGGGAGATATGAACTCAAGCTGGACCAGTTCACGTGCTGTATTCTCTGACCATTGGCTAAGAAGAGTATATGATCTGAGCTGAGCCAATTGGAGTCCTTCTCTGAAACTTTTGGAAGTATTTTTGGCCACATAGCATGTGGGATCTTAGTTTCCTGACAAAGGATGGAACCCAGGCCCTCTGCATTGGAAGTGTAGACTCGTAACCACTGGACCACCAGGGAAGTCCCTAAAACTTTTTAAGTTAGAAATGAAGGGAAGCTCTTTCTCTCCTATTGGATCAAGAGCTGTAAGGATGTGACCTCAAAAATGTTTACCACCATTGTCTGCTCATCTTGTGGAAAATTCTGAAAGAATGAGGCAGTGTAACTGGACAGACAAAGGGACCAAGATTTGGAGGGAAGGAAATTGAAAAGGAGATAAACTATCATGGTGTGTTCCACGGTTTCAGTAGACCTTGTACCAATTCTGCACACACTATCCCACACTTAAGAGGTCCCCAAATAGGTCTTTCCTCCATCAATAGCTGGCCCCACTCCACCGGAGTTATCGGATACTTAAGCCTATCTTCCACACCACAGTCTCCCTTTTCCCTCACATTCAGTCCATGTTGTTTCCACCCCCAGATCACATCTTGACTCTCCCCAATTCCCACCATCTCCACTTCTCTGCTTCAGTGTAACCCATCATCAGCTCTCACCTAACTCCACCACTAACTTCCAAGTGCTAGTTCAGGCTTCCCCTACCATTCTCTATCCATTGCCCACAGAGCAACTAGAGGGATCTTCTTAAAATGCACTGATATTGTCACATCTTCACTATTCAATGAGTTCTTTTTGTTTTCCTGATGAAGTTCAGAATCTTTAGCATGGCTATCAGGCTGTGCATGACCTGGCTCCAACCTGACCTTGTTCCACCTTTGCCAGCTGAGCTTCTGCCACACAGAGGCCTCCCTATTGCTTGATCAGAGTACTTCCTTCTGCTTTGGTACATCTGAGTGTACAGCTCCCTTTCCATCAATAGCTTTCCCCTACTTCTCTCCCCTTCACCTGACAAAATATTTGGTTTTCTTTGGTCATTTTCAAGGAGACTTTTTCTTTCCACTGAAGTATAGCTGATTTATAATGCTGTGTTAGTTTCTAGTGTACAGCACAGTGATACAATTATATATGTATATATATACACACACACACTTTTTGATTTTTTTACTGCTGAAAAAAAAAGGGAAAATATGTATATGGATATACTTTTGGCCACCTGATGCAAAGAGCTGACTCACTGGAAAAGACAATGATGCTGGGAAAGAGTGAAGGCAAAAGGAGTAGAGGGCGGCAGAGGATGAAATGGTTAGATAGCATCACTCACTCAATGGACATGAATTTGAAGAAACTCTGGGAGACAGTGAAGGACAGAGAAGCCTGGCATGCTGCTGTCTATGGGGTTGTAGACAGTCGGGTACAACTTAGCAACTGAACAACATGTATTTTTCATGTTCTTTTCCATTATGATTTATTGCAGGATATTGAATATAGTTTCCCGTGCTATAGAGTAGGACCTTGCTGTTTATCTATTTTATATATAGTAGTTTGTATCTGCTAATCCCAAACTAAAGGAAACTTTTCTTGACCTATACTAGGCCAGCCCCAGTCCCAACAGGGCCATAAATTCCAGGAGGATACGGAAGTCACTGTGAATAACTCTCACCTAGCACAGCATGTGTAGATGCTCAATAAATATTATTGCATGTAAAGACTGCACCCAAGACTTTCCCTCCACTGACCACCACTCCTATTTCCCCATCTCCATCTGAGACTCCAGTGCTCCCAACCCTCTTCTCACTCTTCACTTAGTAAGTTTATGAGTCTATATTTTATTTTTTCAATTTTCGGGAAGGTCTCTCTGTGTTCCTCGACATATAGGTATCTTTTTTATGGTATATTAATTTATCTGTTTATTTGTTTTTGGCTGCGCTGGATCTTCATTGCTGTTTGTGGGCTTTCTCTAGTTGCAGTAAGCAGAAGCTACTCTCTAGTTGTGGTGCTCTATTTATGTGATTTCTCCTGTTGCAGAACATGGGCTCCAGAGCCCATGATCAGGAGTTGTGGCTTAGCTGCCCCACAGCATGTGGAGTATTTCTGGATCATGGATCAAATCTGTGTCCCCTGCATTGGCAGATGGATTCTTAACCACTGGACCACCAGGGAAGTCCTATGTGTATCTTTAAACAGTTGTTTTCTGGAGGAAAAAGTCTCTGTCTTCTATGAAAGTTAAAGTGTCAGTCACTCAGGCGTGTCTGACTCTTTGTGACCCCATGGACCGTAACCTGTCAGGCTCCTCTGTCCATGGAATTATCCAGGGAGGAAGAATACTGGAGCAGATTGCCATTTCCTCCTCTGGGGGATCTTCCCCCAATCCTTGGATCAAACCCAGGTCTCCTGCATTGCAGGTGGATTCTTTACCATCTGAACCACCAGGGAAGCCCAAAAGCTTTGTGTTGCCCCTTCTATACCAAAGGGATAACTCTAACTGTAAAATTTTCAGGCCAAGTATGAAACAACAGCAGAGCATCAACAGGATACAGGGAAAGAAAATAGTTTTGAAGCAGTTATGTCAACAGTGGTCCTCAAATTATACCCCATAAGGGGGCCTCCTGCCTACAGGTTGAGCAGGTACAAGGTAAGAATTTGAGAGAAAGGAAGAGACTTTGTATTGAATAAAGGAGAGATTTTTTAGTAAAGGAAAAATAAGAACCAACTCTTTGTGTTTTGAAAACCAATTTTAAACACTAATAATTTCCAGTAATACCGAAAGTTTGTCCTCCTATTTACATGTAACACAACTCTAACTTCTCTCGGACAGAGTGACCAAGTCTAGGTGCACAGCTCAGATAAAACATGCCACAGCTATGCATCACTCTCCTTTTTGCCTTGGCAAGTAACTTGTCATCTAATTTTACTTTGGAGATAATAAGGAATTATTAATGGCAATGATGAAAGCATTTTGTAGATCAGTGGATATACATATTTTGTGTCATGAGTGGGGTATGTGCAGCTGTGAACATCTGGCTCGCTGCCAACCTATCGCCAGAGTGTTGGTTCCTACAGCATCTGATACCTACAGTATAGGTTTCCCACATTATGGGAACTTGCTTATACTGTGCTTGGGAACAAGGTAAAGAAATAATCATTTATCTCTTTGGTGACTGTTTTGACAGACCAACATGTCTTGTAAAAGTATTTTGTCTGTGTAGCCTCAAAGGTTCTAATCATCTAGGAAAGACAAATCAATATAAGGCCTCAGTTTGAACCCAAATATTCAGCCTATTAGCCTTGAATACTGGGATCCAAGAATATCCACTCTTCTCCCAGTTCATTTATCACCTTTTATTCCCCTTGATAGTTACTATCCAACTAAGTATAAAAAATTACCATCCCTAAAATCAAAGAGTCTCTACTCTTTGGGAATAAATGACAAAACAGCTATCTTTCCCCCTAGCACAAATCAATGAATTTCATATCTGTAGATGTTGCAATGTTATCAGTGTATTTAGGTGTGACTTAAAAGATCGTCCCTGACAAGCAATTCTTTCCTCACCCTTTGGACCACCAGCTTATTGTTGCTAACAAGTTGTGGGGCCTGTTGTTATTAAATATTTGTAGCTCTGCTCCAGCCCTTCACTGTTCTGAGAGTAGAAATTTTCAAACCTGAGAGTATAAACCCTCGTGTTACACACTCATGTTTAGCTGTTTGCTATTTCTCAGACTGAGGTCAGAATTTGCAGTGATGTGACAGACACTTAGATTTTGCATTTGGGTCCAGCAGAGGTTGCTCAATCTAAATGAACTTTGTGGTTTTCTTTTCTCCACACAGCTCCCCTCACTCTCTTTATAACTGTTCTTCTGGGAAATTACTTCCCATCAGCAGTATTTGCCTCCAGCTGGTGAATTGGATGGGGCTTTTTTTTTTAGTTAATAAACACTAAAAGGCTGAGAGCAGCAAATCTACACCCCGGTGGTGCCAGCTAATGAAGAGCCTCACATGAAAGCTTATGCAAAGGGGACAGGCAGAGTGCAAATGTCCTGGGATCCAAGATTATCCACTCTTCTCCCACACGCTGCAAAACAGACACTAATGATTATTAATTATTTAAGCAAAGAAGATGAGAGCCAACACAGGCAGCAAAAGGGAAAAGAAGGAAGCTGCCTTCTAGGAGCTTCTGCTGAAATCATTTTAATTAGTACAGGCTATAGAGCCAAGGGAGATAGGCCAAGATACTTAATAGTTAAAGAAATCTTTAAAAATCTTCTACCACTTTTTTCCTTTACAAAAAAGAAAAGACAACTTAGGTTATACTTGTGTACATTGCTGACAAACTGGAATATGAAGTGGCTGCCACGGCCTGTCCTCTCTCATGGCATCGCAGGCCAGCGAGTGATAGGAGGCGGCTCAGCCAGGTCTTCACAGGTTCTAGTGATTCCTGATGCTGTGAGTCCCAAGTCTCCCCTCGAAATACATCTTTCTTGCTCATACACACTAAGGACACTGACTGTCTAAAGCTGAAGCTCCATCCATTTTTTCTCTGTACTGAAACCTTCATGAGATTTTCACTTCAAATTTCAAACATTGTTGGGACTTTCCTGGTGGTTCAATGGTTAAGACACTGCACTTCCACTGCAGGAGGAATGGGTTCAATCCCTGCTCAGGGAAATAAGATCCTGCATGCCACCAAGCGCAACCAAAAAATAAAAAAATAATTTTCCCCCAAATATTGTGTCATTTCTGGTAAGTTTTACTTTTTCTTTGGATATATCAGGATACCTAGAACAGTTTCTTCCTATTATATAAGCTGTGACACTGTTTTAAAAAGTTAAGAGCCCTAAAAGGCACAGTTTGATCTTATTTTTAAATTCTTGGGTGATCTCCATTTGTTTGAAACTCATTGGTAGTTCTGCAGTGCAGCCTTTCCAAATTGTCAATTCCCTGGCAGCTAGTGACATTTCCTCTTAAAATCAAGAGTTTTCATTTCTAACTCAGTAACATTTAGAGATCTAATGCTCATTATTACTGTAGCTAACCTGGCTCTGTGACTAAGGAGAGACCGTGTTTTCCTTGCAGGTGTCTTTTTCTGACCTTGTTCCACTATTCACATTACCTTCCACTAGGTTCCTACAGGACATTTCAATTGAACTGATTCAGAACTTCATCAACATTTCACATGTGAGCTATTATGTATCCCCTGACTTTTGTTCAAGCCTAGTCTTTTAGCCAATCACAGGTCACTGTTCTAAGCTGGGGATAAAGCAGTAAATTAGACACATGTCCTTGCCTTCATGATGGGTGAGACATACAACAATGAATTACACACTTCAATAATTCATTGCAATTATAGTTAAGTGCTAAAAGCTGAAATACAAAGGGCTCCAAGGCCATATAATTGGGAACTGGTGGCTTGGGGGTAAAGAATCCACCTGCTAATTCAAGAGACGTGGGTTCAATTCCTGGGTCAGGAAGATCCCCTGGAGAAGGAAATGGCAACCCTCTTCAGTATTCTTGCTGGGAAATCCCACGGACAGAGGAGCCTGGTGGGCTACAGTCCATGGGGTTGCAGAGTCAGACATGACTTAGCCACTAAACCACAACAACAGCCTTGTATTAGGGTCAGGGAGAGCTTCCTTTGGAAAATAACATTTAAGCTTACACTTGAGATGTAAGTAGGAGTTAACTAAGCAAAGAGTAGAGAAAAAGGATGCACACAGTGGGACCAGTCCATAAAAGTCATCAGGAAGAAAGAGAGGGTGGTGAGATTAAATTACTGAGAGAGAAGGCTGGTGGCTAGAGTGCAGAGTGATGGGGAATGAGGTCAGGCCCTTCTCATGCAGGAATTTATAGGTCATGCTAAACATTTAGAATTCATTCCCCAAAGGTTTAAACAACGTGACATGGGTTGATTTGTATTTAAATAGATGAGTATGGTTTCTACAAGGAGAATGGACTAAAGTGGAATAAGAATGGCATATTAGTGATTGCTGCATAAAAACCCACCTCGAAACTCAGTGGCTTAGCAAGCATTTGTGGCTTTTGTTCTGGGGTCAGCAAACTGCCTGGTGTGGGTGTGCTTCAGGCTGTGGGTTGACTGTGACTCTGCTGGGTGAGGCTGAAATCAACAGAGTTTAGCTGCAGACTGGGATTAAGTCTGCTCTCTTATCAGCTTATTCTCCTTGAACCAGAGGCCACACAGGGCACTTTTCTCTCATGATGAACAGTAGAAGAGCAAGGGCCCCGAGCAAAACTGTGTTAAGCACGCTGAAGACATCTCCATAAACATCCATCAAATTCAGTCTCATGGCCTGAAAACTGCAGGATAAGGCAGTGTATTCCACCTCAAGGGAGAAAGATCTGAATAAATACTTGTCGAGTGATACTCCAATATATCAAAGCAGCTATGATCAAGGTATTTTCTATTCTTGATGGAAAATAAATTGTAGAATCTATTGCTTTCCCCATCCTAATTCACCTTGCCTTAGTCCCCAAATAATTGGTTTCATTTTGCCAAAGCCTTTACTGGATAGAATATATTGTTGTTGTTGTTTGGTCACTAAGTCGTGTCCAACTCGGATGCAGCACGCCAGGCTCCTCTGTCCTCCACCATCTCCCGGAGTTTGCTCAAATTCATGTCCATTGAATTGGTGAATCCAATCATCTCATCTTCTATCACCCCTTTCTCCTTCTGCCCTCAATCCTTCCCAGCATTGATCCTTCCAATGAATATTCAGGGTTGATTTCTTTTAGGAATGACAGGTTTGATCATGGATCACAACTTTGTGAAGGGGCTTGCATAACTCAATGAAGCTATAAGCCATGCCTTAGCAGGGCCACTCCAGATGGATGGGTCATAGTGAAGAGTTCTGACAAAACGTGGTCCACTGGAAAAGGAAAATGGCAACCCCTCCAGTATTCTTGCCTGGAGAACCCCATGGACAGTATGAAAAGGCAAAAAGGATAGAATATAAAACTATATAATATTATTAGTTTAGAAAGGCATAGTTGAAACTCAGTTTACAATGGAAAAGTCTGGCACAGTGCTATGTACTCTCATCCATTTTTAGATCTAATTTACTGTTTTGGGGTGTGGGTTGTTGTTTTTTTTTTTTTTTTTTTTTTTGCATTTTTTCTTTAGAAAATTATTGGAGAGGAAAGCAAATGTTTCCCCCCACCCCCAAAGTCCTGATTTATGTCAATTCTTGTGCTCAGCTTTAACTAGGATTCATTCTTTTTTTCCCTTCTTACAGTTAGGCACGCATTCACAGCAATAGTCCTGGATCTCTAATAAGAAGCTAGTCTTGCTGTGTGGACATCAATATTTTTGGTGGGGTGTGAGGCTGAGAGGAGAGTTCATGCAGCTGGGAAGCAGCCTGGGGAGTAAAAGTGAAACATTTTTAGCTGAATTCAAATGGAGACAATTCACTTAAAGAATCCAAAGGCTTTAGCAGTATCTTGGATTGACTTTAATGAGGAGTTAGACGGAAATAGCTACAGGCTCCAGGGGGCAGCCCAAACCTATTGAGGATCCCTCCTGGGAGATAAAAAGGCACTCACAGAGTTCGCATCATGAAGTGGTGTCAGCCTCTTCTATGCCCCTAGCACAGCGCTCAGCATGGGAGTGTTTCTGCTCATCTTTACTAATTGGTGGCTAACTACAGACAGAATAGAAAAGGATGCTTATCTTTACTAATAAGTGAAAAAGCTTTCTTAGAAAAGAGCAGAAGACATGCTCATAGGGAAGAGGAGGCAGGAATCCTAAAGCTAGCATACAGGTGACATGCGTGACTTTTTAAACCAACTTTGAGCAGGCAATTTCAATTTCTTTTCAAAGAAGATATATAGAAACAGAATGCTGAAGGGGCTGCAGTGTCTGGAAAAGATAAAGGGGCTAGTTGTAATTTGCCTTCCATTTCTGTTGCTAATGACACCCTACTGAGATAAGACTATCATATTAACACACAAATCCCCACAAATCCAGTAACATCCTTTCACTAGGATGTCTTGGGTTATTATAAGATCTGTTTAGCACAAATTATATCATTAAAGGAAATTTAACAGAAAAGGTGATTTACCTCACATCCAGGAAAAGACAGGAGAAACAGAATTGTAGGCATCCCCCACATTAGATACTCCTAGTTAATTTATGATTATAATTTCCTACTACTTCAAATATCTAGATATGAATACAAGCTTCCCTTAGTCAAAGCAAACACACATAGACTGTAGCCCACCAGGCTCCTCTGTCTATGGGATTCTCCATGGAAGAATACTGGAGTGGGTAGCCATTCCCTTCTCCAGAGGATCTTCCTGACCCAGGGATCAAACCTTGGTCACCTGCATTAGAGGCAGATTCTTTAACATCTGAGCCACCAGGGAAGCCCCAAAGCAAACACAACACCTTCATTTTACTAAGTATTCTTAAAATGTATATTTAAAGATTTTATATAATTTTAATGAAAGTGGCATTATTTAATTTCATACAGTTCCTTATACTGTAGCTTCAAAGCAATTAAACATTTAATAACCATCCTTCACAAATTATCTACATGCATATATAGAGGTGACTTGACAAACTGGGGCTAAAGTTAAATATGAAAGAATGGCACAACTAGGACTAGAAATGCAGTGATAGGATTCAGAGGACACACCATCCCACGATGTGGCACCTTAGCATATTGAATATTTTAAGCTGAAGGAATCTGAAAAATGGCATCAGTAGTACTTTTGACCTTCCCATGAAGCAGGTCACAAAACCCTCATATAAGATGCACCCTCCCCAACACCTGGAAGGAAGGAGCATCCTTATCTTAGAAGACAAGAGACACAGAAGAACTAGAACAAACAGATCTGGCTGTTTCTCTCAGTTTATTACACTTAGCTCACCTTTGTTCTATCACATTTTTCCAAGACTTTTCACTTGTCATCACATCTAGCATAAATACACTCAGGTTTAATGGTTTCTCTGGGTCTTCATTGCCTTATGAAGGCTCCCATGTCACATAACACTTACAGGAAATAAATTTGTATGCTTTTCTCCAGTTAATCTGCCTTTGTTATAGGGGTACCAGTCAAGAACAAAAAAAGGTAGAGGAAAGATATTTTTTCTTCCCCTATAGGAGTATTCTCACTTTCTCTCCATTCAATATTCTCCAAAACAACTTAACCTTTGAACAACATGGGTTTGAATTGTGTGGGTCAACTTATACCCAGATTTCTTTTACTAAATACATAGTATAGTACTACACAATCTGTGGTTGGCTGAATGCATGGATTTGGAACCATGGTTACCAAGGGCTGACTGTCAAGTTATACATGGATATTCAACTGTGCAGAGGGTGGGCACTCCCAACCCCCACATTGTTCAAGGGTCAACTGTATTTTAGTGAGATATGCATTTTATATTAATGATTTGATTTGATAATTTCAGTTTTTTGCCCCTCAGTGTGGCTTGCAGGATCTTAATTCCCTGACCAGGGACTGAACCCAGGCCCACAGCAGTGAAAGTCACTAGACAACCACTGAACTTCCTGTAAGATATATTTTAAAATGAGGTAAATATAGATGAAAGAGATCATTTAGTTCAAATTGTACAGATCAGAATTATTTCCAAGTATAATCCTCCTTACAATATGTGAAAACATATCTGAAATAATGATTCTAAGGACCCATCTAACTAAGATAGAGTAACAGATTGGGTGGGAGTTTAGGTCTATTTAAAACACGATTTTATCATTATAAAATAAATCTCTTGGTGATACTGACATCTAAACCTCTGTTACCATATAAACACTTAAGAGTCTTATGTTTTTTTAAAGACTCTATCCAATATGCATTTTAGAAACTTTAGCAAAAAAGAGCTAAGTAATGCCTGTCATGTATCAGTACTCAATAAATGTCTGATGAAGAATAGACATCACACTCAGAAGAGGTAGCAGATAGAAGAATCTATCCTGGCTTCCATATAGAAATTATTGTTAAGATTTCTCTAAAACACATTCTCTTCACTTTCAAGACCTAAACCTCACCGGGAAAAAGCACATTTTGAGTTTTTCGAACCAAAAGGGCCTAGTATCCACAATTTGTCCAGTACTTTGTAACAAAATTAACCTGGCATAATCAACCACCCTCTCTGGCAAGAGCAGCACTGTGGGGGTCATCTGAGCCAGCGTGGTGGGAGCAGTCAGGCTCCCTGGGGGCAGGCACACACTCACATCCCTCATCTCTGCCCCAAGCGCACAGATTAAGAGACAAGAGTCCACGTTTTCCTTCCTGAGAGTGGAAAGTAGATTTAGGTTCTGTCTGCATGTACTCTTACTTGCTCATATTTTCTTGCAGAGGAATAAACAATGCACACTTCTGGAAGACAGGATGAAAAGAAATGCCACGAGGCTGAAGCTAAGGGACTGAGATTCTGCCGGTTTGCTTCAAAATTACAAATGCTCATCTCCTGGGTAACTATGAAACAAAATATTTAAATAAATGAGAAAAAGCTTAGAGGCTTTTGTTTGTTTTGGTGGTTCAAACACAATGGAAGTTTATTTCTTGCTTCCATGAGTTTAAAGTGAACTTTCCTGATCGGTGGGTGGCTCTCTTCCAAGCACTGACATAGGATGCCAGACTTACTGCTTCTTACAGTTCTGCTGTCTTTAAAAAATTTATTTATTTTTACTGAAGTATAATTGATTTATAAGCTCAGAACTTTATAAATCAAATCTAAGGTATAATTTACCAAGACCTAGAATAAACTTGATGTAAAATTTGAGGTATTAACAAAGTTTGAAAAAAAAAAAAAATTAAGGGAATTCCTGGGCACTCCAGTGGTTAGGACTCTGTATCTACTGCAGGGGGCATGGGTTCAACCCGTTTGGGGATCTAAGAGTGGGGCAGCCAGAAAAAAAAAGTCTTTTTAAAAGATGAAATAATTAAAAAAAAACCCACCACATTTTCTAAAACCATGGCCAACCATAGGATTAAGGCAATCACGTATAGTCTAATCTAGGCCAAATATCTGCTTTTACCTAAATCACTTATCTCTTTGATTATTATTAAGGGTCACTGCCTCAGTTTTCAACCTGGCCTGGTTTATGAATACTGTGGGAATAAGGCCAGGCCTAAAAAATCTGGTTTCCACGCAAGCCAAAAATGGGAAAAAAAAAAAAAATCACTGAACTCTTTCTTATAGGAAAGAAAAGTCCCATGTATATATAATTTAACAGTAACAAAAAAAAAACAGTACTTGAACTATGAAGACATTTTAGAGTAAACAATTAAGATTACAAACTCTTAAACCATATAATGAAATTATGACAGAAACACACAATCAGAGGTTCTTCTGGGAAGGCTTCAGAAGTTCACGGCCACAGTTGCTAGCATTTGGGGCAGAGTACCTGTGATTGATGCATAATCTTAATAAGAACTCTTACTAGCATTATCTTCCTCTTTTTTAATTCAAAAGAAAACCGGTGGCTCTCCTTGACCTCCTTTATGGAAAATATTTTTATTTGTTTATTTTTAATTGTGGTCCATTGTCTGAGGCTGTAAGGAATCTGATGTTCTCAGAGGAAAACAATCAAGCATTAGGAAGCTACAAACTGACAGCCTCAAACCTCACCAGTGGTCCCTCTGCCTGGAACAGCATGAGCTTTCCACTGCGAACTCTCAAGAACGCCATTGAACCCTTGTATTTCAGGTCCCTCAGTCTCTGCTTTGCTGTTAGTGTGAACAGGGAGAGGGGCTTTCAAAAAGAGAGTGAGGGGGTCAAAAGGCCATACCTAGTAGAGCGTATTTTCTAACCTGCTTTTTGCAACTTAATGAAAATACTAAATACTAGTTTCCCCAGTTTAATTCCAAGGCCACACAGACTGGAAGCAATTACAACTTGTTCATGGGGGTCTGTGGGAATGCTGACAGTTTAAATTTACATATTAATGCTGAAAAACATTTTGAGAAGCAAAGAAGAGTGTTTTTTGGTCTTGGTAATGACTAGAACAAGAAAAAAATGGACAGGAAAGTGGTTGAAAAGCTCCAGGCAAAATGGTCCGGGTTTATTTCTGCTGTAATAGTTTCAAACTATCCACCATTCACTGTAATAAGACACTCTTCTAATGGTGGATTTGCTCAGTCTTTTATTCTGCCTAAGATGATCGTTCTTTGGCTGAGTGTCTTCAATAAAAGGCCTAACAATCAAAGTTAAAAATCCATCTGTCTCAACTCCAACTCATTCCTGGGAACAACTCATTCTACTGCTTGATTTCTTCTTCAACCACCCACCTAGAAAACCTAACTTACCACTCACCAGGTTTTAAAAAAAGCAAAACACTGAAACAGAAATTGTTTCAAATTATATTTCCTTAAACAGCCAGGTTGGACACTTGATCACTGGAATTTACTTCTGTGGCAACCCCAGTTCTTTGACAAATGCAGGTATTCTTTTCATTAAAATATCAGCTTGACCCAAAGATGTCAAACAGCCACCCTAGCATTAGTTATTGCAGTCTGAGACCTCTCAAGAGGTCTAAAAAACCAGAAGATTAAATATAGCAAAATATGAATATAAAAATAGTTTACAAGTCATTTAATAACTACAGTTATATAGACTTTTCAAAGTATTCACTTTTCAAATTATTCTAAACTGATACCAAATTTGTGAAACAAAATATATCATACGGCCCTTGAAAAAACTGTTAAATGGTAGATTAGCTCCAATGTAAAACATCTTTCTACACTAACAAAGAGAGGGCAATGCACAGTAATCCTATGTAGTGGGTAGCTCGCACTCAACTGAAGAGAAAAATGAGGCTCAAAAAGATTAAGTACCTACCAAAGGTCACACAGGCCTGACTGACAGTGTCTTGCTAGGCAGTGCAAACCTGGCCACTATGAAAGGAAGATTAATTTTAAATTGAGTAGTAGTCATTACTTACAAATTGAATACATTACTGTGATTAATGACAAAATACTTCACTTTAGGTTAGTTTCACAGAAAGTTTAAGGGAAACCAAAGTTTAAGGACTCCAGATTCACTTAGGCCCCTTTCAAATATCAAATACTTCCAATTTTCCTTGTCCTATTACTACTGAAAGGGAAGGGAAAATATTACTATGAATTAAAAAAAAAAACCCAAAACATCCAAAACAGGAGTTCTGTTCCTAGGTACATACCCAAAAGAAGTCAAAGTAGGTATTTAAACAAATATTTATACGTTAATGTTCATAGTAGTGGTAGTTTAGTTGCTAAGTCGTGTCCAACTCTTGTGACCTCACAGACTGTAGCCTGCCAGGCTCCTCTGTCCATGGGATTCTCCAGGCAAGAGTACTGGAGTGGGTTGCCACTTCCTTCTCCGGGGGATTTTCCTGACCCAGGAATCGAACCCAGGTCTCCTGCATTGCAGGCAGATTCTTCACCAACTGAGCTAGCAGCAGTACTATTCACGAAAGCCAAAAAGTGGAAAAAAACCAAATGTCCATCAAGAGATAAACACAGTGTGGTACCCATGCAAGGGAGTATTTTCAGCCGTTAAAAACCAACGAGGCACTGCCACATGCTACAGTGTGGGTTAGCCTCAAGAGTACTATGCTCAGAAAGAGGCCGGACACAAAAGGTCCCATGCTATATAACGCCATTTATACCAAATGTCCAGAATGGGTACATTCACAGAGATAGCAAGTGGGTGAGTGGTTGCTGAAGGACTGGAAGGAGGAGTGAGTGACTGCTTAGTAAGTATGGGGGCTCCCTCGGGGGTTATGAAAATGTTTTGGACCAGATAACAGTGATCATCACACAGCACTGTGAGTGTACTGAACTGTACACTTTAAAATGGTGAATTTTATGTCATGTGAATTTCACTTCGGTTAAAAAGAACACACAGAATAATGAAATAATGATGACTGAGCTCAAAGCCCTAAACAAATAGCAGGTAATCTGCTTTTCCTTAGTTTGTCACAATTTAATGAGTTTTGGATCATCACAAACCAATACATAAAAAACTACCCATTAAAAGTTCCAAATAAGGCATTAATGTAGCTGAGTTCCCCTAATTTGTCCAGTTGGCAGAGCACCTAGGAGATTTTACAGTATACAAGAGCTTTAAACATTTTAAGAATGTTTTTAATTTTTTTTTTTAAAAAAAAAGAATGTTGAGAAAAACATGTAAGAATATAAAGTAGCCAGAGCCTGGGAAACAAGCTGACATACATACATATGCGAAGATCTACATATTTGAGCGTGCAGAGACTAAACACTCAGGAGAGAAACTGGCTACTCTATTTTGCATTTCTCCAAAAACTGAAGAGTAAACAGTAATTTATGGTCACCACCCTCTGGGTCTCAGCAAAGAGGTCACACAAAGGGAGGGCCTCGAGCTGCCACTTCCAATTGCTTCCCTGGCCGAGCAACGCAGGAGGTTAAGTTACCTCAGGAGACTCACAACAGGGCTCCCATTGTTCCAAGCTCAAAACTCAGAGACACAATGGGCACCATTCATATCAAGAGCTTACAGGCTGCAGAATGGTCCCTCGGTGAAAACTTCTTATTGGGACACTGAATTTTCATAAACATAGACTTGTACAAATATGCCTTAATTATTTTTTAAAAGTGGCACAAAATAAACAAAACTCAATGGACATTACACCAACAGGACACCCAAGTCTTATCCCCAGCTCTGTCTCTAATAAGACTTCAAACAAGTCACTTGCTCTTTTTGACAGTCATTTTCCTTGTATGTAAAATGAAAATGATTTCTAAGATCACTTAGAACTCTAAAATGCTATGAACATATATGAGGTCCATTGATGTTGCTACATTATTTACTCCAAGTGGGGATAAATTATGAGCAGAAAAGAACTGTCATTTCACATCTTTTCATTTACTATCAGCATTTAAGAACAGGGAGGTTTAATACAACAGGCGGAGACATTGTTTTCTCTTAAACAGACAAACCATAATGAACAAGGTCCATGAGGCCTTCCATCCCAACAAGGACAGAATCACTGAAGCGCATATCCCTACACAAAGCACAATGACAAAAGGCATAGACAAAAGCCATGAGTATGTTTTCCCATCACCTTTTCTTAGGTTATGAATACATTTCATGAATCTCTTGACTTCTCTGCCATAACTCAAACTCCCCAGAAGAAAAATACCATTTACAATAAGAATGTGATCAATGTCCCAAGCTTTCACACCATATCATTTTTTCGTTTTTTCAACCTCAAAACTTGCCAGAGCAAGAACTTTGTCTCCAGACCCTAAGGAGAAAGACACATAATAAACAAAGACGTCATTTCAAATGCATTTACAATTCCAGGTAAAGAGAAGAAAATCTATCACATAGATACTAAAATAGGAAATAAAATGAGCTTCTATTATTGGTGCATTATCCTTAAGCCTTCCCACTGCTATCTCAATTTCTTTCCCCTGCACAAACAACTCAGCTACACAGGCAATTTATTGGTTACAGACATTTTAATTCAGGTATGAAATAGAACGTGTAAAATCTTAATTTACTTTTATATTTACATTTAGCTGACAAATATTTTTAAAACATTAGGCTATACTAACTTGATTATTTTTAATTAAAAAGTATTGGGAAATAAACCCATTAAAAGAGTTTATAGAGAAAATAATTCTGGTTTCACTGCTAACTCAAGACCATCATTTTATCTCACCCACACCATCTGTCAATCTGATGCAATAATTCACGTCCAGCTTTCAGAAATACAAGAGTACTCACCAAGGTCTGTAGAGACTTTCTCAAACTGGCTGAGAATAGCACCTGCGTTTGTTGACAAAAAGTTCTCATCATCTGCAGTCAGCTAGACAAACAAAACAAAGCCCAAAGGACTGAGTTCAGATGATAACAAGTGGTTCTAAGACCACAAATTAGATCACAGATCAAGAAGCTATATACTAGGGACTTCCCTGGTGGTCCAGTGGTTAAAGACTCCATGCTTCCACTGCAGGGGGCACAGGTTCTATCCCCACAAACTAAGATCCCGCAAGCTGAGAATCTGGCAGGGGTCGGGGTCAGGGGAGTGGTTCTATACCAAACACTTCCCACTTTTTCCTTATACCTAATATATTAAATTAAACACAGATACCTTCTCTCCAAGCTTCCTGAGAGCTGTAAGTATCTCCACTTTCTGTTGAATATACAGGTCTCTTTCCAGCTTTCCTACCATGAGATCTCTATCCATCTGTAACAGATGAAT
Source organism: Antilocapra americana (assembly GCA_007570785.1). Classification (NCBI taxonomy): domain Eukaryota; kingdom Metazoa; phylum Chordata; class Mammalia; order Artiodactyla; family Antilocapridae; genus Antilocapra; species Antilocapra americana. Next base: position 28,011,135 of record ML663557.1, read on the forward strand.
GTGAAGCATATGGTATTTAAGTTAAGAACATTCTTTGCATAAAATCAAGCTTTTCAGATCTACTTTTTAAAGAAAAGATCCTTTACTGATTAATATTATAAAAAACTATAGAAACAATTCAAGGTAAACATGATAGGAATGTTCTCACACAGTTCTAATATATCTTGGTACTAATCATAACCATGGTCTTAGTTACAAACTCTACTAAGGAATTAGTAGGTCAACAGCTTCCTTTAAAGAGGAGCGATTCTCTAAGAACTCTATTTTATTACTGAAGTGTGGTCTACAGGCCTGAAAGAGACAACTGGTTACAGATCCCCTGGAACTTTGATTAAATATCACCTCTACCACCAGAAACATGGAGAGCACGTCCTACGCCTTGATCCTATTCTATGTACATAGACACATTGCATTAGTAATAGTGCACACACACATATTACTCCATTTAACCCTCGTAACAACCAGAAGAGGTATCATTACTGTCTTTTTACGAACGGGGAAACAGCAAAAGAGACTGAAGAAAAGACCTCCACCAACATCATGTAAGTCCACAGTAGAGCAGGGGTACAAATTCAGCTGATCTGTCCCAAGTCCATGCTCTTAATCACTAGACTATTAAATTACCAATGGTTGCATATAACTTATTAACATCTTAATTATATTCATGTCTATAAACAGACTTCCTCAAGTATCAGGTTTATAAAGATGTTTGAAATTCTTACATAGGGAAGGCCACACACACATAAACACTGGTGCTGCTAATGAATGCTAGATGGGATTTCAATTCAGAGCTCCATACTAAATAGTAAAACTTTGAATGTGGCATCTTAGTAGAAGCAGTCAGTAGTGATTTAAACTACCATATGCTGTTTAAACCTCTGTATTTGTTATCAGTAAAGGACTGATTTTGTCAGGAAACTGTGGGTTATGGCTCTAAAATCAACTGACAAATTTTTTAAAATAAGACTACTTTTTAGAGCAGTTTTAGGTTCACAGTTAATTGAGCAAAAGGTACAGAGATTCCTCATACAGCCCTTGCCTCCCCCACTCATGCTCGGTCTCCCCGTTATAAACATCCCCTACTAGAGTGTACATTTGTTCCAACTGATGAACAAACGCTGACACATCATAATCACCCACAGCCTATACTTTACATTAGGGTTCACTCTTGCTGTTGTACATTTTCAACTGATCAAGTTTTAAACTTCAGAACATCACACTGAGCAAATTCTAGGGCTGAGAAAAGAAATACACAAAGTGATTAGATCAACTGAAAGAAACTTTACCTCTGCTAACCTTGTCCGAAGCTGACCTGGTTGTTTCTTTGCAAATAATCTGATAACCTCTGGGGTTTTAAAGGCCTGGCTGATAGCTGCCTGGATAGCCTAGAAATATAAGTTTAAGAAGGTTAAAAAAAGAAAAGTTCAACAAATCAAATATTACAATATTTGATTGACGGATCTTCAATTTTTAATAGGTCTTCTTTGTTCATCAAATACTGTTACAACTTTAATTTCCATTTGCTTTTCCATGCAAGTCACTGGAGTAAAACATACAACTAGATGAAGATCTGGAAGCAAATGCTGTTTTATCCATAAGTAAACATTCCTCTAGAAGTTACACCCTCAACAGGGTATATTTTCTATTAATATTTTAAATATATTTACTGAGGGAAAAAAACCACAACAAACTGTGTCACCAATGTAAGTAAATTATGCTTACCAGTTGCATTCCACTTAGTTCATCAACCAAAGTCATATTTCCAGACATAATTTTCTTCAGTGAATCATTAAATTCACTTAGTTGCTCCAGAGTTTCCTTTTTGGTTTCTTCATATTCATCTGTATCAAGTTCCTCTCTGAAGTGTAATGGACATAATACAAAAAAATATAGAGTTTCAAGAGAAGACACACAAAAAAACTAATCAGTATTTATACACCAAGGTTTCAAAAACATATATATATATATATAAAACATACATATATATATATATAAATATAAAATACACTGGTGGAAAAAAGGCTGAAAGGAAATATATCAAAAATATACCTAATGGATGTGTTCAGATACTAGTGTGGGCATTATCCTGCAACACTGATAACTTTGTTTTTGTTTTTTCACCAAAGTGAGGCAAACTTAACAAACTACATAATAACTTCCTTTTAGGCAGTCTCTGAATCAATGATATAACCTTATGCAAGATATTTAACTAGCCAAGTCTCAGATTATCTATAAGAGGCAGATAATGATGGTACCTTCCTTGCATTAAATGAAACATGAAAAGTTCTTGGTATAAAATAGGTATTTAATAAATAGTTGTTATAATTATCATTATCATTGTTCAGTTGCTAACTCATGTCCAACTCTTTCCAATCCCATGAACTGCAGCATGCCAGGCTTCCCTGTCCTTCACCATCTCCCAGAGTTTGCTCAAACTCATATCTACTGAGTTGGTGGTACCATCCAATCATCTCACCCTCTGCTTCCCCCTTCTCCTCCCACTCTTAATCTTTCTCAACAACAGGGTCTTTTTCAATGAGCTCGCTCTTCCCATCAGGTGACCAAAGTATTAGTGCTTTAGCTTCAGCATCAGTCCTTCCAGTAAATATTCAGGGTTGATTTCCTTTAGGATTGACTGGTTTGATCTCCTGCTGTTGGAGAGCCAGAAAATGGCATTTCCATACAGGTGCTGAGGGAGTTTCATTACCTATTCTGTGATTCCCTATCAGGGGAAAGGGGAGCTGAAGATTTTTCTGGCTGAGGAAACTCACCCACTATCACTACCACCAGCACAACTGTACTCCAGCCCACCTGCCCCTTCACAACCATCAAAACATTCATGGTGGGTAAAATTTTATGTACTTTGAAACACAACAACAATGCAGTACTTGCCATCTGGGTACTCCAAACAAGCCATTTAATAAACATTTACTAGAAAAAGAGCTCCTATATATCAAGTGCCTGCTTTGGGCCAAGCATTAAGTCAGTCTCTTCATCTGAAATGTTTACAACAATCTTCAAGGTTGTTAAAAAGCAATGAGCAGTCTTAGACCTTTGAGCAGTTAAGGGTGAAAACACATACAATAAAGTTCAAGTAATACCTTCTCAGCTTGATACCAGGCAGGGCTACTTTAAATACTGAAGACAAGATGGGTATTATTTCCATTTCACACTTGAGGAAATGGAAACTCGAGGTGGTTAAGGCCCAAGTTCACACTCACTTTGTAATTAAGCTAAAGACTTTAATATCCCAGGCTCTTTAACTCTAAAACCTATACTGAGTTTAGTTGTCCAGCAGACAAAGTGCTGTGAAGAACACTACAGGGGAAACCGGAATCACACATGGGATTGCACAAACAGAGCTTATAATCTAACTGCAGAAAAAAATGCCATTTTACAGCATAGCTGTATACAATTATACTATTACCTGCATTCCTCCAGGTCTTGTAATTGCTGCATTAGTCTATCCAACTGTTCTTCTAAATTCTGCTTTAATTTGCTTGTCTCTGTCTTTCCTCTGGAAGCCATTTTAATCTCTAAGTAGAACAATAAACCCACATACGGTACTGGTTATTTGAAATGATTCAATATAGCAGTGCAATTTAAACTAGATTATACTCCTTCTGAGCTACAGGTGTGGGGAAGATAGCTGTGCAAAGAAACATAAAAGTTTAAATTCAGATAGTAGTAACACCCCACAAAAACACCTGACAGTCTTAATTGACTTGACAAATTAATTAGAAGTTTTAACTATTGATCTATCTTACTAAACAAATTTGATAGATGAAAATAGATTCATAAGGAAACAGATCAGGTGTGCCTCTGCTCTACAAGATTCATTTTAACATTCTTTTTCATTCTTAGTAAGTATACTCCAGGACTCAGAATACTCCTAGTATTATCTTGTTGGCCTTTGTGTACATTTACCTAATGACTTGTAGGCATGAACAACTTTTGATATGAATTTTGTCTCTGGAAATGTGCCCATTTTTCTATGGGATTATCTTTCTGTTACTGATTCGTGTAATATATATAAAGTCTTTGTTTTTATGTCGCAAATATTACCTCTTGTCTCCTGATTTTAAATTTTACTTATGGTAGTTTTTGTTATGGTAACTTATTATTTTTAATGGCCAAACCTATCTTCTTTATGTCTCCTTAGTTTTGTGTCCCATGAAAGCAGGCTCTAACCATACAAGATTTTCAAATATATACTATTTGGGCGGAGGTGGGGGGAGCGGGCAGAGGGGTCTGTGCCACAGAGCTTGCAAGATCTTAGTTCCCCAATCAGGGATTGAACCTGGGCCCTGGCAGTGAAAGCACTGAGTCCTAAGCACTGGGAAACCAGGAATTCCCCAAAATATACTATTTTGTATTCTAAGACTTTTATAGATTTTTTTTTTTACATTGAGCTCTTTAAGCACACAGTTTTTGTTACAGCTGTGAAATAGGGATCTTTAATTTTCTTTCAAATGGATAACTAACTGCCCCAAAACTGTTTTACTGGTATTTACTTATGCTACCTTTGAGACTCAATAGAAACAGACTCTGTTTCATTGACAATATTCTGGTCCTAAGGCATTACTTTGCTATTTTATTTATTATAGCTTTAAAGTTGGTGTACACAGATGACTGATAAGGAGTTACCTTTATTATTGTGGGTTTTTTCCTCCAAATTCTTGGCTATTCTTGTACATTTTCTCTTCTAAATAAATTTAAGAATCAGTTTGACAACTTCTTTCCAAAATTCAATTTTGACAAGAGTTACATTAAAATTAATATGAATAAAACCTAAATCCTTGAAATTTTAATCTTTCAATTAAGCAATATATCTCTCCAATTACCTAGGCTTTCTTTCATGGTCTTTAGTTTTGAAAAAAAAAGTATTACTCACAAAGGCTTTGAATACTGGCTGGTCTTAGATATTTTGTATTTTTGGTTAATACTAGAAATAGTGGTTTTGTTATTACAATTTTTTTTTTCCTTTGGCTGTGCCAGGTCTTTGTTGCAGCATGTGAGATCTTAGTTGCAGCATGTGAGATCTAGTTTCCTAACCAGGGATTGAACTGAGGGCCTCTGCATTGTGAGTGCAGAGTTTTAGCCACTGGACCACCAAGGAAGTCCCTGGTATTACAATTTCTGATTATTGCTAAGGTATAGAAAAGCTCCTGATTTGGTGTATTGGTATTGTATGCATTTACCTTAACATTTATAGTGTTTGAGTTTTTCCATTTACAGAAATTACACTCACATTCCTTTTAGGAAACATTAATATTACATATATTCATCAAAACCTAAATCCTAGGGTAAATTTTTGGCTTCCCTGGTGGCTCGGCTGGTAAAGAATCAATCCTTGGGAAGATCCACTGGAGAAGGGAACAGCTACCCACTCCAGTATTCTGGCCAGGAGAATTCCATGGACTGTAGAGTCCGTGGGGTTGCAAAGAGTCAAACACAACTGAGGGACTTTCACTTTCTTTCTTTCAGGGTAACTTTTGAAAGCATTTAAAATTTTCCTACACATAATCATTTCCAAGTGATTCCACATGTGAACTTTAATGAAGGAGATTCCTCATATGATATTCAAAACAGAATGCAATCAGTGAAAACCTAGACTTACTACTGCATCTTTTATCTTTTTTTACTGTATTTTTAAAAATTGGCTTAAATCATCTATAATCATGAATAATATATAAATATAAATGAGCTACATTATAGCCAGAAGTGTAACTTATTATAGCTTAGTTCATGTACAATAGGTTAGCCAGAAAGTGATTTACTATAACTATGTTTCATGAATAATTTCTCGGGAAATACACATTGACATTTTTATTTTAAATCTGTTGAATTTTTCAGTGTAAGTCAAGGGAAACCTAATGTAAAATAAAGTGTGTTTTCAGGCTTAATTTCCTACAGTCCAACCACACTGGACCACTTGCTGTTTCAAAGCATATCATGCACTTTCATCTTTCTCTTTTGAGCCTGTATTTTTTTTCTACTTATCAAGGCCAAGTCATTCATTCTTCAAGGTCAAATTTCACCTTCTCCATGATACCTTCCTTGGTTCCCTCCCAGTCACTAGATTGTGAGTTATTTGAGAACAGGGGGTTTACATTTTTTTTACACACCACCAACTGGCACAATGCTGGGCAGACAGAAAGTACTGGATAAATAACAGGTAAACGAATAATGACAACTGACTGCTTTATCCATTGCATTCTATATCTTAGTCTCTATTTAGCACTTTATCTGCCTTTAATTATATGTGATTTCATTATAGCTTGTTGCTTGTCTGTCTTCCTCTCCAGACTGTAAACGGAGAGCAGAAAATTAAGTCTGATTCCTTTCTTAGACTCTTCAGCATTTAATACAGACTGCTGCTGCTAAGTCACTTCAGTCGTGTCCGACTCTGTGCGAGCCCCCAGAGGGCAGCCCACCAGGCTCCCCCGTCCCTGGGATTCTCCAGGCAAGAACACTGGAGTGGGTTGCCGTTTCCTTCTTCAATGCATTAAAGTGAAAAGTGAAAGTGAAGTCGCTCAGTCGTGTCCGACTCTTGGACTGCAGCCTACCAAGCTCGTCAGTCTACGGGATTTTCCAGGCAAGAGTACTGTAGTGGGTTGCCATTGCCTTCTCCGTAATACACACTAAATAGTCAATAACTGAATGAACTGCATAAAGGCACAACGTATTTTAAGGAGGTAAAGGTATTTTAAAACAATTTCAGGTAAGATAGAAACTCTTTAAAACCCTACCCTGATGCTAAGTTATTTGAGGTTTAGCTCAGAAAGATTAACTCGCGGGCACCACCTAGTATTCAATAAAGGTGGTGCACCTTTTACCCAAATGCAAAATTACTCTCTAAAATTAATCTGGAGAGGAAGGTACTCATTCACGCTCACCTCTCTCTTAGTACTCTTAACTCTGCTCAGCGCTGACCGGTCTCAAATGGCATAAACCTCCAATTCTTGAAGTTCCAAGTGTCTTAAACTTGAGGAAAGCGAAACTTCTCATTAGGACTAAAACAGGCTCAAAGTTCAAACCACCTAGAGGTAGAGTTGTCTGGGAAAAAGGAAACGATTAACGAGTGGTTTTATTTACTATATATAAACGTGGCCTAAAGCAGTCCGGAAAACTCCACTTAGGCAGCCAGAGAATGTAACACAACCTCTCTTTCGAGGAAGACTTCAAATGGGCGGTAGGGGGTTGGAGGAGGGGGAGAAACCCCTTTTCTCTCGACTCCGTCTCCGGCAGTCGTTCTCAGGTTTTTCTAAAGTCGAGGGGATGACAGAGGAGAACCCCGCACCCAGACCTGCCTTGAGGGAAGCTGTCAAAGCCAGAAGCACGGAAACGGTAAAGGTGGCGCGCACAAGTTTTCCCTCCTGGAAATGAGCAGCGTCCGGACCTCAAGCATTCGGACGAGGTAACGGAGCAGCTCCGGTCACAGCCCCAAATCCCATTTCCCACCGGGGAACTTGAAGCTCCTACATTTGGTCCTGCGGCGGCCGGCTCGACTAGGCCCGGCTGCCACCAGAGGTCGCCGGGAATCCGCTGTCCCCAAAACGCTTCCGCTCTTCCCAGACCAGAAACCAGACTACCTCCTCAAGGCACTCTAGGTGCCCTCTCTACCTCCGCCTACCCGAAAGTTCCAGAGTTAGGAGCCAGGGGCCCCGCCTACCTGTGGGGCCCAGCTCGGCGGACGCGTGCAGGAGGAGCACTTCAGTCAGACGCACGCACTTCCGGTTTCCTGGAGCCAATGTGAGTGCGGCCGTGGGTGTTACCGTCATTGGCGTTCGGGCTGCGGAGCGTCGCCCGGAGGACTCGGGCCTCTCTGCCCTGAGGACGTGGTAAGTCCCCACATGGAGTCCCTGAGAATCCGTCTCTGGCCGAGGCAGCCCAGGATTCCTTTTTAAAGCCGCTAGCACAGACGAGTCCAAGATGTTGGGCTCTTTGAGGGTCAAATACAACTGTCCCTGAAGCAAGATCACATTCTTGGTTTGGGACAAGGAGTCTTGCCCCTTCATTTTTTCTGCTTCTCTCTGTGGAACCAAAACCCTCGGTAAATTTCTTTTTGGCCTTTGGAACAGGTGACTTAACTCTGAAAAAAGCAGAATCCTTTTCTAGAAGCTTCTTGGGCTTGGTGGAAGCGAGGCGGAGGGCGCTTATGTTTTTTTCTGAAATCCTTCCCTCCAAATCTGTAAAAGACTAGATCCACCTTCCTGGTAGCGGTTAGATACTCACTCTTTTTGAGAAGACTACTAGCTTTTGGCAACATTCTTACAAGTTACTCAGAAATTAGGTGAAAACCGTCTTCAGATGTTCGCAGCCCATATCCTTGAAGTTATTATTAATTCACAGGACAACATCAAGGTTTAGGGAGAAATTGTTTCTCCGGTTTTGCCTTTAAAGATAATTCTGTTTCAGCCACGCAGGATAAACTTACAAGATTACTATAGAACTCTACCAAAATGAATTATCTGTCCAATCATACAATTTCTTACTTATCACAGTAAGTTGTCTTTCCAGGTTACAGTTTGTATGTGAAACCACCGTTCCAAGTTCAACTTAGAAAAGACTGTTGACACACAAGTTGGAATGGTTCCAATAGACTACTTTGCAAAACTCTTTGGATTCACAGAACTTCTGTTGTAAAAGTAAGTAAGTGACTATTATATTAATAAAATTAGCTCTAACTTTTGATATGTGACTGTGGGTGGAAGTGTCAACGTTTTGGGGTAATATCGATTTCTCAGTGGCAAATGATTAGGGTCCGTGCTGCAGAAAACAAAATTGGAAAATATACATCTTTTGTCATTTGAAGATGTTGCTGGATAAACATCTCCCTGTGTTTGTCCCCTAATTTTGATGATGATAATAAGATGTTCTATTTAGGCTTTTGTGTTGGTTTTAGTGTGTGTAATTTTAGAAGCAGTGAAGGAAAGGCCTCTCCATATATGCATTGTATTAATATTTGCCTGCTCTTTCATGGTGCCTTAATCTGATTCAGAGGCTCTATGTTGAGAGTTTTCTTACATGCTTTGGGTTCTTGTTTAGAGTTAATGGGTAATGAAAAAGTATTTCTAGTGCATAGGCAAGAGAAATTGGTTTAGGATCTATTTTTCAAACAAAAATAGAATCCAAGCCTGGAGGGAGGTTGGGGAGAGAGGAGAAGAAATTGGAAAAAGGAATGAATGCTAAGTAGGTCGTCACAGGAGAGAGCATTAGGGAATGTAATCTCAGAACTGGGAGTCATAACTGGAAAACCAGATAAATACTACCTGGCAACTGGAGGAGTTTAGGACACTTCAACTTGGACTTGGGATAGAGTCCAGAGAGCTCTCCAGCTAGGTAAGGAAAATGTAGGGTCAGATGAAACTTAAGTGGCTAACAAGAAGTACCATGAGCCAAATGCACTCTGAACACATGGACCTCTTTTAAATGTCTACCAGTAGATAATGTACCATTGTAAGTCTGTGTAGTGGTTAAGAGCATGAACTTTCAGAGTCAAGGTTGTTACACAAGCTATGAGATCTTGAGCAAGTTCATCAACCTCTTTCAGCTTTAGTTTCCTCATCTGTTGAAAAAGAGATAATAGGGGACTTCCCTGGTGGTCCAGTGATTAAGATTACACTTGTCCTGCAGGGAGCATGTGTTTGATCCCTGGTTGGGGAGCTAAGATCCCACATGCCTCGCCCCCAGAAAAAAAGGAGGGGATAATAATAATACGTGCTTCATTAGAGTGTTATAAGCATCACATTGTTGTTGTTCACTTGCCAGCTCGGTCCGACTCATTGCGACCCCATGAACTACAGCAGCCCAGGCTTCTCTGCCCATCCCTATCTCCCTGAGTTTGTTCAAACTCATATCCATAGAGGCAGTGAGGCCATCCAACAGTCTCATCCTCTGTCGCCCCCTTCTCCTCTTGCCCTCAATATTTCCCAGCATCAGCGTCTTTTCCAGTTAGTCGGCTCTTCACATCAGGTGGCCAGACTATTGGAGCCTGAGCTTCAGCATCAATCCTTCCAATGAATATTCAGGGTCAATTTCCTTTAGGATTGACTGATTTGATCTCCTTGTTGTCCAAGGGACTCTCCAGAATCTTCTGCAACACCAGTTTGGAGAGTGTCATTTCTACAGTGCTCAGAATTCTTTATGGTCCAACTCTCACATCCATACAGGTCTGCTGAAAAAATCATAGCTTTGACTGTGCATACCTTTGTCATCAAAGTGATGTCTCTACCTAGTATCTTGCTTGGTACATAGGAAGAACTCAATGGATGTTATCAATATAATTATCACCATCATTATAGTTACATAAGCATAATTGCAGATAAATATATAGATACATTTGTCTGCACTGGGTCTGTGTTGCTGCATGTGGACTTTCTCTAGTGTGGCTAGCATGGGCTACTCTTCCTTGCAATATGCAGGCTTCTCATTGCAGTGGCTTCTTTTGCTGCAGAGCATGGGCTCTTGGGCACTTATCTTCTGTAGCTGTGGTACACGGGGCTTAGCTGCCCCAAGGAATGTGGAATCTCCCAGAGCAGAGATCAAACCCATGTGCCCTGCTTTGGCAGGTGGATTCTTAACCACTGGACAACCAGGAAAGTCCCCAGTAGTTCCATATTAACTTTTAAAAATTATAGGAAAGTAGAAAAAGGAAGAGAATTCTTCATGGAATTTTTTGACGTTTCCCTCATGAAATGTTTTAACTATGACATATATAATTAGGAATCCCATTTTAACATATCTTTATTTTTACAATAAGTAGAATATAAAGACTAGTGGTATATTAAATATAGCCAAGCTTTCAGATTAGCTGAGCATTTAGAAATTCAGTATTCCATTTAATTCAATTAGTATTTAGAAAGTTTTCACTGTCAGGGCTTAACAGCTGTGAAAAAAGTAACAGGAAGACTAACTTTAAATTTCAATTTCTTTACGTTTTAAATGGAGTGTAGTGGGTATCAAACACAAAATTTTTTTTTCTTATAGTAAATTTAATGAGTGTAATGCTTAATGTTTTATTTTCTCAAACTTCCTCTGACATTCTCCCAGAAAGTTGCTTCTAGGTGCACATACCCAACATTTTGCTTAGAACTTCAGAGACATTATACCCCTGGATCCCAGGTCCCACATGTGCAATGTGCATGTCTAACTCTTTTCGACCCCATGGTCTGTGGCCCACCAGGCTATCTGTCCATGGGATTCTCCAGACAAGAATACTCCCCATTTCCTCCAATAGGGGATCTTCCTGACCCAGGGATCAAATCAGTGTCTTCTACGTCCCCCCCATTGGCAGGTGGATTCTTTACCACTGTGCCACCTGAGAAGCCCAGGTCCCAGATAAAGAACCGCTAAAGCATCCCCCCACAATGTTGCTCAGAAGTTTTCCACTTTGAATGAATATGGATTCTATCATAAAGTGTTGCCAGTCTGTGAGGGAGTACTGCTGTTAGTGGCTGTTTAAAGTATGAGGGGGCTAAAAAATAAAAGCAGTTTTAAAACTGTAATTTTCACCTGTATCGGAAAGAGCATAATTTATATTTCATAAGATATGAGTAACATCAAATAAATGTTGTTTAATGAATTTAAGTTTGGTGAAACCAGATTTGGTTTTGGAGGAAATGATAAAACCATAAAAGCAAATGAAAATTCAAAAAGGAATGAATTTGGTCATTTGTAGAGCTGTGGATGGACCTAGAGTCTGAAATTGGGTCATTTGTAGAGTTGTAGATGGACTTAGAGTCTGTCATACAGAGTGAAGTAAGTCAAAAAGAGAAAAACAAATATCAGATATTAATGCATATAGATACATAATCTAGAAAAATGGTATAGATTAACCTATTTGCAGGGCAGGAATAGAGATGCAGACATAGAGAACGGACATGTGGACATAAGGTGGGGAAGAGGAGGGTGGGATAAGTTTCAAGAGTAGCATTGACCTATATACACTATCGTGTGTAAAATAGAGCCTAGCAGAAAGCAGCTATATAGCACAGGGAGCTTAGCCAAGGTCTCTGTGGTGACCTAGAAGGGTGGGTTGCTGGAGGTGAGAGGGAGGCCCAAGAGGAAGCAGAGTAGGTATACATGTAGCTGATTCACTTTGTTGTAGAGCAGAAACTAACAACATTGTAAAGCCATTATATGCCAATTAAAAAATGTATATATATTCATGTAGATTCTTTTACGGTCTTAGCTGTCAGGGAAGCCCTAAAGAATCTACCTGCAATGCAGGAGACATAGGTTCGATCCCTGGGTCAGGAAGATCCCTCCCCTGCAGAAGGGAAGAGCAACCCACTCCAGTATTCTTCCCTGGAGAATTTGACGAACAGAGAAGCATAACGGGCTATAGTCCATCGGACACAACAGATCGAGTAACACTTTCACTTTTCATGTAGATAGGTTTTAAAATATAATAACAATAATAAAAGGAACTAAAGAGAAAAGCAAATGAAGATTCAGTTGTGTGGGTTGTGGATTAAAGTGCTGGTTAAATTAAGCTTCCAGTTATGCTTATCAATTAAGAAGTAGAATTTCATTTTCTGGAGTTATGTTAAGAATGATTCATACTTTTAAGACACAAAAGTATTAAGCAGCCTTGGTCTTAAGAAGCAGCTTCTTGTATTTAGAAAGAGTAAGTTAAAATTTTTCAGCTAGAGAAAAATGGCTGGATTCTGAATGTACTTTGAAGATGGAGCCATTGAGAGTCCTAATGGGGTGTGAGGAGAAGAAGAGCAGTGCCTTTAGGATGATTTGAGGTACTTGACTTGAGCAACTGGAAGGGTTGGAGTTGTCATCAGCTCATATCTTCAAGTAGATCAGATTTGGGGGTCGGGAAAGTGAAAGTGAAAGTCAGTTGCGTCCACCTCTTTGCTACCCCATGGACTGTACAGTCCATGGAATTCTCCAGGCCAGAATATTGGAGTGGGTTCCCTTCCCCTACTGGGTTGGGAGGGGATCTTCCCAACCCAGGGATAGAACCCAGGTCTCTCGCATTGCAGGTGGATTCTTTACCAACTGAGCTATCAGGGAACCCCGGGGGCAAGATAACAAAAAGAAACTTCTGATAAAAATCTTGAGATAAATTGACATTTGACATTTATTTGACATGTTAATAAGATCTGAAGAATGTAAAAAGGCTGTTAAAAGTGAAAGTGTTAGTTGCTTAGTCATGTCTGATTCTTTGGGATCCCATGCACTGTATCCCGCCAGGCTCCTCTGTCTATGGGATTTCCCAGGCAAGAATACTGGTGTAAGTAGCCATTCCCTCCTCCAGGGATCTTCCCGACCCAGGGACTGAACCTGGGTCTCCTTATTGCAGGCAGATTCTTTACCATCTGAGTCACCAAGGAAGCCCGTGTTATTTTTAAATAGTTTCTGTTAGTCATAGTAAGAGAATTACTTAAGGGGATTTCACTGTTAACATACGAGTTACCCGAGTTTCTAATTCCTAAGTTTTAGCGCAATGTTTGGAACATGGAAGGTGCTCAGTAAGGGTTGGTGTGGAGAATGGATAGTGTGTTGAGTAGGTAACTTCTCCTGCAGCAGGTACCACCTGAACAGAGAAGCAGATGGAAAGCAATCATCCCCATTTGTGAAGGTCTTTGTCTGTCATCAGTGTGCTTGGAGAGGTTTGTATTAAACTTGCTCCTTCTGGGACTTCCTGGGCAGTCCAGTGGCTAAGATTCCACACTCCCAATGAAGTCCCAGAAGGAACAAAAACTTAGATCCCACATGCCTCAATTGAAGATCTCAAATGCTGCAACTAAAAAAAAAAAAAAAAATCCCACAGCTAAGACCTAGTGCAGCCAAATAAATAAATACATAAATAAATATTTTTTAAAATAAACTTATTTCTTCTGCCAAGAAATACTCTTCTTTTTTCTCAAGAAACATCATTTTCTCCCCATCCCAAAGACTTGAGAGCATCTATGAGTAGCTAACTTCTTAAAACCCCTTAGAATCTGTGAATACACACCGAACAAGCCAGAAGACAGGACAGCATGGCAGGTCAGTTGGCTGTTTTCTCTAGAGAGCAGTTTACTGTCAAGATGCAAGAGATTGGTGTCACCCAGGTGGAGGAGTTCATGATGATTTTTACTCTAAAAGTTTCCACTGCACTTTTAAAGAAGCCATAGATTGACCTTGTTCAAATATACAGTCTGGATCACTGTGTTCTTTTGAAACTAGACCCCTTGTTCATTACTAAGATTTTTATTTTTATTTTTTCCTTCTCTGTACTTACTTTTATCACAGTCATCCAGTGGGTGCCAGAATAAAGGAGGTTCAGAAAGTCTAAGTGATGATCTCAAGAGTATCTAGTAAGAGATCCTTATTGAGGCTGAATTTGGTTGTGAGTCGACCCAGTGATTTTGGTTGACCTGTTCATCTTTATCCATCGTCAGTGCTCATAAAACTGTCACCTGACAACTTTCTTCCTAATGACTGGTCGTTTTTATGTGCTTCCGGTTGTCATGGCTCTGATCGCTGACCACTTCGTCTAGGAGTAGCAGGGTGGAGATGGTCATGTGCTTGCTGGCAGTGGTCAAGTGACAAGGCTCCTGGAAAAGACTCAACCTGCTAAAGACACATATCTAAGGCAGGGGACCAGCAGGGCTCAAATTCTCGCTTCAGACTGTTGATTCAGTGTCTGGCCTTGGACGGATCACACTGGCCAGCCAAGTCAGCCCCAGGCTTGAGAAAAGCACTGTAGGATAAAAAATGGGATCTAATTAAATGGAGCAGAAATAACATGAGAAGGATGACCTTTTATTTTTTTTTAATGTAGACCATTTTTAAGGTCTTTATTGAATTTGTTACAATATTGCTTCCACTTTATGTTTTGTTTTTTGACCCCAAGACATATGGAATCTCAGCTTGCTGACCAGGGATCAGACCCACAGCCGCTGCTTTGGTATGCAAAGTGTTAACCGCTGGGCTGCCAGAGAAGGATGGCTTTTACATCCCATTCTAACCCTCTCCATTTTTTTTGGCCATTCTGCCTTTGGGATCTTAGTCCTTGACCAGGAATTGAACCTGTGCCCACTGCAGTGGCAGCATGGAGTCTTAACCACCAGACCACCAGGGAAGTCCCAGGGAAGGATGGCTTTTTATATCCCATTCTAAGCCTCTCCTTTTTTTTTTTTGCCATGCTGCCTGTGGGATCTTAGTCCTTGACCAGGAATTGAACCTTTGCTCTTTGCAGTGGGAGCAAGGAGTCTTAACCACTGGACCACCAGGGAAGTCCCTTTCCGCTTTTATGTGCTCCTTGGAGCACCTGCTTTAAGAGGAACTAGGGCTTCCCCTTGCAACGTAGCAGGTTGACCATAAGTTTCCACTTGTGGGAAAACCTGAGCAAACTTTTTGGCCAACCTATAGCAATCGTAGCTGGGCATTTACTTCCTTTGAAGGACTGGCACACCTTTGACAGGGATAGGTTACTCTGGAAGTTTGTGATTACCTGTCGAAACCAAGCTGCTCACTGACAGCAGCACAGACAAGAAGTACAGTTCAGGAGTGGTTTTTGCCTGTATTTGGGAAGAAAAGAGCACTGTGAGGAATTACTTGTCTTATAACTGCAACACATATCTCAAATGTTTTGGCTGAAAGGATTTTTAAAAAGGCACCAATTTAGCAAGTTTCCCTGGTGAAATGTTTTGACTGTGACATGTGTCTAATTAGGAGTTCTTTCTCTCCATCTTTATTCTTTTGAAAGGTTTATTTTTTAAATTTTTTGGCTGTGGTGGGTCTTGATTGCTGCACTGAGGTTTTCTCTAGTTGTGGCAAGCAGGGGCTACTCTTCATTGTGGTACCCGGGCTTCTCATTGCAGTGGCTCCTCTTGTTGCAGAACATGGGCTCTAGGCACACAGGCTTCCGTAGTTGCAGAGCATGGCCTCAGTGGTTGCAGCTCATAGACTTGGTTGCTCTGCAGCATGTGGGATTTTCCAAGACCAGGGATCGCACGGGTGTCCCCTGCATTGCAAGGCGGACTCTTAGCCACTGGACCACCAAGGAAGCCTCCATTTCTATTTTTTTAGTTTGAGGTAGATGATAAATGTTGAAGACTAATGGTGCATTGTATACAGCCAAGCTTTCAGATTAAGATGAGCCTTTAGAAATTCAGTATTTAAAAACATACACAGTCGGTTGCCAAAAATGTTAACACTACGGTGCAGACTCCCTCGATGAAGGATCCCACACCAAATACAGAAAACATCCTCTTTAGTGCCTGTGGGACTGGTTCCATCCAAATAAGTAGCACAGTAAAACCTAAAAAGATGGCAGAACACTTCAGTTTACTGGGTTGAATTGCTTCAGAAATATTATATTCTTTTAAAAAAAATTTTATTAAAATATAGTTAATCTATAATGTGTTCATTTCTGCTGTGCAGCCAAGTGACTTGGCAACCACAAGTCTATTCTCTGTGTCTGTGAGTCTATTTCAGAGATATGTTTCGAAGATACGTTCACTTGGGGCATACTTTAGGGTCCACATACAAGTGATATTATGTGGTATTGTCTTTCTCTTTCTGACTTCACTTGTGGCTTCCCTGGTGGCACAGCTGGTAAAGAATCCCCCTGCAATGTGGGAGACCTGGGTTTGATCCCTGGGTTGGGAAGATCCCCTGGAAAAGGGAAAGGCTACCCACTCCAGTATTCTTGCCTGGAGAATTCCATGGACTGTATAGTCCTTTGGGTCGCAAAGAGTCAGACACGACTGAGTGACTTTCACTTCTGACTTCACTTAGTGTAATAATCTCTAGGCCCATCCATGTTGCTGTAAATGGCATTATTTCACTCAGGAATATATTCTTGAATGCAAAGCTAAGTCATGGTGTTCCCTTGTGTATCTATTGTGGAACAAAAGTGCTCAAAACTTGACCAGGCTGTTTTCCTCGATAGAGGTCGTGTTCTTACTATTAGCAATGCTGATGATAGTAATTGTGACAGATCTCTTTTTAAATAATTCCCCGATTATCTCATTTAAATCTTACAGCAAAACTGCGAAACAGTTTTTAATCTCCTGCTTTTTTTTTGTTTTGGCTGCACCAAACATCTTGTAGGATTTTAGTTCCAGGTATGGATTCTAGGCCTCGACAGTGAGAGCATGGAGTTCTAACCACTCTACCACCAGGGAATTCCCTTAGAAATTAGACCGGGAAGCTCCGGGAGGTGAAGTATTAATAGCTTCTTCTGTTTGGGGTGTTGGGGTTTGAACTGGCCTCCCTCAGTCTCCATAGCCATTTAGGGGTGCTTGAACTGCCCTCCCTCAGTCCCCATAGCTGGTGCTCTTGTTTGTTGCACACACTGCCTCTTGTGGAGTTGGGGTTTAGTAGAGACTCTCGAATCCTGCCTAAGGCACCCAATAACTGTTTTCATTTTATAAAAATTTAGACATTGTCTTTATTTAAATTGCACATCACTATTAGAAGTTCATACAAGAGAAAATACAACTAAAATTTGTTAGCTAAAGTATTCCTAAAACTTCTACACATTTCAAAGTCCAACTCTTCTGTATTGCTTTTTGATTTCAAGTAGTCGAGGTACCTATGTTTCTCCCCATGTCATCTGCTCAGTATCTAATTATTGAATGAGTGGGTAAATCTGATATTTTTATGTTATAACTATAAAGAATTTTATAATATCAAAATGTTTATATTGAATTGGCTGAAAAGTTCTTTTAGAAACCTGAATAAATTTTTTGGCCAACCCAATATTAAGTTGGTTTCATATCCAAATTATAGGACAACTCGAAGAGACACTAAGGAGCATTTTAAAATTTTCCTTCACCTGAATTTTATTTCATTTTTAAAAAATAATTTATTTTAATTGGAGGGTAATTACTTTACAGTATTGTGGTGGTTTTTGCCATGCATCGACATGAATCAGCCACGGATGCACATGTGTCTCCTGCATCCTGAACCCCCCTCCCCCTTCACCTGAATTTTAAATGTGAATTTTTTCTCAGGTTTCAGTCTGTGAGCTCTTGAAGAGCAAGAAGTCCTATCTTATCCATTTTTATTCTAGCAGCATCTGGCAAACAGACAATAAGTATATGACTACACTTATTAAGAATCACTCCACACTTACCAATTGTGAAGAAAGTAAAGATGATATTGCTAACCAGGTTGGTAAGGAGAGGTTGACTGCAGTATTGAGACGATCTCGGCCTACAAATCAATATACCAGGGCATACACTAATTGATTGCCTACTTATTAGAAGAAATCCACACTGTTAACATAAAACCAGAAGGCACTGACCCTTGAATTCTAATTGTAGCATGAGGTTCATTTGGCTCCAACTCACTTCTCTTAAGAACCTTTGTTGTTTACCATGACTGCAAATTAGTGCTAGTATTAATGATAATATTGAGTTAGGAATATTCTTAATGTTAAAAGGTATTCTTAATTTGTGGACAGTGTTCACGTTTTTTTTTTCCTACTTTAATTTAAAAAATATTTTTTAAATTTGGCTGCGCTGGGTCTTCACTGCTGCTCTCAGGCTTTCTTTAGTTGTGAGCAGGGGCTACTCTCTAGTTTCAGTGCACGGGCTTCTCATCGCAGTGGTTTCTCTTGTGGAGCACAGGCTCTCGGCACACAGGCCTCAGTGGTTGCAGCGTGTGGACTCAGTAGTTGTGGTGCACAGGCCAAGTTGCCCCTTGGCATGTGGAATCTTCCCAGACCAGGGATCAAACCTGTGTCCCCTATACTGGCAGGCAGATTCTTAACTACTGTACCACCAGGGAAATCCTGCCATTTTTTAAGTTCATGTTAATTTGATACATTGGTGAAAAAACATTTTGTGGAAATTCTGGCCTCTAGAGCGAGGAAATATACCCTACATCTTATAGGAGAAGTATACAAACCTCTTCTAGTAGAAGCTGGCAAATTTGAATTAGGCAAATTACAAGGGGTGTCATAGTTTCGAATCCTTCCCCATCACTTAAGTGGATTCTCAGTTTTCAGATTTCTTTTAGAATTTTCATGTTTTTAGGACTGCAGTTTAAATGTGTAAAATTGCATTTGTTTCGTTTGACCATTGAAAAAGGTATTAACTGACTCTTTTTGGCCAAGATGGATTTCTGACATAGAATCAGAAATAACAGGTCAAGTCATAATCTGGTCGAGTGTGCCCGTGTCGCCCTCAGCCTTGGAGACATCAGCTAATGCTAGGCTGTTGGCCCTGGTCTCTTGGGAATCCATAAAGTGAAACATTTGCACCCTCATTGTCTCCCATTTAATGAATTCTTATTATTGAAAGTATAACTTTTAGCCTGTGTAACTGTTGATTAAAAGTTAAAGTCTATCTGCCCAAATCCCAGCTCTCCTCGCTGGACTGAGAGTTTTGACTTTTCAAAGTGGTGAAGCAGCTGACTGCCATTGATAATAGGGGCAAAACAATGGGGCAGGCTGCATTTAAACATGTAACAGGAATGGCAGCGGGCACCCGAACCAACCCCACAGGTAAGACGTGCATGCTGAGCTGCCAGGTGAGGAGGTGGCTGGAGAAAGAACTTACCTTAGGAGAACATAGAACTGGAGGGTCAGAATGGTGATGGCAAACAGGAACACAGTTACTTGGCTGCATGGAACACAGTGAGTTACATTGTACATTACTGTTTCAGTGATTTGAATGGCTTTAAGAAACCAAATTCAGGTTCTGTTTCATGGTAATGTTACATCAAACCACAGAAATAAAATTTTAAACAGAGCAAAGATGAATTGAGATCCATCCCATTAGAACAAAATTGTCTAATTATACTACACTAAGGACAATAGTTACCACTTATTGAGTTCCTACTATGTAGCAGACAGGCTTCCCAGGTGGCACAGTGGTAACAAATCCTCATGCCAATGAGGATTAGATCTGTAGGTCAGAAAAATCCCCTGGAGAAGGAAATGGCAACTTGCTCCAGTATTCTTGCCTAAGAAATCCCATGAACAGAGGAACCTGGTGGGCTACAGTACATAGGGTTGCAAAGAGTTGGACATGACTGAGCACGCACATACTATGTAGCAGGCACTGTGACACTGGTCTTTAAGGAATCTTGAGAACCTTGATTTATTTACCATGGCTGTCAATTAATGCCAAAAGACAACCCACAAGCAATAATAAGAGTTATTACTATTCATAATTAGTAGAGAAATGTGTCACATTTTAAATTCACTTTTTCATTTAATATGCATACAATTCAGGACTTACCTGGAAGTCCAGTGGTTAAGAATCTGCCTTGCAATGCAGGAAACACAGGTTCAATCCCTGGTCCGGGAACTAAGGTCCCACATGCCGAGGCACCATAACTAGTGACTCAAGCCTCAGTTAGAGGGTCCAAGTACCACAACGAAGATCTCATCTGCCCCAACTAAGACCCAATACAGCCAAATAAGTAAATATGTATTTTTTAAAATGCACACAATCCTATGAGATGAGACTGTGGTTTCCTATCTTATAAATGAAGAAACTGAGGCTCAGAAAAATTAAATGACTTATCTCAGGACAAACACCTAATACAGTAAGCAGTAAAGTAAAAGCGTAAATGTTAGTTGATCAGTTGTGTGTGACTCTTTGCCATCCTATGGAATGTAGCCCGCCAGGTTCCTCTGTCCATGGAATTCTCCAGATAAGAATACTGGAGTAAGTGATAAAGCTAGAGTTTGACCAGGTCAGAGAGTCAGGGGATACCTGGAGTTATAGACAAGTTTGGCCTTGGAGTACACAGGGAAGCAGGGCAAAGACTAACAGAGTTTTGCCAAGAGAATGCACTGGTCATAGAAAACACCCTCTTCGACCACACAGGGGACAATTCTACACATTGGCATCACCATATGGTCAATATTGAAATTAGATTGATTATATTCTTTGCAGCCAAAGATGGAGAAGCTCTATACAGTCAACAAAAACAAGACCAGGAGCTGACTGTGGCTTAGAGCATGAACTCCTTATTGCAAAATTCAGACATAAATTGAATAAAGTAGGGAAAACCACTGGACTATTCAGGTATGACTTTAATCAAATCCCTTATGATTATACACTGGAAGGGACAAATAGATTCAAAGGATTAGATATGATAGAGTGCCTGAAGAACTATGGACAGAGGTTCATGACATGGTACAGAAGGCAGTGATCAAGACCATCCCCAAGAAAAAGAAATGCAAAAAGGTAAAATGGTTGTCTGAGGAGGCCTTACAAATAGCTGAGAAAAGAGGAGAAGCAAAAGGCAGAGGAGAAAAGGAAAGACATACCCATATGAATGCAGAGTTCTAAAGAATAGCAAGGAGAGATTAAGAAAGGCTTCCTAAGTGAACAATGCAAATAAATAGAGGAAAAAATAGAATGGGAAAGACTAGAGATCTCTATTAAGAAAATTAGAGATACTAAGGGAACATTTCATGCAAAGATGGGCACAATAAAAAACAGAAACAGTGTGGATGTGAAAGAAACAGAAGATACTAAGAAGAGGTGGCCAGAATACACAGAACTATACAGAAAAGATCTTAATAACCCAGATAACCATGATGGTGTGATCACTCACCTAGAGCCAGACATCCTGGAGTGTGAAGTCAAGTGGGCCTTAGGAGGCATCACTATAAACAAAGCTAGTGGAGGTGGTGGAATTCCAGCAGAGCTGTTTCAAATCCTAAAAAATGATGCTGTGAAAGTGCTGCACTCAATTTGCCAGCAAATTTGAAAACTCAGCAGTGGCCACAGGACTGGTAAAGGTCAGTTTTCATTCCAATCCCAAAGAAAGATAAGAATGTTCAAAGAATGTTCAAACTACCACACAATTGCACTCATCTCACATGCTAGCAAAGTAATGCTCAAAATTCTCCAAGGGAGGCTTCAGCAGTACATGAACAGAGAACTTCCAGATGTTCAAGCTGGATTTAGAAAAGGCAGAGGAACTAGAGATCAAATTGCCAACATCTGTTGGATCATAGAAAAAGTAAGAGTTCCAGAAAAACATCTGCTTCTCCTTTATTGAGTACACCAAAGCCTCTGACTATGTGGATCACAACAGACTGTGGAAAATTCTTAAAGAGATGGGAATACCAGACCACCTTACCTGCTTCCTGAGAAATCTGTATACAGGTCAAGAAGCAACAGTTAGAACCAGACATGGAACAATGAACTGGTTCCAAATTGGGAAAAGGTTACATCAAGGCTGTCACCCTGCTTATTTAACTTCTATGTAGAGTACATCATGCGAAATGCCAGGCTGGATGAAGCACAAGTTGGAATCAAGATTGCCAGGAGAAATATCAATAACCTCAGATATGTAGATGACACCACCCTTATGGCAGAAGGCGAAGAGAAACTGAAGAGCTTCTCGTTGAAAGAGGAGAGTGAAGAGGCTGGCTTACAACTCAACATCCAAAAAAACTAACATCATGGCATCTGGTCCCATCACTTCATGGCAAATAGATGGGAAAACAATGGAAACAGTGACAGACTTTATTTTTGGGGGACTCCAAAATCACTGCAGATGGTGACTGCAGCCAAAAGACACTTGCTCCTTGGAGGAAAAGCTATGACCAACCTAGACAACATATTAAAAAGCAGAGACATTACTTTGCCAACCAAGGTCCATCTAGTCAAAGCTATGGTTTTTCCATTAGTCATGTATGGATGTGAGAGTTGGACTTTATTTATAAAGAAAGCTGAGCGCCAAAGAATTAATGCTTTTCAACTGTTGTGTTGGAGAAGACTCTTGAGAGTCCCTTGGACAGCAAGGAGATCAAACCAGTCAATCCTAAAGGAAATCAACCCTGAATATTCATTGGAAGGACTGATGCTGAAGCTGAGGCTCCAGTACTTTGGCCACCTGATGCAAAGAACTGACTCATTGGAAAAGACCCTAATGCTGGGAAAGGTTGAAGGCAGGAGGAGAAGGGAATGACAGAGGATGAGATGGTTGGATGACATCACCGACTCGATAGACATGAGTTTGAGCAAGCTTGGGGAGTTGGTGATGGACAGGGAATCCTGGCATGCTGCAGTCCATGGGGTCGCAATGAGCTGGACACGACTGAGCGACTGGACTGAACTGAGAGTCCCAAACTCGCCCTTATGCTGTTAGCCCTACTTGCAGCCAGATAGTTCACACTGAGTAACTCACATTGAGTGCGTTAACTGCCCACCACAACTTACACAATGAAATGACGTCTGCGGTTACTGCTCAAACATTTTTTAAATTCTTTTGAAATTACAGGTACATAGCTTCCATGCATATAGGAAAACCTTCCTGTTTAACTAGTAGTCCTCTTCCTTCACTCTAAACTATTGTTTACCTTCATTATTTAATTAATTGGATTTAGCACTGAATGACTTTAGGGCACTTGTAGGAATCAGATCTTTCCTCCAAAGACAAAGGTTTATCCCCAGTGAAGATACTCAAAACAATAAGCAATTTGAGAATAAACCCCCAGACTATTTACTTATTATTATTATTTGGCATGTGAGATCTGAAGCTTGGAGTCTTAACCCCTGGAATGCCTGGGAAGCCCCCCTCACCGCCAAACTATGTGAAGCAGTGGCACACAGAACTAAAATAGAGTCTCGTGTTTAAGGTTACTTTTATAAAAGGATTAGCGTCCCTTTGGCTTTCCTGGTAGCTCAGTCAGTAAAGAATCTGCCTGCAGTGCAGGAGACCCAGGTTCGATCCCTGGGTTGGGAAGATCCCCTGGAGAAGGAAATGGCGACCCACTCCAGTATTCTTGCCTGGAGAATTCCATGGACAGAGGAGCCTGGCGGGCTCTAATCCATGGGGTTGCATGGTCAGGCTTGACTGAGCTACTAACATGCTAACTAATTAGTGTACTTCTCGAGCTGTAAATTTGAGGGGTTGCCAAGTCAATCCCAGTAACTGTCGGGCAACATAAATTTAACTGTATTGAACATTCTGAAGTGTGACAAAAACCAGGCTTTTTTTTTTAAGTTTATGTTTTAAAAGCTGACTTAATGTTTGCAAAATGTTTCATTAATGTTTACACATCAGTGTTTTTGAAACTTAGTGATAATTTTAAAATTGAAAGTAATTTTCCTTAAACCTCCAAGTATGTTAGTCTCTCAGTGGTATCCAACTCTTTGCAACCCCATGAACTATAGCCCGCCAGGCCCCTCTCTCCATGGTATTCTCCAGGCAATAATACTGGAGTGGGTTGCTGCATCTTCCTCCAGGGGATCAAACCTGGGTCTCCTGCATTGCAGGCAGATTTTTTACCATCTGAGCCACCAGGGAAGCCCTTAAGCCTCAAGACAACCCCAGGAAGAAATGACCTTTTTGCCACAGTGGGCTGGGGAGGACACTTACAGCCTGAGCTGGTGAGATCTTGGCAGCCAGCAGTGCAAGTGATAGGCTGAGTGAGCCAGACAGAAGTGAATCATGGTGACCTGGGTCCCTGAGCACCGGGAGCAGGGCACGGAGGATCTGTTAGAGCTTCCAGACCTCTTCTTCATCTGCCAGGGCCTCCATCCCTACACACCAACCCTGCGAACTGTCGGGGGATGTGGAGGAAGTTCTTTCCAGGGAGATGGACAGGTCCTAGTTCTTTTAAAGCCACTCTAGGCTATGATAGGAGCTCCCTGTAACTTGATTCCTATGGCTTTAAGGGTCTGAAGTCTAAAGCTGGCTCTGTTAACAGTGAATTAGTAACACTGAGCTGGATATTTGAGACAGGTCACAAATGTGAAAAAAGGGAAAGCTTTCTTTAGGCTGAGAGATCTGCTTTTCTTCTCAGCCCTTTCCCAGGGGAGGACCTGGAAACCTGAGCCCATCCCCAAGGGCAGGGGTGGTGCTTCAGAATCTTCCACCCTTCCTTTCCTGAACAGCGAGCAGCTCTCTCCCTCTGGGACCTGATCAGTCTCCCTGGAGAGTGATACCTGAAACTTGAGATGGGTCAGACCAGAACCAAGGCTGGACTCCAGCTGAACCCAGAGCCTCCACCAGGGTCCTTGAGAGCATGCTCAGTAGCTGGCCAGACACCCTAATTTCCCTGTGGGCCCAGACCACCCCGTAATACCATAGGTGCTTTGTTAGCATGGGTATGGGGTAGGGGCAGGTAATGGGTGGGCAGGGGGAATAAGCCCTAAGTGAATCCTGGTGTCATCCTTTGGATGATAATTGAAAGGCACATTTAAATCATTCTAACCCATGAACTCTTTTTTAATGTGTGGAGCATTACTGACCCTTCTCCCTTTTATTTCCTATTCACAGTTAGCAGTGTCCCTGTGGTCATGTATGGATGTGAGAGTTGGACTATAAAGAAAGCTGAGTGCAGAAGAATTGATGCTTTTGAACTGTGGTGTTGGAGAAGACTCTTGAGAGTTCCTTGGGCTGCAAGGATTTCCAACCAGTCTATCCTAAAGGAGATGAGTCCTGGGTGTTCATTGGTAGGACTGATGTTGAGGCTGAAACTGCAATACTTTGGCCACCTGATGCGAAGAGCTGACTCATTGGAAAAGACCCTGATGCTGGGAAAGAGTGAGGGCCAGAAAAGAAGGGGACGACAGAGGATGAGATGGTTGGATGGCATCACCAACTCAATGGACGTGGGTTTGGGTGGACTCTGGGAGTTGGTGATGGACAGGGAGGCCTTGCCTGCTGTGGTTCATGGGGTTGCAAAGAGTCGGACACGACTGAGCAACTGAACTGAACTGAACTGAGTGTCCCTGTGATTCCTGCCACTGTTTGGAGTAGACCTCAAGTATTTATTGAATACATGTTTCCTAATTTCCATTCCCACTGACTGTACTTAAACTGAAGTTCTCATTACTTTTAACTGGACTTCCTCTCTTGCTTTGCCATTTCCAATTAATCCAATAGCATCACTGACATCAGTATTATCACTTTCCTCACAGATAACAGCTACCATTTATTTTAACACTGTGCCAGGCAATATGATGAGCATTTTTCCATATCATGCCGTTATCTCTATTTTATAGATGAGGATACAAAGTTAAATGGTCAGGTCAAGGTCATACAACCATTTGCTGCTGTTCAGTCACTAAGTTGTGTTCGAATCTTTGCAACCCCATGGACTTCAGCACTCTAGGCTCCCCTGTCCTTCAGTATCTCCCGAAATTTGCACAGATTCACGTGCCTTGAATTGGTGATGCCATCCAACCATCTTCTGTCACTCCCTTCTCCTGCCTTCAGCATCAGTTCTTCCAATGAATATTCAGTACTGATTTCCTTTAGGATTGACTGGTTTGATCTCCTTGCTGTCCAAGGGGCTCTCAAGAGTCTTCTCCAACACCACAGTTGAAAAGCATCAATTCTTCGGCACTCAGCCTTCTTAATGGTCCAACTCTCACATCCATACATGGCTGCTGGAAAAACCATAGCTTTGACTCTCCGGACTTTCATTGGTAAAGTGATGTTTCTGCTTTTTAATACGCTGTTTAGGTTTGTTATAGTTTTCCTTCCAAAGAGCGAGCGTCTTTTAATTTCATGGCTGCAGGCACTGTCCGCATTGATTTTGGAGCCAAAGAAAATAAAATCTGTCACACAACCATATAACACCGTCACCTTGTTTTTCTAGAACTCTGTTGTCACGCCATTGCTCAGAAACCTTCAGAGTTTCTTGTTATCTATGGAACTGAAGTTGCCATTTCTCAGCTAGGAGGGCTCATTTCCAATCTTCGTAGCCCCAGTTTACCTCCCAGTTTTCTCTTTGGTGCTGGAGGACCTAGGAGTCAGGATACCTAAATTCTAGCCCTGGGTCACCACTCAGTAACTCTGTCCAATGAGAGCAAAAAATCTGAGCCAAAGTCACCAACCTAGTAATTGCTAGGTTGGTCAGTCTAGCAGTTTGGTCTGAACACTATTGGGCTACAAATAAATGGTCCTTATGCGGGTCTTTGAGTGTTGGCAAGACTTAAAAGTACACAATGAGGGGTTTTACAGCCTTAATTTCCAATTCATTTTCAATTCATTATTTCTTCTTTGAGATGTTTGTGATAGTAGAGAATTAGATAAACCTAAATGACTAATGATAGACGATTAACTGGAAAAACTAAACACGTAGCGATAGATTATATTTGGAATAAAGTAAATGTCCTTGGCCATACTTTTTCTTTTTTGGTAAAAATTAAATGATAATGTGCATGAAATTAGTTAATAAGTTGAGAGGTGTCCTATAAATGTTGGTTTATGTTCATTCATTGTATTTCTATGTTAATCATAAAAATACTTTGAGCTCTACAGGTGATTGGAATTATATTTGTAAGTGCTCAGAATTATTATTTTGAAACATAATTTGATATGTAAGAATATTTTAAACTTTACAGTAGTGAAAGTATTTTATTTATTGATAGTTAATAGAGTGTTTGTTAAAGAAGTAATTAGAACTGGTACTTCCCTGGTGGTCCAATGGTGAAGAATCCGCCCGCCAATATAGGGGACCCAGGTTCAGTCCCTGGTCTGGGAAGATCCCACGTACTGCAAAGCAGCTGAGTTGGTGCTCTAGAGCCGTGCTCTGCAACAGGAGAAGCCACCGCAATGAGAAGTCCTCACTCTGCAACTAGAGAGTAGCCCCCACTTGCTGCACCTAGAGAAACCCTGTGCATAGCACCACAGTGCAGCCAAAAATAAATAAAAATATTTTTTAAAAATAAGTAATTAGAAATGAGTGATACGAGTTGGAAAGGTTCACCAAGTCCCTCTGCTCAAAACTCTGTAATAACCCAAAGGGGAAAAGAACTTGTAAAAGAGTAGATACATGTATATGTGTCACTGAATCACTTGACTGTCCACCTGAAACTAATGCAACATTGTTAACTATGCTCCAATATAAAATAAAAATTGGAAAAAAAGCAATAATAGGAAGTATGAGTTTATTTTTAAGACATTTGGGTAAATTCCTCCTAATTAAAAAAATTTAAATAAAACTTTAAAATACATTGCCTTGCATTACTTCAGTAGGGTTTTGGAAGGATCAAATGGAATAATTAATATCAAGAAGAGTTTGTCAGTGTTATTCAGTTGAAAGTGATAATATGACCTTGTTGACTAAGAGGAAAAGTACAGTTTTGAAGGACAGGTTGTTGGGGAGTTATATTTGGTAGATAATAATGTCACTGTGGGCCCTCCCCAATGGTTCATCAGGTAAATAATCCACCTACAGTGCAGGAGACACAGGTTCTATCCCTGGGTCGGGAAAATCCCCTGGAAGAGGACATGGCAACCCACTCCAGTCTTCTTGCCTAGAAAATTCCATGGACAGAGGAGCCTGGTGAGCTACAGTCCAGAGGGTCTCAAAGAGTCAGACATGACTGAGCGACCAGGTGTAGTGGCACACAGCACAGTGTCACTGTATCTGTTAGCTGTGTCCATAACAGTGCAGTCACAGCACCATTAAGCTTTGATTTTTGCTCATAAGTCTAGGCCCACTTTGTGGGTCCACTGATCTGATCCAGGCTTGGCTGATCTCACCTTGACCTGCTTGTGCATCTGGGCAGATTGAGGCTTGACTAATCTAGGATGGCCTTGGCCAGGCAGCTGGCAATTGGCTGTCTGTCAGCAGGAGCACCGGCTCTCTCCTGCAGGTTCTGTCATCCTCCAGCAGGCTGGCCTGGGCTTGTCTTCATGGAGGGGCAGGAGTCCAAAAGAGTGGGCGTGCACAATGCCTCAGAAGCCTAGGATCAGAATGGGCATGTTTTCCCATGTGCCACGTTACTTGGGCCAAAGCAAGTCACAGAGGGTGGGAAGATTCCATTCCTTTGTGAAAAGAGCTACAAATTCACATTAGAAAGGAAGCGTGGGGAAATGGAGCCATTTTTGCAATTCACCCAGCGTAGTAACTGAAGCCAAATATTTTTTCCATCTGTTTGGTTTGTGGGTTTTTTGTTGGTGATGTTTTTTGTTTGTTTTCTTTTTGACTGCAGCATATGGGATTTTGGCTCCCCAACCAGAGATTGAACCTGAGCACCCTGCATTGGAAGTGCAGAGTCTTAACCATCGGACCACCAGGAAAGTCCCTCCATTTGCTTGAAATGGGTCTGTGGAAAGATATCAAAAGACTTTGAACTGAACTTACTTTCTTTTTCCTTTGTAGGCAGTAAGAGAAGTGTCAGAGTTTTCCATTTAGATTAACAACTTCAAATTCTCAGCATGGAGAACTCAGAGAAGACAGAAGTAGTTCTCCTTGCTTGTGGGTCCTTTAATCCTATCACCAACATGCACCTCAGGCTGTTTGAGCTGGCCAAGGACTACATGAATGGAACAGGTAGGAACTGTAATCAGCAGCAACGATGGGGTTCAGGATACACTGCCCTAAAATGTGGCACCTTGGCCCATTGGACATTTTAAGCTGGAGGATTTTGATGAAACAGCAGAAGCAGGAAGGTCACTCTGCCCTCCTCCCTCCACCCCTCTTCCCTGAAAGTGAAAGTCCATGGAATTTTCCAGGCCACAATACTGGAGTGGGTAGCCTTTCCCTTCTCCAGGGGGTCTTCCCAACCCAGGGATTGAACCCAGGTCTCCTGCATTGTGGGTGGGTTCTTTACCAGCTGAGCCACAAGGGAAGACTATGAAGATTGTAAAACATTCACATGACAGATGCCCTCCCTAAACTCAGAGAAATGGAGCATCCTTATCTATGAAGACAAAGGAATGCCAAGGAGACAGGCCTTGTTGGATTCCCCCAAGCTCCTACTCTTTGTTGTTGTTCAGTTGCTCAGTCTTGTCCAACTCTTTGCATCCCCATGAACTGCAGCACACCAGGCTTCCCTGGCCTTCACCATCTCCTAGAGTTTTCTCAAACTCATGTCCATTGGGTTGGTGATGCCATCCAACCATCTTGTCCTCTGTCGTCCCCTTCTCTTCCTGCCTTCAATCTTTCCCAGCATCAGGGTCTTTTCCAATGAGTCAGCTCTTCGCATCAGGTGGCTAAAATATTGGAGCTTCAGCTTCATCATCCTTCCAGTGAATATCAAGTATCGATTTCCTTTAGATTGGACTGGTTTGATCTCCTGCACTCTTTACTCAATCATATTTCCCCATGACTGTTCACTCTTCATCAAACCTCGCATAAGAATACTTACGTTTAACTGTTTCTTGAGCTTTTCATTTCCTTATTAAGGTTCCCATGTCACATAAATCTTACATTAAGTTAATTTATATGCTTTTCTCCTGTCAATCTATTCTTTGTCAGTTTATACCTGGCCAGGGACCCTAAGAAGGTCGAAGAAAACTTTTTCTCCCCTGCATACACACAGATTGATTTTGTTTTGTTATGGAAATGATAATGCTATGTGTTGATGGATGGATGAGTCTGCCAATTCCCTAATAATCAGGGAACTAAAATAATAGAGTGATATTTTTCCCATCACCTTGACAAAAATTTTTAAAACTTGATAATGTCAAATATCAAATGTTGGGAAGGAATGGGCTCTTGGATATTCAATGGATTAAGGCTTTTTACAATGCAGTTTCAGGCACGACTAATCAACTAACATATACACAAGGCAGTTTGGCAATATCAATAAAAATTTATTAATAAACTGCTGATGAATGGATGGTCTGTTTGATGGGTACAAAATTTCAGTTGGGGAAGTTGAAAGATTTCTGGAGATGGATCGTAATGATGGTTGTTTAACATGTCACAATACCGTACACTTAAAATGGTTTAAATGGTAAATTTTATGTATATTTTACCACAATTAAAAATAAATAAACCTGTATCATTGTTTAAAAAAAAGAGGAGGAGGGGATCTGGGATTATGAAACCATATTGATGATACTATTTGCTATACATAAAATCTAATCTGTTATCGCTTACGTGAAGTCTAATTTTTTACCCCAGGAAAATATAAAGTTATCAAAGGCATAATTTCTCCAGTCGGCGATGCATATAAGAAGAAAGGACTCATCTCTGCCCATCACCGAGTTATCATGGCAGAACTTGCCACCAAGAACTCAGAATGGGTAGAAGTTGATACATGGGAAAGTCTTCAGAAAGAGTGGACAGAGACAGCCAAGGTGCTAAGGTATTCATGGTGAAGTCCTGCAGTTCCTGTGTGGGGTCATCACAAGGCTGCGGAGCACATGAACAGGCCTGGGTATCATTCAGCCTTTGTGTCTTGCATTGTGTTTTGAGATGTCTGCATGCTTAGCTGTGTACATCCCTGTAAAAGAACAGGAAATACACTTGGCCTGTCTGTGCCCCTGGTGAAAAAGGTAAAGCTGTAAGATGATGTCACTGTGATCAGTCTTCTCAAGTATAAAAGACAAAGGCAGATAATTGGGCTTCCCTGGTGGCTCAGGGGTAAAGAATCTGCCTGCCAATGTAGGAGACACGGGTTCATTCCCTGGTCCGGGAAGTTCCCTGTGCCACGCAGCAACTAAGCCCGAGCACCACAGCTACTAAGCCCTGTGCCACAGTTACTGAAGCCCGTGCACAGTAGAGCCCATGCTCAGCAACAAAAGAAGCCACTGCACACTGCAACTATAGAGTAGCCTGTGCTTGAGAGTAGCCTCTGCTCACCACAGCGAGAGAAAAGCCCGAACAGCAGTGAAGACCTAGCACAGCCATAAATAAATAAATAAAATTACATATATATATATGGAAAGATGAAGACAGGTAATTTAAGGAAGAGAGGCCGTGATTCTTGATCACAGAGAGACCTGGTTTGGGTGCTACTTCCATGATAGCATATGGGGGGTTGTCACAGATCACTGTGCTCAGGACTCTGAAACCATTCCAGTTTAAGGAGTCAGAACCCAGAGTGAGTAACATCTAATTATTACTTAATGTTCTCTTGAGTGGCATGTCCCAGGTGGCTCAGTGAGTAAGGAATCTGCCTGCAATGCAGGAGACACAGGAGATGCGGGTTCGATCCCTGGGTTGGGAAGAACCCCTAGAGGAGGAAATGGCAACCCACTCCAGTATCTTTGTCTGGGAAGTCTTATGGACTGAGGAGCCTGGAGGGCTACAGTCCATGGGGTTGCAAAGAGTTGGACATGACTGAGCTACCAAGTAAGCAAGTTCTCTTGAGTATAAAATACAAGGGCTTTCTGAAAAACCTTTCTGTCTCATGTCTGTTCTTAAGAGTTTGAACCTTCTGGTTCTAACTGTATTAGTTACGGTTTGGATAGGAAATAGAACCACTCTGAGCATTTTAAGCCGAAAGGGACTTTAGGTTTAGGTTGAAAAGGCTGGAGGAGTGGAAGTGGCAGTTTATTTCAAAATCGTGTCCCCTTAACTGCAGCTGAAGTTCAGGAAACTGTTTCTGCTTCTGCTGCCACCAATGTTACTATTAAACTGTCCCAGTCTTCTGGGAACAGGACAGTGGAATATAGGGTCTGGCCTCCATGCCAACCTGTCAAAGTCCAGAGCCTCCCAAATCTCTCTGTCCCTGAAGACCTCTGGGAAGTGAGTTCAGGGTGGGATTGAACCCAGCCAGCAGACAACGTCCAGCCCAGCGACTTACCCAGAAGCTTAGCAGGGAGAAGAGGGTGACTTCTGTTCATTGGCCAGAAATTCTCCCATCAGAGACCAGGCTCCTGTGTCCTCCTCTTCACCCAGCCCTCATTGGCTCCAGAGTAACCTTCCTGTTCATTCCAGATAAGTCACATGGGATCTTCGATCTTCATTGCAGCATGAGGGATCTTTAGTTGTGGCATGTGGGATCTAGTTCCCTAACCAGGGATCGAGCCTGGGTCCCCTGCATTGGGAGCATGGAGTCTTAGCCACTGACCCCCAGGGAAGTGCTAGTCAGGCCATACTCCTCAGTGGTCAAGGGTGTGGGCTCTGGAACCAGACTCTTGGGATTCGAATTCTGGCTCTGCATCTATAAACTAAATGACCTTGGGCAAATTGGTCAGTGTCCTCTTCTCTCGACAGGGATAATAAACAATTCAGATAGAATGCTGGCAGTACTATAGTTGCTTTATAGTAACCAAAACATTTACTCAAGCAGGTTGTTCTTGACTACCTCCTATGTCTAAGAGGCTCTGCTAGAAGCTAGGGGTACACACTCTAAGCCTGCACTTCCTCTCCATTATGGGGATAATAATAATATGACATGGGATGTTGAGAAGATTTCATTAAATCATTCATGCAAGGGATTTGGTATAGTGGTTAACACATAATAAATAATCAGTGTTAACTCTCCTCATTATGACACAGACACATACAGCTTAGGATAGTAATAGCTACCATTTGCTGTGCTCCCAGGAGTTTCCCTGCTTTCCATTCTTTTAATTTATTGTTTTAGTTTATTTTTGACTGTGCTGGGTCTTTGTTGCTGCACAAGGACTTTCTCTAGTTACGGTGCACAGGCGTCTCTTTACAGTGCCTTCTCTTGTTGCAGAGCACAGGCTGTAGACCACACAGGCTTCAGTAGTTGTGGCACATGGGATTTAGTCCCTTAGTTCAATTCCAGGGATTGAACCTGTGCCCCTGCCCTGGCAGGAGGATTCTTAACCACTGGACTACCAGGGAAGTCCCTGTTGCTTTCCATTCTTGACAGCCAGAGCCCAGGGCTGCTGTGTCTTGGCCAGCATCCATCCTGACCTGACAGTACTATGTACTTGGAGGTATCCATTCTGAGTAATCAGGCATTTGTGTGCCTGTGGTTACATGTTTTTAACAGCTCCCAACCTTTGACATTGTGTCAGAGTCTCTCAGGCCTCTCCACAGGGATGATATTTCAGTTCAGCATTGTGAGAAAGAGAAATCAATATTCTATTGCTTTGTTGTTTTATAGACACCATCAAGAGAAGCTGGAGGCCAGTATCTGTGATCCCCAGCAGAACTCACCTGTGCTGGGAAAGCCTGGACGGAAGAGAAAGTGGGCTGAACAAAAACAAGATTTTAGTGAAAAGAAATCCTTAGAGCAAACAAAAACGAAAGGTCTGTGTGTTTTCCCAGGACTTACCAATGACTGTTAAGACTCTAGGGCTAGGCAAGCCCCCTTTGTATTTACTTTCATATTCAATACGCATGGGTGCCTGGAAAATGCCCCATATTAGTTTTCTTTTTTCGTTCTTCCTTTGGCTACATCACACAACTTGTGGGATCTAAGTTTCTCAACCAGGGTTTGAACTCAGGCTGCGGCAGTGAAAGCCTGAAATCGTAACCACTAGGCCACCAGGGAACTCTCCACCCTGTGTTAGTTTTTTGATAGGAGGAAAGGAGAGTCAAAAGCACCCTGAGCTTATTTCTTCTGTAGTAGCTAGACCTGAACATTTGAGGTTCAGGTCTGGATCTCTTTTTGGAAAAGCTGAATCTTTTAAAAATTATGAATCCTCAGAAAAACACATCTACACATTTTTTTTTTCTGCACTGGATCTTTGTTCCTGCATGAGGGCTCTCTCTGGTGGCAGTGAACAGGGGCTACTGTTCGTTGCCGTGTGTGGGCTTCTCACTGAGGTGGCTTCTCCTGTTGTGGAGCACCGGTTCTAGAGTTCAGGCTCAGCAGTTGTGGCACATGGGCTCAGCTGCCCCGCCGCATTTGGGATCTTCCTGGACCAGGGGTTGAACCCGTGTGCCCTGCATTGGTAGCTGGATTCCTAACCACTGGACCACCAGAGAAAGTCCTACACATTCATTTTGATGCCAGGAGTTATTAAAGAAGCAGTCCCTGAGGCTCTATTTTCTCTTCTTCCTAGGTGTGCCAAAGGTGAAGCTGCTGTGTGGAGCAGATTTTTTGGAGTCCTTTGGTGTGCCCAATCTATGGAAGAGTGAGGATATCACCAAAATCTTGGGAGACTATGGGCTCATATGTATTACTAGGGCTGGGAACGATGCTCAGAAGTTCATCTACGAATCTGACGTACTGTGGAAACACCAGGACAACATTCACCTGGTGAACGAATGGATCACCAATGACATCTCCTCCACAAAGATTCGGCGAGCCCTCAGAAGGGGCCAGAGCATTCGCTACTTGGTACCCGATCTTGTCCAAGAATATATTGAAAAGCATAATCTGTATAGCTCCGAGAGTGAGGAGAGGAATGTTGGAGTGGTCCTGGCTCCTTTGCAGAGAAACACTACGGAAGTTAAGGCATAAGAAATTCTACAGCATGGTATTTTAGACTTCTTTTTTGGGAATTTGAAACCATGTGGGTGTTAGTAACTAGGGGAAGAAACTGTTATCCTCTTTAATAAATTAAAGTTTAACAGTTTGGTAAAATCAGTAGTAAATTAAAGTTAGGTTTATTTTTTTATTAGAAGTTGCTAAGATGAATGTTTTGAATGTATTGTTTATAGTTTGGCTATGCCATGCAGCATGTGGGATCTTAGTTCCCCAACCAGGGATCGAACCCACGTAGTGGGAGCACAGAGTCTTAACCAGTGGACTACCAGGGAAGTCCACAAATTCCTTTATCTTTAAAACAAGAGATTAGCAGCACTAAAACCAGAGGAACATTCCATCAAACTAAGTACAAAAACAGTTCAAAAAGAGCATCCTGACTTTACCACATAAAGAGAAGTGAAGTGCGAAAAGTGAAGTCTAGGAATTCCCTGGTGGTCTAGTGGTTAGGACTCTGCACTCTCACTCTAACATCCCACATACTCTGCAGCAAAAAGAGAGAGAGAGAGAGAGAGAGTAGAAAACTGTCCACTTAAGATCCTGTCTTAAGTTATGAAAGGAATGAACATTTTATGCATGCCTATTTCTGGGCCCCCCCTCACCCAGGGTAGCCAAACAATCCTTAAAATAATGATCTTGTAAAAGGCATCACTGATCAGCCATCTCCAGCTGTGCAGGCTGTGAATGATCTGGCAGACACTTTACACCAGCAGTTTGTTCTCTCTGGCACATCTCAGAAGGCCAGTGAAGCTTTGCTAATAGGCATGTTGCCTGCGGCATCACTTTTGGAGGCAGGAAGAGGGGTCCAGGCTCTGGAACATTTAGAAAGGTACACAGGTGTTTCTGATGCCCATGACAGATGGAGAGCCTCTGCTCTCCACGTGTTATGCACGGATTCTCTTAGCACATGAGAGGCCTCTGAGAATGAGGTCTCTTATTCAGGGAGTCTCCTTCAAGAGAATGAGAGGTCTCCGTCAAGGATTTTATGAAGTGTGAATGCTCTTAGCCTTTACTCATAGCTTAATAATCAAACAGTGAAGGGACATGAGAAATACCACAGTGAGTCAGGCCAGCAGTTCCTTTAGCTCAGAGTTTTGAGGCCCTGATGGTTTGTGCAAGAAAGCTCCACAGTGTCAATCTAAAACTCTTGAGTTTTAAAAGACCCTTGCAGTTTCTGTTCCAGTCTCCTGTGAACCTGCCATTTGTGAATTTAAACAGAAAAAGAGCTTGTTTTTTATGCTTTTTCTCTTGTTGGTTTGTATAAACTTTAACCAAAGTAGAACACTCAAATACTAATTGAAGTCATAAAATTATGTTAAAAAGACAAACTTGTTACATGATTTGCTACTGATTAAAATTCTGTGGCAGTTTTACCCATTAGTAAAGCACAAAGACCAGAAATAGCTTTTTTTAGAATAGTTTTATGGTTCATGAGACTCATTCTGTGATAGAAACAGGACTAAGGTTAACTTTCTAAAGAAAGTAGAATAATTTACCTTTACATACCTACACTGAATGATTTACATTTCATACCTACACTACTCTGGATGAAGGATTTATACCTCTGCAGGAGAAAAAAAAAAAACACTTATATCTGTGCAGCTGAATAGTCTTATCTGAAGCCACAGTTTTAAAAAGGAAATAAAGCTGGCAAATGTAAATTCTGTGGCTCTTGGCCTCTTCTTTTATTTTTCACTTATTTATTTATTTATGGCTGTGTCAGGTCTTGGTTCAGCGTGTGGAGTCTTTCATTGTGGCATGCAGACTTCTCTCTAGCTGAGGCCCCCAGGGTCAGTAGTTGCAGCTCACCGCTTAGTTGCCCCACGGCACATGGGATCCTAGTTCCCCAACCAGGGATTGAACCTGTGTCCTTTGCTTTGGAAGGCAGATTCTTAACCCCTGCACTACCATGGAAGTCCCCACTCCTGGCTTATTCTTACGGAAGTCAGTGGATCTGTTTCTCAAAGACAGGAGTACAAAGCCTGGCACCCAGTGGTTTCAGTCTGTTAACCTGCTGAATGAATGAAAGGTCATAATCTCAGATCATAGAAATGAGAATCATTCCCTGCTCCTCAGCTTTTTGGAGTTTAAAAGTTGGAGCAGTACTGAAAAACAGCAATAGAATTAATGCTAGAATTCGATGAAGTTATCAAAATTTAACTTTCATTTCTTCTGGAAAACTACACAAGTTATCTGAAGTGTGTGTGAACTGCAGGAAGGTTCCAGTGCTAGACACTTGTTTACTATGAAGCCTTTTCACCTAGAAGTGCCCATAGTCTGCTGAGTGTATTGACCTCAGGGCCCGCTGGGTAAGGCTCGTAGGGACCCTCCCAGGAGACCTGGTAACAGTGAAACGATCCTAATGTGGTATTTATGGATCAGCAACTTTGTACATAGAAGGAGCTGCTTGGCTTTTTGTCCCCATACCAGGATGCTGCTAATGCCACAGCATAGTAGCATATTTCGGGGTCTCCTTAAGGACACAGCTTCCTCTTTGGATAATGAAACTAGGACAATGAATTTCACAAGAAAAATACTAGTAACTGTTGGGGCTTTCATTGAGGAAGAGGGTAAAATGCCATTGTTTATTTTCTGTCATGTCTCATGTTTTGCTCTTATAATGTAAATTTAGTTTAGGGATTGTGCAGAGCTAGTGTATTGTTTGATGCTGGTAAGGGTGGTTGTTTTTTGTTTATATGCTGCTGCTGCTGCTGCTGCTAAGTTGCTTCAATCGTGTCTGACTCTTTGTGACCCTATGGACTATAGCCTGCCAGGCTCCTCTGTCCATGGCGTTCTCCAGGCAAAAATACTGGAGTGGGTTGCCATGACCTTCTCCAGGGGATCTTCCCGATGAGGGGTTGAACCTGGGTCCCCTGCATTGCAGGCAGATGCTTTACCATTGAGCCACCGGGGAAGCCTAATAAATACAAGTTATTTATCATGTATCTGAAACTTGAGGAATCCTGGTTTATTTTTTTGCCACTTCCAGCAACCTTAGATGGGAGGAACAACCTGAGAGGGGGTATGGAGAAGCCCATTCATGGAGCCAGCCCGACTGAAGCCAAGTGTGTGGGGTGGGATGTGGGGGTTCATAGGAGGGAAGCTTGGTGGGGTCCACATACAGTTTTTGACCTGTTACAGTAGCACCAGCACATGGTGGGGAATTCCTGTCTCTGTTGGACTCCTGGGACAATGCCCCCAACTCCGCTCAGGAAATCACCTCAGTTTCAGTGCTGAGATTGAGATCCATGTCTGCCTCAAGTGCCTTATCAGTCAACAGTGCAGCAGTGTTTCCCAAATCAAGTTAAAGTGCCCAAGTTTTTCCAGACCAGTGGGTAACATGACACCAATGACACGAGCTGTGGTACATATACACAATGGAATATTACTCAGCATTAAAAAAAAATTCATTTGAATCAGTTCTACTCAGGTGGATGGAACTGGAGCCTATTATCCAGAGTGAAGTAAGCCAGAAGGAAAAACAACAATACGCATATATATGGAATTTAGAAAGATGGTAACGAGAACTCTGCATGCGAGACAGCAAAAGGAACGCAGACGTATAGAACAGACTCGTGGACTCTGTGGAAGAGGGCAAGGGTGGGATGATATGGGAGAATGGCATTGAAACATGTTAATTATCATATGTGAAATCAATCGCCAGCCAGGGTTGATGCTCGGGGCTGCTGCACCGAGATGTCCCAGGGGGAGGGAATCGGGAGGGAGGAGGGAGGGGGGTTCTGGAGGGGGAGCATATGTACACCCATGGCGGTTTCATGTCATTGTATGGCAAAACCAACACAATAAAGTAAAAAAAAAGAAAACACGTTAGGGAAATTTTCAAACATAGAATTAGTGATAAAAGTATAATGGGAGCTTTCCTGGTGGCTCAGTGATAAAGAATCCTCCTGCTAATGCAGGAAACACGGGTATGATCCCCAGTCTGGGAAGATCCCACATGCCTTGGAGCAACTAAGACCATGCGCCACAACTACTGGAGCCCGTGCACCTAGAGTCCATGCTCTGCAACAAGAGAGGCCACTGCAGTGGGAAGCCTGTGCCCCGCAACTGGAGAGTGGGCCCCACTCATTGCAACTAGAGCAAAGCCTGAAGACCCAGCACAACCAAAAAGAAGTATAATAAAACCCCTGTGTATCTAGATCTTACCCCCGGAAAGGGACCAGGCTCCCTGATGGCATTGCCTCCTTGTGTTAGGAGGGGAGGTATCGATGAGGTGAAGTTTATTTTATGTCTTTACTGTATGTACCATTCTTTCCTGGACCAGTATCAGATTCCATCAAATGCCAGAAAAATGCCTCCACTACAAATACCACTCATCATTCCCGCTCATCACTGTCTAGGCAAGCATAGGACTGCATCTTGGCTCTTAATTTTATGGTTCACTTTGCCAGTATCAAATGGAAGGAAAGAAAGCACAAATTTGGCCAAGTAACATTTGTCTTTCCTTTACAGAGATAACTTTGGTCCTAGTCAGGAAGAAAGATCTTGAAATTGTAGAGGAGAAGACTTCTCCTTCTCCCATAGGCAAGTCTAATCTATATCCAATCTACTTCAACAGCCATTCAACCCTACCCATAATAGATGGTCCTTGCCCAAGCTGGCCAAGAGCCGCACCAACCAGCACAATTGCTGACACTATTATTAGTTATTCCTGTGAATATCATTTTCAGGCCAATATTTAGAACAATAAGATTTTAAGGATAGGAAGGAAATATGACTTCTCCATGTCCTGTTCCCTTAGTTATCTGGAATTTAAATAGGTTTCATGCTCCAGAAATCTGGTCAGAGTTCGTAGTTCTGTGCCCTTGAAGTGGTAAAGTTTATCTAATCCCAGGACTTGATATTATCCCATCATATTCCATCAAAAGAATCAATGTTTTGTACTTATGAGAATCAATAGCCTCATTTTGAGTAAGGCAATGTCACTATACCCATCACTATGAACAAAGCTAGTGGAGGTGATGAAATTCAAGTTGCAAATCCTAAAAGATGGTGCTGTTAAAGTGATGCACTCAATGTGCCAGCAAATTTGGAAAATTCAGCAGTGGCCAAAGGACTGGAAAAGGTCAGTTTTCATTCCAATCCCAAAGAAAGGCAATGCCAAACAATGTTCAAACTACCGCACAATTGCACTCATTTCACACGCTAGCAAAGTAATGCTCAAAATCCTGCAAGCCACACTTCAACAGTACATGAACCAAGAACTTCCAGAAGTTCAAGCTGTATTTAGAAAAGGTAGAGGAACCAGAGACCAAATTGCCAACATCCATTGGATCATAGAAAAAGCAAGAAAATTCCAGGAAAACATCTACTTCTGCTTTATTGACTACACCAAAGCCTTTGACTGTGTGGATCACAACAGTGATCTGAAAGAGATGGGAATACCAGACCACCTTACCTGCCTCCTGAGAAACCTGTATGCAGGTCAAGAAGCAACAGTAAGAAGTGGACATGGAACAACAAACCGGTTCCAAATCGATAAAGGAGTATGTCAAGGCTGTCTATTGTCATCCTGCTTATTTAACTTCTATGCAGAGTACATCATGCAAAATGCCAGGCTGGATGAAGCACAAGCTGGAATCAAGACTGCTGGGAGAAATATCAATAACCTCAGATATGCACATAATACCACCCTTATGGCAGAAAGCAAAGAACTAAAGAGCCTCTTGGTGAAAGTGAAAGAGGAGAGTGAAAAAGCTGGCTTAAAACTCAACATTCAGAAAACTAAGATCATGGCATCCAGTCCCATCACTTCATGGCAAATAGATGGGGAAACAATGGAAACAGTGACAGACTTTATTTTCCTGGACTCCAAAATCACTGCAGATGGTGGCTGCAGCCATGAAATTAAAAGATGATTGCTCCTTGGAAGAAAAGCTATGACCAACCCAGACAGCATACTAAAAAAGCAGAGACGTTACTTTGCCAACAGAATTCCATCTAGGCAAAGCTATGGTTTTTCCAGTAGTCATGTATGAATGTGAGAGTTGTACCATAAAGAAAGCTGATTGCCAAAGAATTGATGCTTTTGAACTGTGGTGTTGGAGAGTCCCTTGGACAGCAAGAGATAAAACCAGTCAATCCTAAAGGAAATCAGTCCTGAATATCCTTTGGAAGGACTAATGCTGAAAGCTGGAGCTCCAATACGTGGGCCACCTGATACAAAGGACTGACTCATTGGAAAAGACCCTGATGCTGGGGAAGATTGAAGGCAGGAAGAGAAGGGGATGACAGAGGATGAGATGGTTGGATAGCATCACTCACTCAACGGACATAAGTTTGAGTAAGCTCCAAGAGTTGGAGATGGACAGGGAGGCCTGGCGTGCTGCAGTCCATGGGGTCACAAAGAGTCGGACATGACTGACTGACTGAACTGAACTGAAAGTGTCACTATGTGAAAGTGTTAGTCGCTCAGTCATGTCTGACTCTTTGCCACCCCATGGACTGTAGCCCGCCAGGCTCCTCTGTCCATGGAGCTCTCCAGGCAAGAATACTGGAGTGGGTAGCCATTCCCTTCTCCAGGTGATCTTCCCAACTCAAGGACTGAACCTGGGTCTCCTGCATTGCAGGCAGATTCTTCACTGTCTGAGCTACCAAGGAAGCACAATGCCACTATGGTTTCCTCAATAAAAACAGCATCTTTCCTCTGGAAAGTTCATAGCCATTCATTCAACAAACATTTAATAATCACTTGCCAGGCATGTGAGGTGCTGGGGATACTGTAGAGATGAATAAGATGAACACAGTCTCTGCTCTTGACATTTTAATGAAAAAGGTAGTAAGCAAAGCAAAAA
The DNA here is from genome assembly GCA_007570785.1 of Antilocapra americana. NCBI lineage: Eukaryota > Metazoa > Chordata > Mammalia > Artiodactyla > Antilocapridae > Antilocapra > Antilocapra americana. Next base: position 28,052,989 of record ML663557.1, read on the forward strand.
AAAAAAAAAGATAATCATGAACTATGATAATTACAAAGGATGTAAGCAGAATTATGAAAACAAAACTGGAGAAAATCTGAAAAGGTGACTCAGATTTTTGAAGAGATCCAAATATTTACATACTGAAGTATTTGAATCTTGGGAGTAATGAAATCTGAATTATATTTCTCAAAAGCTTTCTTAGCTGCAGAGTGGAAAATAGTTTGGTTGGATAAGAGTAGAAGCAACAAGCCCAGGGAGGAGGCAAGACATGGTGGTTGGGCTTGGTTTAGGTTAGAAGAACCAACAGGATTTGCTGGTGGGTTGGATATGAGTGAGTAGAAAAGGAAGAAATCCAGTGTTTACTGGGCTTTGGGTTTAATAGGTGACTAGTGGTACAATTTATAGAGATGAGGAAAGCTGAGCAATAAATTTTATTCTATGCTTTCTGCTTTGGATATGTTACATTTGCATGCCTTTAAGACATCTAAGTGGAGACATCAAGAGGCACCTTACGTGGTGAGAGGTGACACATGAGCTTGGTAGTCCGGCTATCTGAGATTGAAACCAGACTTTTCCACCAACTGTATGACTTTTGGTAAGTTACTTAACCTCTCTGTGTCTCAGGTTTTCTCTTTTTCAAATGGAGATAATAAAGTAACTATTGGAGAGGTAGGATTTTGTGATAAATGATAATACACATAGTAATCACTCAATAAATGTTGGCTATTAATGTACTTGAGTCTGGCACTCATGTGAGAGATCAGAAATGGACAGATAAGCTGTACACCTAAAACTAACACAACATTGTAAATCAACTCTACAGCAATAAAAATTAAGAAAAAAAATGCCCCGTGTCCACAGAACAAAGCCACGGATCCCTTATTCTTCTCCAGTTTTGTTCCTTCTCCAAACTCCATCTTCCCAGGTGGTGGGACTGTGTGAGGGCCCAGGGAGGACCAGAGACCCTGAGTGAGCCAGCACTCAGCATGTTAGGGAGGCCACAGAACTGCCCCACTGCATCTTACCTCACAGGGCTGGTTTTCAGGGATTCTTCAAGGCAGCAGATGAAACTCTTGCCACAGTCGAGAAATTGACAAAAAGCTTCCATGCTGTGTGCATGGTTCTCTTTCTCTCTCTCTTTTTTACCTTTAAAAAGAAAAACCCAGAAAAACGCATCAGATTTGTGTAAATGAGGGTATGCCAAGAGGGTGGCCAGTTTTGCTTTATAATCTTATGAAAGGTAGTTTGTGACCCTATACACACACACACATACATACACACATCTCCTGATCCAGCAATGGAACTTTGTTTATACTGCAAATAAATATTATTTTTCTTAAAAAAAAAAAAAAAGAAATGAACAGGTAAGTCTTGGAGCCAACCAGAGATGGTATTTGGGGCTAACATTATGGGTTAGCTGATATCCCAACCCCCTCCTCTTTTGCCTTTCTCTTCTGTCAAGACTTAAGACTAGATACTAGATTTCCCAGGTTCCCTGGCAGTTAGAAGTAGCCTATGATATGGTTTTGGCCAATGAGTGTAAACAGGAATCTGGTGAAGGGACAATGGCAGGTGGTTCTCTACCTCTTCTTTCCTACCTTGAATGTAGATGTTCCAACAGCCGACTCGTAACAATGAGGTAACCAACAGGGATGAAAGGCCAGGAAAATACAGAGATGCCACTTCTTTTTTTTATATGTAGTATTTTTAATTAATGTGGGTTTTGTTTTTTTTCTGTTTTTGGCTGTGCTGGGTCCTCGATGCTGTGCTCAGGCTTTTCTCTAGTTGCTGAATGGGGGACTATTGTCTAGTTGTGGTGTGTGGGCTTCTCCATGCGGTGGCTTCTCTTGTTGCAGAACACGGTCTTTAGGGTTGGGGCCCAGTAGCTGTGGCATACCTGCTTAATTGCTCATGGCATATGGAATCTTCCTGAACCAGGGATGGAACCCATGTCCCCTTTTATGGCAGGTGGATTTTTAACTACTGGACCGCCAAGGAAGTCCAGAGATGCCACTTCTATGTCATGGAATTGCCACTTATCCCAGGACTGCTTGATAGGTAAGGAAGACAACTGCCTATTTACTGAGACCACTAGCATTGGATTTATTGGTATATTATTTGCAGCTGACACAGCAATCCCAAGCCATGCATTTGAAGATTTCTTAGTTATTAACGTGTGTGTGGGCTCAGTCCTGTCTGACTCTTTGCAACCCCACCGTCTGGAGCCACCAAGCTCCTCTGTCCATGGCTTTCCCAGACGAGGATATTGGAGTGGGTTGCCATTTGTTTCTCCAGGGAATCTTCCCAAACCAGGGATCTAACCCAAATCTCCTGTGTCTCCTGCGTTGCAGGTGGAGTCTTTATCACTGAACCACCTGGGAAAGGCATATTAACATGTAGGCAGAGAAAAAAGTGTAGCTCTGATCCCGGTGTGGGTTACTTCCACTTTGGAGTTAAAGCAGAAAAGCACAGAGGCCCAGGAGCGCGTGGACAAGGAGGCTGGAAGCGGAGCTGATTTCCAGGAGGCCTGTGCCCAGCACTCCCCGCACGGCCCCTCCCCGCTCTGTCCCCTCGCGGTCCCGCCCGGTCCCGCCTCCCCAGCCAGACAGAAGCCTCGCAGTCCCCGCCGCCCCCTGGTCAGAGCCGTCCCGAGCCCGCCATGCCTTCCGACCTCAGCGGCACCTGGAACCTGCTCAGCAGCGACAACGTCGAGGGCTACATGCGGGCCCTAGGTAGGCGGAGGCTGCCGGGCTGGCCTGCTGGTCCGTCTCCTGGCATCCCATACCCTGCATCCGTGTGTCCCCCGGTCTTACTACGGGTTCGCCGAGTCCCCCACTTCCGTCCGTCTGACTGTCGTCGGTCTCCCAACTCCGTCCGTCTGCCAGTCCTTCAGTCCAGCCGCCTGTCCCCCCATCTTTCGGTCTCCCGCATCCCCCTGTCCTTCACCCGTCTGGCCGTCTCCTGGTCCCTCCCGTCCTTCCTCTCCCAGTCGGCCAATCTGTCTGTCCTCCCGTCTGTCCGCTGGTGCCCGGTCCACGCGGCCAAGGCTCCTGTTCCATCGCGCACTTCCAAGCAAGTGGGGGCGACGGTGGCGTGGGCCACCTCGCAGGTAGAGTCGGGGACACGACGGGGCTCCCCATGGGTGTCGGTGAGGTGCCCTGACCCGAAGGCCCTCGTCGGAGATCCTTGCCCCGCGGCCGCTTTAACCCGGGTCTCTGGGCAACCGGCTCTGGGAATCCCCGAGTCCAGGGGAGGTCCCGGCCCGCAGCGTCAGCGCCCCCTGGAGATGCTCCGGGACGCAGATTCCGGGGACCCAGAGAACCTTCTCGAGCCTGGCCTCCGGCCCCGCCCTCGCCCCCCACTCCCACCTCCGGCGGCTCTAGGGCGGGTTAGAGTTCTGGAGACACGTTTGAAATCTTTAGTTTTCTGGTTTCCTCTTCTCATCGAGGGGTGGGGGTTAAGAAACCCAGACCCTTTAGAGGCCGCTACCCCTTCACCCCCACCCCGGGGCCCAATTTCAGCCAGGAGGCCTGTGGGTCGGTGCTTGAAGGATTTGCTTCCACTTTCCCCTGCCGGGAGGAAGAAGTAGGGGAGGGGCCTCAAGGGGTGTAGGGAGGCGGCGGGGTCCGCAGTGTTTCTTTCCTGCCTCATGGTAGAATGCCTCCCTTTGGTACTGATGCTCAGTTCCTTCTGCCGGTAATTAGTTAGCGTTGGTGGTTCTGAGTACCTGCTCTTGCCTAGCGCTTCTGACTAGATAACAGCAATCAGGGGCACTTTTTTGTGTTGCTGTTGTTAAACAGGAGTTCATTTTAAGCTGGTAGCATACCTCAAGCCAGGACTAGCCATGTTTCTAATGTTGGACGGACACGAGTGGAAGTTGGCTACCTTACCAGCCAGCAGAACTTGGGAAGGCTATCGGAATGGTGAAAGAAGATAGGGTATCTTCTTTAAACTTTATTTTTTTATTCGGCTGCGCTGGGTCTTAGTTGCAAGATGTGAGATCTTTAGTTGCAGCATGCAAACTCTTAGTTGGGGCAGGTGGGATCTAGTTCCCTGACTAGGGATGGATCCCAGACCCCTTGCATTGGGAGCATGGAGTCTTGGACACTGGCTCATCAGGGAAGTCCCTGATCAGGGGCACTTTTGATCAGGTCAGAGCTTCTGGAAGTCTGGGGATCTGGGGTCTACTCTGGCTTCTCTTTCGCATTTTCTGACCTGGGCTTGGGTTTCTCCATTTGCAAATTGAGAGCAGGGGGTCCATTTTTTTTTTCTTTTAATCACACTAAAAAAAAAAAAAAATTAAGCATAAAATCAGGTATTTTAGCCATTTTGGAATGTACCATTCTGGGCTTCCTAGGTGGCTCAGTGGTAAAGAATCAGCCTGCCAACACAGGAGATGCAGGTTTGATCTCTGAGTTGGGAACATACCCTGGAGAAGGACATGGCAACCCACTCCAGTGTTATTGCCCGGAGAACCCCATGGACCGAGGAGCCTGGCAGGCTACAGTCGGTGGGGTTGCAAAGAGTCAGACACGACTGAGTGACTAAACAGCAATCCTAAGGTTGCAGTGTTATCTGTACAATCTCCCAACCTATGCTAGGATTTTACCCTCCCTTTCTCACACTAAGCAGGGAGGCCTAGAACTTCTCAAGCTAAATAGGATTCATACTGACAGAAACCTTATAGGCAAGGAAAAATATGTTAGTTATCTACCTTTCTTAGTTTCACTGGCTGGGACCCTGTAAATTATATTAAGAGACAGAGTAACAAGACAACAAACAGAAGCTTGTTAACGCATGAATGGTGAATACACTCAGGAGCATTCAGTGATGAATATCTCAGAGTGGTTAGAACCTGAGCTTGGGGGAACTTCCCTGGTGGGCCAGTAGTTGAGATTTGACTTCCAATGCAGGAGGCATGGGTTCAATCCCTGATTGGGGAACTAAGATCCCACATGCCACCAAGTGTGGCCAAAGTTTTTTTAAAAAGAAAAAGAAAAAAAAAAAGGGAAGTTATATGGCACCTGAACAAAGAGTAATAATTCTGTAGAGAAGTGACAAGACAAAAAAAGGGCTTTGAGATTCCAGGGGTGACAAATCGTGGGAAGATAAATACATGGAGAAACTAATGGTAAATAAGAACAAGTTAGTAAAGTTTGTTATGCAAATTCTCCTGGTGATATCTCTAGACTGATAGGAATTCAGAGTTGTCTCCCTAATTTCTGTCCAACCTGGTACAGGGAGAGCAGGGGTCACGTTTACAAAATTATGTCCTGCTCTGGAGGAGGGCAGGGCTTTTCTGCTTTCCCATGGCCTTCATTTCAAAATAGTATGATAAAGTGGCATATTTTGGGGTGGCATATTCTGCTACCCTTAATCTGAATCTCATTTCCTCTCTGTTTCTAATTCATAAGAAGGAATTAATGATTACTTTTCCTAAAGGTGGTAAGCCCTGACAATTTACTTATCACCTCACCCTCAAATTAGTCAGGACATGTGATCATCAGCGCTTTCTTTTTCTGCTTGTTTGTGGTTTTTTAAGTCACAACACATGGCATGTGGGATCTTAGTTCCCCATCCAGGGATCCAATCTGTGCCCCCTACATTGGGAGTTTATGGGTTGTTAATCACTGGACTGCCAGGGAAGTCCTCATAAGTGCTTTCTTCCCTGGTTTCTCTAGCTAGCATCTGACGCCTTTGTGGAGGATAAAGTGTTAGACATCAGGGCATGGCTTTGAATTTTGCCTTGCAGTGCTTTCTTTTTAGTCATTCCCATGGCTTTTAGAGTAAATTTCTTAGAGAAGAAAACAGGGAGTGGAGTCAGAGTGAATGTTTCAAGTGTGTGGAAACATCTTTTTGTTAAGCCTGTTGAGTATGGAAAAGCAGCCTTCTGAGTGTTGTAATCAATGTTTTTCAAATGTGTACTCGTGAAGTCCTTCACCTGTCCCCAATACTGTCTTACTTTTCTGTATATTATGCTGTGATTCCTTGTTTTAGACTTCTTTTTTTTCTCATGATTTCTGTAGAAGTTTATCCATTATCTACCATTGTATAAGATCCTAGAGGCTAACAGAGGCTCTATTTATTTATATTGTGTGCATTCATGCTAAGTCACTTCAGTTGTGTCCAACTCTTTGTAACCCCATGGACTGTAGCCTGCCAGGCTCCTCTGTTCATGGGATTCTCCAGGCAAGAATATTGGAGGGTTGCCATTTCTTGTTCCATGGAATCGTCCCGATCAGGGATTGAACCATCAAACCTGTGTCTCCTGCACTGGAAGGCAGACTCTTTACCACTGTACCACCTGGGAAGCCCTTATTTACATTAGCTGTATTCATTTATCATCCAACCTATTTCACAAAGGATTAAACCAAATAGTATTGAATTGATATCCTGCCTCATAGCTCCTATTAAAAGTTTTTTTTTAATTGTATTTATTTATCTTGGCTGTACTGCATGGCCTGTGGGAGCTTAGCTCCCCAACCAGGGATTGAACCTGTGCTCCTTGCAATGGCAACATGGAGGCTTAACCACTGGACCACCAGGGAAGTCCCACAACTCCGTTTTTAATGTTTGGTTCTCGTTCCAGAAAGACACTGGATCCAGACAACATATTAACTCTTATTTGCAGTCTGTTTCCAAAAGAAATACAAGTGTGCTAGGGATTTCTGGAATAGAGAGGCTAGTTAGTATAGCAGAGCACCAAACTGGAAACCCAGAACTAGCCACTGATTGTTGGTAATAGAATCAAAGCTATACAGCCTCTGAATTCTGTTAGATTCCCTATTTGTTAGAGGTGGTGGGTGAGATTTGATATTCTAAGAGTGTCTAAAATACAAACCAAGAGATCTCATAGTGTCACCTGAAAACCAAATTCGCCTCATGGTGGAGCATACAGCCGAGAGAAACAACCAAGCCAAATATCAGGAGAAGAAAGGACTTATAATTACTTAAAGCAAATAAAGACAACAGTGGAGATCTTTCCCAAAGCAGTGTCTCCCTGAATGGCAAAACTGGAGAATTTTTAAGCTATTCATGTAGGGGCTTGAGCAGAGGAGATTCCAGAGAGAATTGAGGCAGAATCCAAGCTTTCAGTTCAGTTCAGTTCAGTCACTCAGGGGTGTCCCCCTCTTTGCAACCCCATGGACTGCAACACGGCAGGCTTCCCTGTCCATCACCAACTCCCGGAGCTTGCTCAAACTCATGTCTATTGAGTCAGTGATGCCATCCAACCATCTCAACCTCTGTCATCCTGTTCTCCTCCTGCCTTCGATCTTTCCCAGCATCAGGGTCTTTTCCAGTGAGTCAGTTCTTCCCATCAAGTAGCCAAAGTATTGGAGCTTCAGCTTCAGCATCAGTCCTTCCAGTGAATATTCAGGACTGATTTTCTTTAGGATTGACTGGTTGGATCTCCTTGCTGTCCAAGGGACTCTCACGAGCGTTCTCCAACACCACAGTTCAAAAGCATCAATTCTTTGGCAATCAGCTTTCTTTATGGTTCAACTCTCACATCCATATATGACTACTGGAAAACCATAGCTTTGACTAGACAGACCTTGGGTAGTAAAGTAATGGCTCTGCTTTTTAATTTGCTGTTGGTCCTAGTTTCTCTTCCAAGTAACAAGTGTCTTTTAATTTTATGGTTGCAGTCACCATCTGCAGTGATTTTGGAGTCCCAAGAAAATAAAGTCTGTCACTATTTCCATTGTTTCCCCATCTATTTGCCATGAAGTGATGGGACTAGGTGCCATGATCTTAGTTTTTTGACTGTTAAGTTTTAAGCCAGCTTTTTCACTCTTCTCTTTCACTTTCATCACTAAAGAGGCTCTTTAGTTCCTCTTCACTTTCTGCCATAATGGTGGTGTCATGTGCGTATCTGAGGTTATTGATATTTCTCCCAGCAGTCTTGATTCCAGCTTGTACTTCATCCAGCCTGACATTTCGAATGATGTACTCTGCATATAAGTTAAATAAGCAGAGTGACAATATACCGCCTTTACTTACTCCTTTCCCAATTTGGAATTAGTTTTTTGTTCCATGTCCAATGCTTGACAAAGCTTCCATGTTGCTTCTTGACCTGCATACAAATTTCTCAGGAGGCAGGTAAGGTGGTCTGGTGTTCCCATCTCTTGAAGAATTTTCCATAATTTTTTGTGATCCACACAGGCAAAGGCTTTAGTGTAGTCAATGAAGCAGTAGATTTTTTTTTAATTCTCTTGCTTTTTTGATGATCCAATAGATGTTGGAAATTTGATTTCTTGTTCCTCTGCCTTTTATAAATCGAGCCTGAACATCTGGAAGTTCTCAGTTCACATACTATTGAAGCCTTGCTTGGAGAATTTTGAGCATTAGCACTAGCTAGCATTAGCACTAGCACTAGCATTTGCTAGCATGTGAGATGAGTGCAATTGTGCAGTAGTTAGAACATTTTTTGGCATTGCCTCTCCTTGGAATTTGAATGAAAACTGACCTTTTTTCAGTCCTGTGGCCACTGCTGAATTTTCCAAATTTGTTGGCACATTGAATGCATCACTTTAACAGCATCATCTTTTAGGATTTGAAATAGCTCTGCTGGAACTCCATTACCTCCACTAGCTTTGTTTGTAGTGATGCTTCCTAAGGCCCATTTGACTTCACACTCCAGGATACCTGGCTCCAGGAGAAGGATCACACCATTGTGATTATTTGGGTCATTAAGATCTTTTTTGTATAGTTCTGTGTATTCTTGCCACCTCTTCTTAGAATCTTCTGCTTCTGTTAGGCCCATACCATTTCTGTTCTTTAATGTGACCATCTTTGCACAAAATGTTCCCTTGATATCTCTAATTTTCTTGAAGAGAGTCTTTTCCATTAGTTTTTCCCATTCTGTTGTTTTCCTCTATTTCTTTTCATTGTTCACTTAGGAAGGCTTTCCTATCTCTCGTTGCTGTTATTTGGAACTCTGCATTCAGATGAATATATCTTTACTTTTCTCCTTCGCCTTTAGCTTCTCTTCTCAGCTATTTGTAAGGCCTCCTCAGACAACCACTCTGCCTTTTTGCATTTCTTTTTCTCGGCAATGGTCTTAATCACTGCCTCCTATACAATGTCACAAACCTCCATCCATAGTTCTTCAGGCACTCTGTCTATCAAATCTAATCCCTTGAAACTATTCGTCACTTCCACTATATATTGTAAGAGATTTGATTTAGGTCATACCTGAATGGTCTAGTGGTTTTCCCTTCTTTCTTCAATTTCAATCTGAATTTGTCAATAAGGAGTTCATGATCTGGGCCACAGTCAGCTTCTGGTCTTGTTTTTGCTGACTGTATAGAGCTGCTCCATCTTCGGCTGCAAAGAATATAATCAATCTGATTTCGGTATTGACTATTTGGTGATGTCCATGTGTAGAGTCGACTCCTGTGTTGTCCGAAGAGGGTGTTTGCTATGACTCGTGCATTCTCCTGACAAATTAGACTTTGCCTTGCTTCATTTTGTCCTCCAAGGTCAAACTTGCCTGTTATTCCATGTATCTCTTAACTTCCTACTTTTGCATTCCAGTCCCCTATGATGAAAAGGACATCTTTTTTTGGTGTTAGTTCTAGAAGATCTTGTAGGTCTTCATAGAACTGTTCAACTTCAGCTTCTTTGGCATTAGTGGTTGGGGCATAGACTTGGATTACTGTGATATTGAATGGTTTGCCTTGGAAACGAACAGAGATCATCCTGTCATTTTTGAGATTGCACCTAAGTACTGCAGTTTAGACTCTTTTATTGACTATCAGGGCTACTCCATCTCTTCTAAGGAATTCTCACCCACAGAAGTAGATATGATGGCCATCTGAATTAAATTCACCTGTTCTGGTCCATTTTAGTTCACTGATTCCTAAAATGTCAGTATTCACTCTTGCCATCTCCTGTTTGACCACTTCAATTGACCTTGATTCATAGACCTACCATTTCATGTTCCTATGCAATATTATTCTTTATAGCATAAGATTTTATTTCCATCACCAGTCACATCCACAACTGGGCACTGTTTTCACTTTGTCTCCATCTTTTCATTCTTTCTGGAGTTATTTCTCCACTCTTCTCCAGTATCATATTGGGCACTTAACAACCTGGGGAATTCATCTTTCAGTGTCATATCTTTTTGCCTTTTCATACTGTTCATGGGGTTCTCCAGGCAAGAATACTGAAGTGGTTTGCCATGCTCTTCTCCAGTGGACCACGTTTTGTCAGAACTCTTCACTATTACCTATCCATCTTGGGTGGTCCTTTATGGAATGGCTCATAGTTTCATTGAGTCAGAAGTGACTCAATATGCACACATATACATAGTGTGGTGGGGAGGGAGGGGAAGGGGAAGGCCAAAAGGCAAAGAATTTTTATCTTTAAATTTCCCTGGTCTTGCCATAAACTATGAATTTTATTTTACAGTGGTGAGAACAAATAAATTGAAACATCAGAGTTTGGAGCAGAGAAATCTTTATTGCAGTGCAAAGCAAGGAGAATAGGTCGCTCATGCTCAAAACCCCTAAACTTACTAATGATTTCCAGTCGCTCAGTTGTGTCTGACTCTTTACAACCCCATGGACTATAGCCCACCAGGCTCCTCTATCCACGGGATTCTCCAAGCAACAATACTGGAGTGAGTTGCCAGGCCCTCCTCCAGGGAATCTTCCCAACCAGGGATCGAACCCAAGTCTCCTGCACTGCAGGCGAATTATTTACTGTATGAACCACCAGGGAAGCTGAATGAAGTCTATTTTCTACAAAAAGAAGAGAAAGACACAGAAGAGATTTGCAGCGAGGCGGGCCTACAGAGTTTGTTTCAATGTGCCCTAGCCAGCATCTCTTCTGAGGGGGGAAATAACTCCTTTTCAAGTAGAGCTGATCCTGCAGTTCCAACAATATTGCTGTTTCCTAGCTTCTGCCAAGTTGAAGGGAGAAGAAAGGCAACTTGTCCTTTGGACAGTGAAGAAAGTTTGTTTGGGTTCTACAGTCTGGAGAAGCTAGCTGCAGATTTGGGAGTTCTTGGTGGGCCCCACAATAGTCAACCCAGGGTATGATGCTCTAGGCAGGAAGGAAGCTAATGCCTACAGAGCTTGACCATCTTGTCCAGGACTTCCCTTTAATCTCATCATGAACATGAGAATACAAGGATGTTATCAATTTGTTGAAGTTCACCACATAAGCTGGGATTTAAGGCCCAATTTCTCTTGGTTCCAAGACCCACATTGCCTCAAAATTAGAAGTGGCTTTGGGGGACTTCCCTGGTGGTGCAGTGGCTAAGACTGAGCTCCCAAGGCAGGGGGCCTGGGTTCAATCCCTGATCGGGGAACTAGATCCCACATGCTGTGTGTTCACATGCCACAACTAAAGATCTTGCTGTAAGACAAATTAATCAACTCTGACACAGTATTCACATGTAATGGGATAAAAATTTGACACTATTGAATGGCTATTTTTGATTTTTTTTACATGAGATTTAAACTCTGTGCATGACTGCACTTTTAAAATATAGTTTTAGTCACATCACATTACATATTGTTCATTTTGTCACTCACAAACTATAAAAAATTATGGTTATTATTTCTATCTTTTTTAATCTCATCTTTTAGTTTTTATTTTATTTTATTTTTGCCATACATTGACATGACTGCCACAGGTGTACATTTGTTCCCCACCCTGAACCCCCCTCCCACCTCCCTCCCCATCCCATCCCTCTGGGTCATCGCAGTGCATCAGCCCCGAGCACCCTGTATCATGCATCAAACCTGGACTGGCGGTTCATTTCACATATGATAATACACATGTTTCCATGCCATTCTCCCAAACCATCCCACCCTCACCCTCTCCCAGAGTCTAAAAACTGTTCTATACATCCGTGTCTCTTTTGCTGTCTCACATACAGGGTTATCGGAGAAGGCTATGGCACCCGACTCCAGTAGTCTTGCCTGGAAACTCCCATGGACGGAGGAGCCTGGTAGGCTGCAGTCCATGGGGTTGCTGAGTCGGACACGGCTGAGCGACTTCGCTTTCACATTTCATTCTCATGCACTGGAAAAGGAAATGGCAACCCACTGCAGTGTTCTTGCTTGGAGAATCCCAGGGACAGAAGAGCCTGGCAGAAGAACGCTGCCGTCTATGGGGTCGCATAGAGTTGGACACGACTGAAGTGACTTAGCAGCAGCAGCAGCATACAGGGTTATCGTTACCATCTTTCTAAATTCCATATATATGCGTTAGTATACTGTATTGGTGTTTCTCCTTCTGGCTTACTTCACGCTGTATAATAGGCTCCAGTTTCGTCCACCTCAGTAGAACTGATTCAAATGTATTCTTTTTAATGGCTGAGTGATATTTCACTGTGTATTTATACCACAGCTTTCTTATCCATTTGTCTGCTGATGGACATCTAGGTTGCTTCCATGTCCTGATTATTATAAACAGTGCTGTGATGCTCATTGGAGTACATGTGTCTCTTTCAATTCTGGTTTCCTCAGTGTGTGTTCCCAGAAATGGGATTACTGGGTCATATGGCAGTTCTATAATGAAAAGTTTCAGTTATATATGTATAAAAGATCCTGTATGCTTCAAGCAAAGATCTCACATGCCACAACTAAGACCCGGCACAGCCATATAATATAAATAAATAAAAATAAAAAAGTTTTTAAAAAGAAGTGGCTGTGAGATAAAGGGTTAATGTGAAGAGATGAAGTTTAGAAAAGTATGTGTTTGTGTTGGCCTCTTTGAGATCCTGCCCTAAAGTGAATATGCTCACACACTTATAATGGTATGTGCATCATTTAGATTGTCACCTGGGTTCAATCCCTGGGTTGGGAAGATCCCCTGGAAAAAGGAAAAGCTACCCACTCCAGTATTCTGTCCTGGAGAATTCCATAGACTATATAGTCCATGGGGTCGCATAGAGTTGGACACAACTGAGTGACTTCCACTTCACTTCCTTCTGCTGGAATGTCGTACTTCCTATTTAAAAAATCAACGGTGTGGATAAGTATGGTTTGATCTGGACAAAAGCCTTATGAACAGTTTGGCCACTGAGGTCATGGTAAGTGTAGACCTGGCCGAAAATGACCAGAACTTAAGCTAGTTTAAATTTTGATCTTTAAAAAGGCCAGCCTGAAACCACCAATCTGTTAAGTGACAGTCTTATAATGTGGTAGTACCAATTATAAATTTACTAGCAACAAATCATCTCACTGATTGTAAAAGCATAATTGATATAAAGTTATCATCTAAAGTTTGGTTTCTTATTTGTTTTTGTTACACATACAGAATAGGGTTTAAGGAAAGTCAGTGATAACTTTTGAATTTGGCTTGATCAATATTAATAATCAGATAAATATTTTAAGGGCTTAACCTCCAAGTTTAAAGATTGCTGAAAAATAAGTAAAGACTGGATCATTTGCATTTCATGCTAAAAACTTGAGTTCTAGGTTATAAAGATTTTTTTCATTTTATTGAAAAAAAGTTGACTTACAATATTCTGTTAATTTCCACTGTATAACAGTGACTCCGTTAAATATATGTATATATTCTTTTTCATATTCTTTTCCATTATGGTTTATCAGAAGATACTGAATATAGTTCCCTATACTATACAGTAGGACTTTGCTGTTTATCCATCCTATATATAACAGCTTCTTCTGCTAATCTCAAACTGGCAATCTTTTCCTTCTCCACTTCCCCCCTCTCCACAACCACAAGCATATTCTCTATGTCTGTTAGTCTGTTTCTGTTTCATAGATAAGTTCATTTGTATCATATTTTAGATTCTACATATATTAATAAGTGATATCATATGGTATTTGCCTCTTTCTAACTTATTTCATTTAGTGTGATAATCTCTAGGTCCATCCAATATGTTGCAAATGATGTTGTTGTTGTTCATTCACTGAATTGTGTCTGACTCTGTGACCCCATGGACTGCAGCCTGCCAGGCTTTCCTACCTTCACTGTCTCCTAGAGCTTGCTCAAACTCATGTCTATTGAGTCAGTGATGCCATCCAACCATCTCAACCTCTGTCATCCTGTTCTCCTCCTGCCCTCAGTCTTTCCAAGCATCAGAGTCTTTTCCAATAAGTCAGCTCTTCCCATCAGGTGGCCAAAGTATTGGAGCATCAGCTTCAGCATCAGTCCTTCCAATGAATATTCAGGGTTGATTTCCTTTAGGATTGACTGGTGATCTCCTTGCAATCCAAGGGACTCTCAAGAGTCTTCTCCAACACTACAGTTCAAAAGCATCAATTCTTCCCCACCCAACTTTTTTTATGGTCCAGCTCTCATATCCATGGGCTTCCCTGGGAGCTCAGCTGGTAAAGACTCCACCTGCAATGCAGGAGATGCGGTTCGATGCCTGGGTCAGGATGATTGCCTGGAGAAGGGATACACTACACACTGCAGTATTCTTGGCCTTCCCTGATGGCTCAGATGGTAAAGAATCAGCCTGCAATGCAGGAGACCTGGGTTCGATCCCTGCGTTGGAAAGATCCCCTGGAGAAGGACATGGCAACCCACTCCAGTATTCTTGCCTGAAGAATCCCCATGATCAGAGGAGCCTGGTGAGCTACAGTCTATGAGGTCACAAAGAGTCAGACATGATGGTAACTAAGCATAGCACATTCATACATGACTACTGGAAAAAGCATGGCTTTGACTATACGGACCTTTGTCAGCAAAGTGAGGTCTCTGCTTTTCAAGATGCTGTCCAGGTTTGTCTTTCAAGGAACAAGCATTTTTTAATTTCATGACTGCAGTCACAGTTCTCAGCGATTTTGGAGCCCAAGAAAATAAAATCTGCCACTATTTCCATTTTTTACCCATCTATTTACCATGAAGAGATGGGACCAGATGCCATGATCTTAGTTTTTTGAATGTTGAGTTTCAAGCCAGCTTTTTCACTCTGCTCTTTCACCTTCATCAAGATGTTCTTTTAGTTCTTCTTCACTTTCCGCCATTAGGTTAATATCATCTGCATATCTGAGGTTGTTGATATTTTCCTGGCAATCTTGATTCCAGCTTGTGATTCACCCACCCTAGCATTTCACATGATATACTCTGCATATAAATTAAATAAGCAGGGTGACAATATACCAAACATGATATTTCATTCTAAGAAAGCCTTTGTTTCTGTTTTTTTCAGGCAGCTAGCTTTTAAAGAATTATTTATATATTTATGGCTGCAGTGGGTCTTTTTTATCGTACATGGACTTTCTCTAGTTGCAGAGAGTGCGGGTGTGAGGGGGGTTACTCTCTAAAGGCAGTGTGCGGGCTTCTCATTGCAGTGGCTTCTCTTGTGGAACACAGGCTCCAGGGCACACGAACTTCAGTAGTTGCTGAACATGGGCTAGTAGTAGGGGCACAGGGGCTTAGTTGTCATGTGGTATGTGGGATCATCCTGGACCAGGAATCAGACTGGTGTTCCCTGCATTGCAAAGCAGATTCATGACCACTGGACGGCCAGAGAAAAACAGCTTGCTTAAGACAAGGACATTCACACTATCATCAGGCTTAGAAATGAGTAGAACTGGAAGCTCCCTAGTGGTCCAGTGGTTAAGACTCAGCCCTGCTGAGGGCCCAGGGTTCAATCCTAGGTTCAGGGGAACTAAGAACCTGCAAGTTGTGTGGTGCAGCCAAAAAATATATTAAAAAAATAAATAAATGGGTAGGGGCTAATGCAATGCTCATGGACCCTATGCAGTGCTTGGCCACGTTTTCTAGGCTGGAAATGGAGATGTGAGGCACCCAGCACTGAAAAGCACAGCTAGCTGTGAGGGCCAGTCATGTCAGGAAAAAAATGAATCTGTTAGGCAAATAAGTTAAAACAGGGGTCACTTCTGGGACCAAGCTATCTGCAATGAAGTACATAAATCTCTGAAATGATTCCTGAAACTTCATTCTACACGAACAGGACATTCCCTAAATAGGAGAACCATGTCCCGTGACTCATAGGAATGTTCAGGATGACAAGCCAGCAGTTGTGGCTGCCTGCCAATGGGATCATGTCACCTGCTCTAAATATTCCAGTGGCTCCCATCCAACTCCATCACGCTGTGAATTAAAGCCCGATGGTCTCTTATGCTACCCCGAATCTCATCTCTAGTTCCTCCACTCCTCCTCCCTCATTCTTCTCCAGCCACCCCAGGCTCCTGGAGGTTCCTGAGACCATCTGATATGCACTTCCTGAGAGTCCTAGTGAGCTCTGTCATACACTTGCTATTGCTGGTCAGTTGCTAAGTAGTGTCCAACTCTGTGGCCCCCGAGACTCCATGGGGGTCTCCAGGCCAGAATACTGGAGTGGGTTGCCGTTTCCTTCTCCAGTTCTACACTTCTTTCCCCTGCAAGATCTGCACAGCTCACCACTCACTTTGTCACCTCCCTCAGCTCTGGCTAAAATTGTACTTTGCTTCCTGGTGGCTCAGCTGATAAAGAATCTGCCGGCAATGTGGGAGACATGGGTTCAATCCTGGGGTTGGGAAGATCCCCTGGAGAAGGGAACCCACCCCAGTATTCTGGCCTGGAGAATTCCATGGACTGTAGAGTCCATGCAGTCACAAAGAGTCAGACATGACTGAATGATTTTCACGTTTTCTCTATTTAAAATAGCAACCTTGTGACTTCCCTGCTGGTCTAGTGGCTAAGACTCTGCGCTGTCAGTGCAGAGGGCCCTGGTTCAATCCCTGGTCAGGGAACTAGAGTCCACACGCTCCAACTAAGAGCTGCATGCCACAGTTAAACATTCCACATGCCACAACGAAGACTGAAGATCCCGCCTGTTGCCAACTAAGACTCAAGGCAGCCAAATAAATAAATATTAAAACAAATAAGCAAAATAAGCAGCCTTTACCTCTAGTTCACACTGTATTCAAAGCCACTGTATGGGAACTGTCTACACCAAAACCCTCAGAAACACTAGCCATTATAAGCAATGATTTTGAGGACAGCTGCCAAATCCTTAGCTTTTGCACCTCAAGTAAATGTTGAAATGTCTTTTCTTTCTACAACATTATTTTTAAGATATTGACTTTGCCACTCGTAAGATAGTCAAGATGCTGAAGCCACAGAAAGTGATTGAGCGGAATGGGGATTCTTTTACCATCCACACAAACAGCACCTTCAGGAACTATGTTGTGAAATTTAAAGTCGGAGAAGAATTTGATGAGGATAACCAAAGCGTGGATAACAGAAAGTGCAAGGTAAAATTATTTATTTAGTTTTGGCTGTGCCGGGTCTTTGTTGCCATGTGGGCTTGTTTTCTCTTGCTGTGGCAGTCGGGGCTACTCTCTAGTTGTGGTGCAAAGCCTTCTCATTGCAGTGGCTTCTCTTATTGCAGAGCACAGGTTCTAAGGCATGTAGGCTCAGTAGTTGTGGCTCTCAGTCTCTAGAGCACCGGCTCAATAGTTGTGGTGCATGGGCTTAGTTGCTCTGAGACGTGAGATCCTCCTTGATCAGAGATCGAACCATCTCAGGACCTGCATTGGCAGGTGGATTCTTTACCACTGAGCCACCAGGGAAGCCCGCAAGGCAAAAATTAAAGTCATGACATAGACTTTTAGTTTTGCAAGGTCCTTGACACCTTCTCTAGTCATATCTGAGGATACTGCCAGAGCAAATCAGTATTTTCTCCCATCCCTCATGCAGAGCTTGGTCACCTGGGACAATGACAGACTCACCTGTGTGCAGAAGGGGGAAAAGAAGAACAGAGGCTGGACCCATTGGATTGAAGGGGACCAACTCCACCTGGTACTAGCTCTATTTTGTTCCTCTATTTTTTTTAATTGAAATAGTTGACTTACAATGTGTGAATCTCTGCTGTACAATAATGTGACTCAGTCATACATGCG
This sequence comes from Antilocapra americana, assembly GCA_007570785.1. NCBI lineage: Eukaryota > Metazoa > Chordata > Mammalia > Artiodactyla > Antilocapridae > Antilocapra > Antilocapra americana. Next base: position 28,070,820 of record ML663557.1, read on the forward strand.
TTCATGCATGCACGTGTGCTAAGTTGCTTTAGTTGTGTCTGACTCTGTGTGACCCTATAAACCATAGCCTACCAGGCTCCTCTGTCCATGGGATTCTCCAGGCAAGAATACTGGAGTGGCTTGCCATGCCCTCCTCCAGACATACATACATATATATACATACAAAAATATGTGTGTGTATACACACATTCTTTTTCTGTGTTTTTCCATTATGGTTTATCCCAGGACATTGAATGTAGTTCCCTGTACTATACAGTAGGACATTGTTGTCCATACATTCTATACAAAATAGTTTGCATCTATTAATACCAAAATACCAGTCCCTTCCTCCTCCATCCCCACCCCCACCCTGTTGGCAATCACAAGTCTGTTTTCTATGTCTGTGAGTCTGTTTGTGCTTCATTGATAGGTTCATTTGTGTCATATTTTAGATTCCATATATAAATGACATCATATAGCATTTGTCTTTCTCTTTCTAACTTACTTCATTCAGTAGGATAATCTCTAGTTGCATCTGTGTTGCTGCAAATGGCATTATTTTGTTCTTTATTATGGCTGAGTAGTATTCCATTGTATATATGTACTACATCTTCTTTATCTGTACATCTCTCAATGGACATATGGATTGTTTCCATGTCTTGGTGATTGTGAATAGTGCTGCTATGAACATAGGGGTGCATGAATCTCTTTGAATTATAGTATTGTTTGGATATATTCCCAACAGTGGGATTGCTGGATCATATGGTAATTCTATTTTTAGTTTTCTAAGGAACCTCCATACTGTTTTCCATAGTGGCTGCACCAATTTATATTCCCACCAACAATGTAGTAGGGTTCCTTTTTCTCCACACCCTCTCCAGTGTTTGTTATTTATAGACTTTTTAATGATGACCATTTTGACTCTTGTGAGGTGGTACTTCATGTAGTTTTGATTTGCATTTCTCTAATAATTAGCTATGTTGAGCATGTTTTTATGTGCTTATTGGCCATTTGTGTGTCTTTGTTGAAGAAATGCCTATTTAGGTGTTCTGCCCATTTTCAGGTTGGGTTGTTTGTTTTGTTGTTGTTAAATGTTCTTATTTTTTAAATGAGGTTAGGAAATCATGACCAGTAATCCTACCATCCCAACCCAACTGTTTTCAATTTGATGTCTTTCCTTCCAGTCTGTGAGAGTATTCTGCCTTTTCATTTAATAGAAAAACATATTCTAACTTTCTAATAATTTTCCTGTTGTATTCATTTTGTGTTAGTTGAATCCATATAATAAGGTAGCCAACCAGCTGTGTACTATTCCATCAAATTCATGAACTCTCATTTTAGTAACATGTTTTCTTAGTTGCAGTGCCCAGAATTATTGCTTCAGAGTGTTTTCTGCTGTCTCTTAAATTCACATAAATAGAGCTTTTTGCATCTATGGATTTATTTCCTTAGGAAGAATTTACAGAGGGGATCAGTGTTGTCCCAGATATCATTGCTTCTTGCTACTTTGTTGCCTTATTCACTTCCAAAAGGGATATATCAATTTCTTAAGCCACCAGCATTCCAAGACCATACAAGTTATAGGTAATCCTAATCAATAATCTCTAAATATAATCTATAAAGTATAAAATTGTACATAAAGGCTTACCTATGACTTTTAAAATGAGAATTCCTTCTAGCCATATATGTGTATTACAATGGCTTACATTTTCGAATGATGATTTTGTGTGTAATTACTTAGTTAAATCCTTTGAGTGCATTTTCTGACTTAGTCTTCAGGCCAATCCTGTGAAAGAGGCATTATTTTTTTCCTATTTACAAATGACAAGATTGAGGTTTAGAAATTCCCCAAGGAGCAGAGTGAAGATTCAAATCTAGGTCTGACAAGAAATGTGTGCTTTCAACTCTATGCCTTTTTGGTCCCAATGTACATGTGAAATCTAGGTCAGATCCATGAAAAAGTTAGAGCACTTAAAGTGGGATATGGGTAGTCTTTGAGGTTGTGGTCTTTGATTATGAAGGCACTGAAGATTCTTCAATTCTTAGATGGACAAATCTCACACTCTCCTGGCAATAAGAACAAAGTTAAGAAACTTGCCATCATAAAAATGTAGTATGGAACTACAAAGGAAATACAAATATGCTTAAGAATTCAGATTATGTGGCTGTAAGAAGTAATGTTCAAATTGCTGCATCCTTCTTTGGCATGTCCAAGAACTCTGCCCAAGCAGAGGGTAGAAGGACCTTGGTCTAAGGACATTCTTGGGATGATTCTTATTGTTGCTGTTGTTCAGTCGCTCAGTCATGTCCAACTCTTTGCAACCCCATGGACTGCAGCACACCAGGCTCCTCTGTCCTTCACCATCTTCCGGAGTTTGCTCAAACTCATGACCATTGAGATGGTGATGCCATCCAACCATCCCATCCTGTGCTGTCCCCTTCTCCTCCTGCCTTCAATCTTTCCCAGCATCAGGGGCTTTTTCAGTGAGTTGGCTCTTCCCATTGGGTGGCCAAAGTATTGGAGCTTTAGCCTCAGCATCAGTCCTTCAAATGAATAGTCACAATTGCTTTCCCTTAGGATTGACTGGTTTGATCTTCTTGCCATCCAAGGGACTCTCAAGAGTCTTCTCCAATACCACAGTTCAAAAGCATCAATTCTTCGGTGCCTTCTTTATGGTCCAACTCTGTACATGACTACTGGAAAGACTGTAGCTTTGACTATATGGGCATTTATCAGCAAAGTAACATCGCTGCTTTTTAATATGCTGTCTAGGTTGGTCATAGCTTTTCTTCCAAGGAGCAAAGTAACATCTCTGCTTTTTAATATGCTGTCTAGTTTGGTCATAGCTTTTCTTCCAAGACTGTAGCTTTGACTATATGGGCATTTATCAGCAAAGTAACATCTCTGCTTTTTAATATGCTGTCTAGTTTGGTCATAGCTTTTCTTTAAATTTCATGGCTGCAGTCACCATCTGCAGTGATTTTGGAGACCAACAAAATAGAGTCTGTCACTGTTTCCATTGTTTCTCCATCTATTAGCCATGAAGTGATGGGATCAGATACCATGATCTTAGTTTTTTGACGGTTGAGTTTTAAGCTAGATTTTTCACTCTCATCTTTCACCTTCATCAAGAGACTTATGATTTTTATAAGCTGTGATATAATGAAAACCAATGAATATTTGGCCTTCGTACCTGGTTCTTAAAACTCCTGGAATCTCCAGAGTAACAAGAATGTCTTCTGTATGCTAATGAGATGAATAGTGGCTGGGGACCCTAGAGAGCTTCAGGATGGGGGCTGGTCCGAAGAAAGATCAAGGTAGGATTAGAAGGTTGGAACATTAAGCCCAGCCCCTGAACTCAGGTGAAGGGAGAGGGATTAGAGATTGACCATTACCAATGACCAATGATTTAAGCAATCATGCCTATGTAATGAAACCTCCGTAAAAACTTTTACATAAATGAATTCATGGATCATGGAGAAAGCAAGGGATGTTCCAGGAAAACATCTACTTCTGTTTCATTGACTACACAAAAGACTTTGACTATGTGGATCACAATAAACTGTGGAAAATTCTTAAAGAGACTGGAGTACCAGACCACCTTACCTGTCTCCTGAGAAATGTATATGTGGGTCAAGAAGCAACAGTTAGAACCTTACATGGGATAACTGACTAGTTCAAAATTGGGAAAGGCAGATAACAAGGCTGTATATTGTCACTCTGTTTATTTAACTTCCATGCAGAGTACATTATGTGAAATGCTGGGCTGGATGAATCACAAGCTGGAATCAAGACTGCTGGCAGAAATTATCAACAACCTCAGATATGCAGATGACATCATGCTTATGGCAGAAAGTTAAGAGGAACTAAATAACCTCTTGATGAGGGTGAAAGAGGAGAGTGAAAAGCTTGCTTGAAACTCAATATTAAAAAAACTAACATCATGGCATCTGGTCCCATCACTTCATGGCAAATAGAAGGGGAAAAACTGGAAGCAATGACAGATTTTATTTTCTTGGGCTCCAAAATCACTGTGGATGCTGACTGCAGGCATGAAATTAAAAGACATTTGCTCCTTGGAAGAAAGCTATGACAAACCTCTGTGTGTGTGTGTGTGTGTGTGCATGCTTAGTCACTCAGTCATGTCTGACTCCATGGACTGGACTCCAGGCTCCTCTGACTATGGGATTTTCCAGATAAGAATACTGGAGTGGGTTGCCATTTCTTACTCCAGGGGGTCTTCCAGACCCAGTGTCCAAACCCACATCTGCTGCATCTCCTGCATTGGCAGGTGGATTCTTTACCACTGTGCCACCTGGGAAGCCCCATGACAAACCTGGACAGTGCACTAAAAAGCAGAGACATCTCTTTGCCAACAAAGGTGTGCATAGTCAAAGCTATGATTTCTCCAATAGTTGTGTGTGGATGTGAGAGTTGGACCCACAAAGAAGACTGAACACTGAAGAATTGATGCTTTCTAATTGCTGTGCTAGAGAAGACTCTTGAGAGTCTGTTGGACTGCAAGAAGGTAAAATGAGTCAATCCTAAAGGAAATCAACCCTGAATATTAATTGGAAGGGCTGTTGCTGAAGCTGAAGCTCCAATACTTTGGCCACCTGATGTGAAGAGCTGACTCATAGGAAAAGCCCTGATGCTAGGAAAGATTGAATGCAAAAGGAGAGGGGGGACAACAGAGGATGAGATGGTTAGATAGCATCACTAACTCAATGAACATGAATTTGAGCAAAATTAGGGAGATAGTGGAGGACAGGGGAGCCAGGTGTGCTACAGTCCATGGAGTCACAAAAAGTTGGACATGACTTTGCAACTGAACAACAACAACAAAGGGGTTCAGAGAACTTTCTAGTTGGTGAAGACATAGAAGTTCTGGAAGGGAGCTCTGCTAGACTGGTAATGGAAGCTCTGTAATGCCCCACTCCCACCCCCATCACAGTACCTTCTCCTATGCCTCTCTTCTAATTGGCTGTTCCTGAGTTGCATTCTTTATAATAAACCTGTAAGTATAAGCAAAACGTGTTTCTGTGAGCCATTCTAGCAAAGTATTGAACCTAGGAAGGGAGTTGTGGGAATCCCTGATATGGGATCATCAGTCAGATGTATGGGTGACTTGCGATTGATGTCTGAAGTAGGGGCAATCTTATGAGACTAAGCCCTTGACCTGTGGGGTCTGCACTAGCTTTGATCCTCAGTGTCCAAACTAAATTATATTATTGGCTGTCCAGTTTGTTGTAAGAGGGTTGGAGATGTGGTATTGGAAAAGACACCATGTACCTGGTGTCAGAAGTATGACTAATAATAATAATAGCTGCTGCTGCTGTTCAGTTGCTCAGTCATGTCTGACTTTTTGCTACTCTTTGGACTGAAGCCCACCAGGCTCCTCTGTCCATGGGATTTTTCAGGCAAGAATACTGGAGTGGGTTGCTATTTCCTTCTCCAGGGGATCTTCCTGACCCAGGGATCGAACCTGAGTGTCCTGTGTCTCCTGCATTACAGGTGGATTCTTTACCTGCTGAGCCATCAGGAAAGCCCCATTAATAATAGACTATATGCCAACTCATCTCTGTTCTCCCTTTCTCCCTGTCCCTAGGAACTGTTCTGTGAAGGCCAAGTGTGCAAGCAGACGTTTCAGAGAGCTTGATCTGTATCCAACAGCAGAGAAAACATGTGGGGCCAGCTTGATGAATTATATTCCAGAATGAACATGACAGGAATGATCTCTTGGGGTTTGGTGGATGGGGCCTTGAGATCAAAGAGATGTTACATAACCTATACCAGAAGCCATTTGGATTGTGAGAAAACTTCTCAGCTTCAATAAACCTGTCCAATCATTCTGACTTTTCCCTTCTAACTTTAACTTATCTCCTTATTTTCAGAAATATTTGGAAGCCTTCTAGGCACACCATTGACACACCAGTGATGAACAAGTTGTAATTCCCACCTTCTAAGGGATGGGCAAGTGGTGGTAGGGGCCTGGGGTATTCCAGACCTGAAGCAAATGTAAGCAGGAAGTATCAGGAAGCGCTTTAGTCAAAAGTTGGAGGAACATTTGAAGAACTGAAAAGATTGCTTTAACTGTAGCTTAGGGCGTGTTGGGTGGGATAGGGTGGGGAGAGATGTCAGGGGTAACTGACATGACAAATCAGTGGCTCTGCTGTGAAGTATCTTGAATGCCAGGGTAAAGAGGTGAGATTTTTGTCCCCAAAGTAATAGGAAGATGGTGATGTGTATTAAGCAGATAAGTACAACCAGGTTGGCTCACAGAAAGTAACTCTGAGGACTTCTATGGTGGTCTCATGGTTAAGAACCCACTTTCCTATGCAGAGGATGCAGGTTCAATTCCTGGTCAGGGAACTAAAATCCCATGTGTCCCAACTAAAGAGAAGCCTATGCACTGCAACTAAAACCGGATGCAGCCCAAAATAAATATATGCCTTAAAAATAATAGTAAAGTAACTCTGACTGCTGAGAGAAGAATGGATTGTAGGTGGGGGATGCAATTCAAGAGGCAGTTTAGAAAACCCAATAGAGATCAGAGTGAAAGGTAACACTGTTCAGGATCACCCAGAGCCCAGGTCTGAAAAATAGAGAAAGGACTCTTGGGGCTTGGAGAGAAGTAACAAGATATTTAGGAGGCAGAATCTATAATCCAAGGAGATGGATATGATGGAGGGATGCTGGCTGGGGGAAGAGTCAAGGAGATGCTCTGTTTTGGACCAGGCAGTTATAGGAAGGTTGAGGCCCATCAAAAGAAAATGACAGGACTTCTCTGGTGGCTCAGAGAATCCACCTGCCAAATGTCGATTAAAAAAAGATGGACAACTTGAGAGTTATGAGTTAAGTTTTATTTGGGGCAAAATGAGGACTGCAGTCTGGGAGGCAGCATCTCAGATACCTCTGAGAGACTGCTCCAAAGTGGCAATGGGGGAAAGTCAATATATAAGGTTTTGGTGAAGGGGGAGTTCAATTTCATGAAGCACCCAGTTTACAAAAGGTTTTTTGTTAGTCATGAGGGTCTGATGTCACCAAGAAGGGATTTAGCGATTCTCTAGATGTGAGGAGATGCAAGGATTGAGATCACAAATTCTGTTCCTAAAAACATCCAACTATCTAAAGACCTGTCCTACCAGATTCCCTGGAGCACAGAGTGCCTTGCTCCACCCTGAACTCCCTCAGGGATTGTTGGAGGTCACCAGCTGTAGCAGCATGGGGTTCAGTGTCTGTAGAGGCAGATGGCAAATGCCTTTGTTGTTCAGTCATTGGCAGTGCTCTTGGTAAGTGTCAATTTGTAGTTGACACAATACAGAAGGTTCCATCTCTGATCTGGGAAGATCCCACATGCCACGAGCAAGTAAGCGCATGCATCACAACTATTGAACCTATGCTCTAGAGCCCGTGAGCTGCAACAGCTGAAACCTGTGCACCCTAAAGCCCATGCTCCCCAACAAGAGAAGCCACTGTGGTGACAAGCCAGCACATGGCAACTAGAGAGTAGCTTCCCACACTCCACAACCAGAGAAAAGCTCAAGCAGCAATGAAGACCCAGCATAGCCAAAAATAAATAAACAAATAAAACTTTAAGAAAGAAGAAGAAAGCAGAAGTGAAGTCAGAACTTCAGTTTCTGAGGTGCCTGTGGCCCAGTGAGAGCCAGGCTGCCAGGAGACAATGAATAGATGGCTCCAGAGATAGAAACAAGTTGTTGATAGCTTACGGTGAATGGTGTTGGATTCGTGATCACCAAAGATTTAACTTCGGGACCAGGGACCAGGCCTGATCACTCAAGAGCTTTTGTATAGCAGAGTTTTATTGAAGTTAAAAGGGACAGAGGAAGCTTCTGACATAGACATCAGAAGGGGAATGGAGAATGCCCTCCTCACTAGTGTTAGCAAGGGCCTTATATACTTTTTAATTAATTATTACAATAATTCAAAACAAGTCTCAAGTTTGTGAAAATTTTACCAGACCCACTCCCACAGTTTACATTTTAGGATAACAGGATTAGAATTTAACAATAGAGAGATCCTACCAGACCCAATCTCATAATATACAGTCTAAGATATCAGGATTAGTCAGAAGGTTTTCAGGAAGGAAAAACTGTCCTCAAGCATATACACTGTTGTTGTATAATCCCTAGTACAGAGTTTAAACTGAGTTATTTGTTGTGTAATCATCAGTTTGTGGCTTAAAGAAAAATGTTTTATATGACTAAGATTAAGGAATGTAGAGGGGAAAAAAAAAGTTTGTCCTTTCCTCCTCCTTGAGAACTCCAGACCCCTCTCTCCTCGGGGACCCCTGGACTTCTTATCAACCTGCCTAGGAATTGACTCTCTCATTGTGAAGCATATAAACTATGCATGTGGATGATACATATAAACTATGCAATGTCTGGGACATTGTATTTAAAGAGAGAAGAGAGAAACTTGAGGTACAAATCCCACAGTCCTGTGACCAGAGGGGCTGGAAAAATAAGATGGCATCAGGGAAGCGAAGGAAGGAAATATTTCACGGTTGAGGAATGTCGAGCATTTGCTGAGATGCCCAAGGTGGCCATAAGGTGAGACAGGGGATTTTTCATGTGGGTGAGGATGGTTTAACAGTGCCACTGGTCCTGAAGATGCACATGAAGGGTTATGGAACCAGGAGAGGTGAAGGGGTACAGACAGTGAGAAGCCAAAGGAATGTGGCGGTAGGAACGTAGTGGTCCAGTGGTTAAGAATCTACCTGCTAACGTAGAAGACATGAGTTTGGTCCCTGGGCCAGGAAGACCCCATATCCCCTAGGGCAACTAAGCCACAACAACTCTAGAGCCTGTGCTCTGCAACAAGAGAAGCCACTACAATGAGAAGCTTGCATATCACAACTAGAGAGTAGCCCTTACTTGCTGCATCTAGAGGAAGCCCGCTTGCAGCAATGAAGACCCAGCACAGTCATAAATAAATAAGTAATAAAAATGGTTAAAAAATAAAAAAGAAGGAAGGTGGTGGTAGTGTCAGGGAATCTTAGCAGGGAGCAACTTCGTAAGATGGGTGGAACTGATGGACCACAGAGCCCCTGCCAGATAAAGCAAGTCAGGAAGGGGTTACAGTTAGGACTTGGCAGTCACTGCCTGCGAGTCTCTAAGCTGGGCTTTAGGGATTCCACGGACAATAGCAGAGGAAAGGTCTGTGCCTCTAAGGAGTTCACAGTCTGCTGGTGATAACAGAAATGTATAGGAAATTAGTCTGAGTATCAGATACAACTCTTGTTTTCAGTGTGGATGAAAAATATGGCCTGCCATTTCAGTAAACCAAGGATATTCCAGTCATCAAACCATCAGCCACTGCAGCCACCCCCAACTGTGCACCCTGAGGGGACTAACTAAAGAAAAAAATTTTAACTAACAATAATCTTCTGATGTCCTGACTACCTGGTTTGCAAAAACTACTATACATCCTGGCTCCCACCTTACTTCTTCAGAGAAGTGTCTCAGAGCTGAGAGGTGGTGTTCCGGGCTAGTCCTTGGTAAGTTGGCCAAATAAAACATAATTCTCAACTTTTAGGTTGTGCATTTCAGTTTACATGAATAACAGACACCAAGTTGTTAGTCTGACTTTAGAAGCAGTGAGCTGGCAGCCAAATGAAGTCAGAAGACAACTGTAGATTCAATTAGATATTGTGATCCCACCATAGAGAAAGAACATGAGATTTTTTTTTTCAGGATGTTACTGTTCATTGTTCACATACTAAGTTGTGTTGGACTCTTTGCCACCCCATGGATTACACACCAGGCTTTCCTGTCGTTCACTGTCTCCTGCAGTTTGTTCAAACTCGTGTCCATTGAGTCAGTGAGGCAATCCAACCATTTCATCCACTCTTGTCCCCTTCTCCTCCTGCCCCCAATCTTTCTGAGCATCATGGTTTTTCCAGTGAGTCAGGTCTTCCCATCAGGTGGCCAAAGTATTGGAGCTTCAGTTTCAACATCAGTTCTTGCAATGAATATTCAGGGTTGATTTCGTTTAGGATTGACTGGTTTAATCTCCTTGCTGTCCAAGGGACTCTCAAGAGTCTTCACCAGCACCACAATTAAAAAACATCAATTCTTTGGCACTCAGCCTACTTTATGGTCCAACCCTCAAATCTGTACATGACTACTGGAAAAATCATAGCTTTGATTATAAGGACCTTTATTTCCAAAGTAATGTCTCTGCTTTTTAATACACTGTCTAGCTTTGTCTTAGCTTTTCTTCCAAGGAGCAAATGTCTTTTAATTTCATGACTGCAGTCACTGTCTGCAGTGATTTTGGACCCCAAGAAAATAAAATCTGCCACTGTTTCCACTTTTTCCCCATCTATTTGCCATGAAGTGATGGGACCAGATGCCATGATCTTAATTTTTTGAATGTTGGGTTTTAAGCCAGATTTTTCACTCTTCTCTTTCACCTTCATCAACAGATTCTTTAATTCCTCTTTGTTTTCTGCCATTAGGGTGGTATTATCTGCATATCTGAAGTTGCTGATACTTCTCTCAGCAATCTTGATTCCAGCTTGTGATTCCTTCAGGCTGGCATTTCCCATGATGTACCCTGCATATAAGTTAAGTAAGTAGGGTGACAATATACTCCTTTCCCAATTTGGAAGCAGTCCATTGTTCCATGTCCGGTTCTAACTGTTGCTTCTTGACCTGCATACAAATTTCTCAGGAGGCAGGTAAAGTGATTTGGAATTCCCATCTCTGTAAAGAATTTTCCACAGTTTGTTGTAATCCTACACAGCCAAAGTCTTTAGAATAATCAATAAAGCAGAAGTAGATGTTTCTCTGGAATTCTCTTGCTTTTTCTATGATCCAACAGATGTCGGCAATTTGATCTCTGGCCCCTCTGCCTTTTCTGAATCCAATTTATACATCTGGAAATTCTCAGGTCACATACTGTTGAAGCCTAGCTTGAAGGATTTTGAGCATTACCTTGATAGGATGTGAAATGAGTGCAACTGTACAGCAATTCAAACATTCTTTGACATTGCCTTTCTTTGGGATTGGAATGAAAACTGACCTTTACTAATCCTGTGGCCACTGCTAAGTTTTCCAAATTTGCTGGCATATTGAGTGCAGCATTTTCACAGCATCATCTTTCAGGGTTTGAAATAGTTTGGATGGAATTCCATCACCTCCATTGACTTTGTTCATAGTAATGCTTCCTAAGGCTCACTTGACTTTGCACTCCAGGATGTTTGGCTCTAGTTGAGTGACCACACCATTGTGGTTATCTGGGTCATTAAGATCTTTTCTGTATAGTTCTTCTGTATATTCTTGCCACCTCTTCTTGATATCGTCTGCTTCAGTTAGGTCCGTGCCATTTATTTCCTTTATTGTGCCCATCTATGCATGAAATGTTCCCTTGTTATCTCTAATTTTCTTGAAGATATCTCTAGTCTTTCCCATTCTATTGTTTTCCTCTATTTCTTTGCACTGATCACTGAGGAAGGCTTTCCTATCTCTCCTTGCTATTCTTTGGAACTTTGCATTCAGTTGGGTATATCTTTCCCTTTCTTCTTTGCCTTTCGCTTCTCTTCTTTTCTCAGCTATTTGTAAGGCCTCCTCAGACAACCATTTTGCCTTTTTGCATTTCTTTTTCTTTGGGATGGTTTTAGTAAGTGGATTAAGTAAGGCTGTAGACCTAGTAAGATTTGAGAAATTACATAGTAAGTAACCCAAATCAGAGACTGTGGGCCATGAAACCACCATTTTTTATTTATAGAAAATTCCTAACATAACAGCATTGCTTTGAGGCAGCTTGAAACAATAAGCTCTGGTGGAAAGGCAAAGTTTTATTAGCATTTATTAATTTATCCAAATATGGAAATTCCCTGGTGGTCCAGTGGTTAGTACTCCTCACTTCCACTGTGGTGGCCCCTGGTTCAATTCCTGTTCTGGGAACTAAGATCCTGCAAGCCATGCAGTGCAGCCAAAAAGATCCCCCCAAAATAAACAAAAATTCGGAAGGGCCTGCTATTCCCAGCACTGTGCTATTTCTTGGAATTTTTTAGCACTGAAAAATTCCTCTCCTCATGGACCAAAGATAGGAGACAGATAAAAAACATGTTTTAAAAAATGCAGTGATATGTGTTATAAAAAAAGTAAGAAATTGGGATAGATAAAACAGATTGTTGATGGTGCCCTTTTAAGCAAGATAGTTAAGAAAATCTCATAACAGACGTTTAGGCAGGGGCATAAGGCAAGGAAGTGCTTCCCTGGTGGCTCAGATGGTAAAGAATCTGCCTGCAATGCAGGAGACCCAGGTTAGATCTTTGGGTCAGGAAGATCCCCTGGAGAAGGACATGGCAACCCACGCCAGTATTCTTGCCTGGAGAATCCCACGAACAGAGGAGCCTGGCGGGTTACAGTCCATGGGGTCGCAAAGAGTCGGATATGACAGAACGACTAACACATTCACATTTTCACTTTCACTTTAGACAAGGAAACACGTTTTGTGCAGAGGTGGAGGGCAAGAGAACAAGTAAGTGTAAGGGGGCTGAAGTGAAAGGATATCTGCTCGTGGGATGCAGCAAGAGACAGTGGAAGCAAAAGGCCAAGAGTAGGAGGAGATGAGGTGGCCTTTGGCAGAGCGAGGTGACTTTGGGCAATCTTATCTGCTAGACTGCTTGGGAGCACCTGGAACACCACTTCAGCTTATGAGAGAGAGCAGAGAGCAGTTTTTGTTGTTGTTTGCTTTTTGTTTTGTTTTTTTTTTCAGCCCTTCAAGACACCAAGTTATGGAACTCAAAGGTCACAGGAAAAGAGACTCACTTTTAGCAAAGGTATGCTCCCTTCTAGCTTCCCACGTGGCTCAGTGGTAAAGAATCTGCTTGCCAAACAAGAGATGCTGGTTTGAGGCCTGGGTCAGGAAGATCCCCTGGGGAAGGAAATGGTGACCCACTCCAATATTCTTGCCTGGGAAATCCCATGAACAGAGGAGCCTGGCCGGCTACCATCTATGGGGTCGAAAAGAGTGGGAAGAGACTTATTAACTAAACAACAACATGCTCCCTTCCACCTCTGTCTGCAGGTTCACCAACTCTAGAATGGCTGGCTCTGCTCCATTCCTCTCTCACAGGACTTGAATTAAAGCTGCAACAAGTAATCAGCAATAGTTTGTCCTTGTTTTCTCTTTCCTCTCACCTTATGACTAGGAAACATTTCTCAAAAAAAAAAAAAATCCCCGCTTATCCCACATACCAAATCAAGGTAGGAGTTGTTGTAGTTTGAACCTTCATTCCTTTGCCCTTACAGATGTCTGTTTCTTCAGGCATTTTATTAAAAGTTTTAAGCGTTAAAAATTAAACTCTTCTCCTGTTCCAAGGACAAATCTGGTAACAGCTTCCAACCGGTTTTATTTTGGCTGCAGTGATGAAGGGCTCAGAAGCTAGCCACCACGAGGGCGTTTTTGTTTCAGTCAGGAGAGATCCACCGAGGGAGCGCGGCTGGGGTTTTTCTGGGCGGCTCTGAGAGCAGCGGCTACGCGTCCCGCCACGTGGGAGGGTGAGGCGCTGAGGCTGTTTATTCCCCAGAGTTACCGTTGGCCATCCTGTGCCGGACTCTCCAAAGAATTGGCAGACTGGGAGAGCAGCAATGAAATAGATGAAATAGAATGAAATCGGGGATTCCTCCGGACGCGGGCTCTGCCAACCTGGGAAGCAAAGGAAGGCTTCCGGGAGGGCAGGGATTTTCAGGCAACCTTGCGCGCTGCAGAGCTGGTAGCGTCTTGCGCCACCCAAACAGGGGGAAGGGCCGGAGAGCCCAGAAGAGGAATCCCGCCAGGGGATTTGCGTTTACTGCAGCCTAAGGTGGGGTGACTCGGCCTAGGTAGCTTGCGGATGCTGCAGAGGAGCGGGCGGGGTGGGGGGAGGGAGTCTCAAGGCGCCCCCTTCTGGACGAGCCTCGCATCCTCTTCTCCCAGACTGGAGGAGGGAGGGCCCTTAATATTCTTATGTTCTTTTCTTTGTTCTTCTCTTTTTTTCTGTGATTTTTAAAAATTATGGTAAACTATACATAACCCAAAATTTAGCCATTTTTAAGAGTACAGTTCAGTAGCATTAAACCCATTCACATTCTCGTGAAACTACCACCACTAGCCATCTCCAGAACTTTCTCATTTCCCAAATTGAAACTCTGTCCCCATAAAACAACTTCCCAATTCTCCTCCTCCTAGCCTGCGGCAACCTCCGTTCTACTTCCTGTCTGTGGGATCATGTATTTGTTCTTTTGCGTCTGGCAACTTTTACACAGCATGTCTTCAAGACTCATCCGTGCTGTGGCCGGTGTTAGAATTTCCTTCCCTTTGAAGGCTCCACTGTATTGTATGAATGTACCACATTTTGTGTACCCATTCATCTCTCAATGGATATTTGGGTTGTTTCAACCTTTTGGCTGTTGTGAATAATGCTCTGTGAACATGGGTGTACAAATACCCATTCGAGTCCCTGCTTTCAGTTCTTTTGAGTATATTTGTTGTTGTTGTTTAGTCCCTAAGTTGTGTCTAACTCTTTTGTGACCCAATGGACTGTAGACCACCAGACTCCTCTGTCCATGAGATTTCCCAGGCAAGAACACTGGAATAGGTTGCTATTTTCTACTCCAGGGGATCTTCCCAATCCAGGGATTTAACCCTCGTCTCCTGCATTGCAGGTTGATTCTTAATTCTGTGTTTAACTTTTTGAGGAACTGCCAACTGTGTACCACAGCAGCAATGCAATTTACATTCTCACAAACAGTGCACAAGGGTTCCAGTTTTTTCACATTCTTACTGGCAAGTGTTTTCTGCTTTTTTGGTACAATAGCCATCCTAGTGGGTGCATTTTTAAAAATTGTGGTAATTTATTAATACACATAATGAAGTTTACCATTTTAACTTTTTTTGGTGCAGTGCACAGCATCTGGGATCTTAACCCAATTCTTCAGCAGCAGAAGCTCAGACTCTTAATCACTGGACCACCAAGGAAGTCCCCATTTTGACTATTTTTAAATGTACAATCTAATGGCAGTAAGTACACTCACAGTGTTGTGCAGTCATCACCATTGTCTAATTCTAGGACTTTCTTATTATGTCACATGGAAACCCCTTACTCATTAGCAGTCAACTCCTTCCCCACAGCCCCTGGAATTCATGAATCTACCTTCTATGAAATGGCCTTTTCTGGAGTTTTCATATAAATGGAATTGTATGATATGTGGTCTTTTGTGTTCCCACAACAATCCCCTCAGGTTCAAGTGGAATGACTGACAGAACTCAAGAGAGTACTTTACTGTTACTGATGTTGAAAACATAGCCTCTGTGCTGAACTGAACCTTCAGTTCAGTTCAGTTGCTCAGTCGTGTCCAACCCTTTGCAACCCCATGGACTGCAGCACGCCAGGCTTCCCTGTCCATCACCAACTCCCAGAGCTTGCTCAAACTCATGTCCATTGAGTTGGCAATGCCATCCAACCATCTCATCCTCTGAATCTCCAAGAACTGAATCTTGGAGACTGAGTTTTGGGCCAAGTTGAAAAGAATAGCTTTATTGCTTTGCCAAGCAAAAGGGGATACAGCTGGCTCCTTCCTTCCAACACTGTGTGTCCTAACCCTGGAGGATTTGGTGAGGGGTTTATAGCACCAATTCTAAGGTGGGGTTGCTGATAAGATTAGGGTATATGAACCCTGCACACACTCTAATCTTGGCAGCAACCCCTCTCCATTAATCTGGCCTCAGGTGGGCTCCTAGTAATCTGGAAAGATGCTTCTTTGGTTCCTTTCATGGTTCCTTTAAGATGGCATAAAGAGTAGGAACACCTTTCACTTATTGAGGGTTTTTTTAGTTCTGTGAAAAGCTCAAAGGTATTATTACCTATATCCCTTGAAAGAGAACCAAGACCCTGCCTCAAGGCTGCTCCTTCTTTGTCTCCATATCCCCTCTCTTTCCTGATTAGCAGCTGTTCCATTCTATCCTTTGGGACTCAGGGAAGGTCATGGGGGCTGGAGTCTATTCCCTACAAGTAACTATGGGGGACACAGAAAGGCTTTGATCTTGCTTGGTTTCATTACTCGTTTATAACAAAGGACATAAATCAGGGACACTCAAAGGGAAGACATGCATAGGGGAAGGGTAGGGGTACATGGAGTTTCCATGTCCTCTTCGAGTACATCCCCCTCCCAGAATATCCATGTTTTCACCAGTTTGGAAGCTCTTCTGAACCTCAGACTTTTTTTATAATAGATCTCAGTCTTCAGTCCTCCTTCTCCCAGAGGCTGGTTCTTAAACCCTGATAAAGTATTTGGCAGTTCTGGTGACCAGCTCTCATCCTGAGATATCTGAGAGTGGGGGTGGGGGTGGGGGGGTGGGAGCAGAGATGGCACTAGTGGTAAAGACCCCGCCTGCCAGTGCAAGAGATGTAAGAGACACAGGTTCAATCCCTGAGTCAGGAAAAGCTCCTGGAGAAGGGCATGGCAACCCACTGCAGTATTCTTGCTTGGTGAATCCCATGGACAGAGGAGCCTGGTGGGCTACAGTCCATAGGATTGCAAAGAGTCAGACACGACTAAAGCAACTTAGTACAGCAAACAGCACCCTTAGGTGTCCCGTTAGGACAAACTCAAGTGTGAGCCACAGTTGTGCCTTATGAATGACAAAGACATGCCTGCTGAAACTGTTTACCACAGATTGGGACTCCAACCCACGTGCTGGGACTCAAACCCAGCCAAAACTCACTTTTGGACTCGAACCCACATGACCAGGACTTGTGCTGTGCTTAGTCGTTCAGTCGTGTCTGACTCTTTACAACCTCATGGATTGTAGCCTGCCCGGGTCCTCTGTCCATGGGGATTTTCCAGGCCAGAATACTGGAGTGGGTTGCCATGCCCTCATCCAGGGGATCTTCCCAACCCAGGGATTGAACCCAGGTCTCCTGTTTGGCAGGCAGATTCTTTACCAGTGGAAGCACAAGGGAAGCCCAAAACTGATGTGAGCATGATGCATTGGCCAGGAATTGAACCTGGATCTCCCTCGTGGGAGGCGGGAATTCAACCACTGAACCTGCAATGCAACCAAGACTTAAACTCAGCCAAAAGCCTGCTTGGCGCTTGAACCCACCTGGCTGGGACTCAAACCCAGCCAAAAGCCATGGTACCTGGTTTCAGGACCTAATGAAGCTCAGGTTCTTGGTGTCTCATCACAGAAAGCATTCAGTGAGAGACAAAGTGGTAGGTAAGAAGTGGATTTATTCAGATTCAGAGAGAAGCACACTCCACAGAGTGTGGGCCATCCCAGAGGGGTGTAGGGCTGAGAAATGTGACATGGTTAGTTTTAATGGGCTGGGTACAATTATATGACCATTACATCTACTAATGGGGGCAAGAACCCCTTGGAAGAAATGGAGTAGCCCTCATAGTAAACAAGAGTCTAAAATGCAGTACTTAGGTCCAATCTCAAATTTGAAAGAATGATCTCTGTTCATTTTCAAGACAAACCATTCAATATCACAGTAATCCAAGTCTATGCCCCAACCAGTAATGCCAAAGAAGCTGAAGTTGAACAGTTTGATGAAGACCTATAAGACTTTCTAGAACTAACACCCAAAAAAGAACGTCCTTTTCATCATAGGGGACTGGAATGAAAAAGTAGGAAGGAAAAGTAGGAAGTCAAGAGATACCTGGAATAACAGGAAAGTTTGGCCTTGGAGGACAAAATGAAGCAGGGCAAAGACTAACAGAGTTTTGCCAAGAAAATGCACTGATCCTAGCAAACACCCTCTTCCAGCAACACAAGAGAAGACTCTACACATGGATGTCACCAGATGCTCAATACCAAAATCAGAATGATTATATACTTTACAGTCAAAGATGGAGAAGCTCCATACAGTCAGTAAAAACAATACCAGGAGTTGACTGTGGCTCAGATCATGAACTCCTTATTGCCAAATTCAGATTTAAATTGAAGAAAGTAGGGAAAACCACTAGACCATTCAGGTATGACCTAAATCAAATCCCTTATAATTGTACAGTGGAAGTGAAAAACAGATTCAAGGGATTAGGTCTGATAGACAGTGCCTGAAGAACTATGGACAGAGGTTTGTGACACTGTACAGGAGTCAGTGATCAAGACCATCCCCAGAAAAACAAATGCAAAAAGGCAAAATGGTTGTCTGGGGAGGCCTTACAAATGGCTGAGAAAAGAAGAGAAGCTAAAGGCAAAGGGGAAAAGGAAAGACATATCCATCTGAATACAGAGTTCCAAAGAATAGCAAGGAGAGAAAAGAAAGCCTTCCTCAGTAATCAATGCAAAGAAATATAGGAAAACAGTAGAAAGGGAAAGACTAGAGATCTCTTAGAAAATTGGAGACAGAAAGCTAACATTTCATGCAAAGAAGGGCACAATAAAAACAAAACAGAATTGGTATGGACCTGAAAGAAGCAGAAGATATTAAGAAGAGGTGGCAAGAACATACAGAAATACTATATAAAAAAGATCTTCATGACCCAGATAACCACGATAGTGTGATCACTCACCTAGAGCCAGATATCCTGGAGTCCAAAGTCAAGTGGGCCTTAGGAAGCATCATTACGAACAAAGCTAGTGGAGGTGATGGAATTCAAGTTGAGCTGTTTCAAATCCTAAAAGATGATGCTGTGAAAGTGCTGCATTCAATATGCCAGGAAATTTGGAAAACTCAGCAGTGGCCAAAGGACTGGAAAAGGTCAGTTTTCATTCCAATCCCAAAGAAAGGCAATGCCAAAGAATGTTCAAACTACCACACAATTGCACTCTTCTTACATGCTAGCAAAGTAATGCTCAGAATTCTCCAAGCCAGGCTTCAACAGTACATGAACCATGAACTTCCAGATGTTCTAGCTGGATTTAGAAAAGGCAGAGGAACTAGATCAAATTGAAAACGTTTGGCACAGATTGGGACTTGAACCACGTGGCTAGGACTCAAACCCAGCCCAAACCCACAGTATCTGGTTTCAGGGCCTAATGAAGCTCAGGTTCTTGATGTCTCATTGCAGAAAGAATTCAGTGAGAGACAAAGTGGTAGGTAAGAAGCGGATTTATTCTGATTCAGAGAGAAGGACACTCCACAGACAAAGTGTGGGCTATTCCAGAGGGCAAGTAGGGCTGAGAAATGTGACATCAGTTAGTCATTCAGTACAGTTGCTCAGTTGTGTCTGACTCTTTGTGACCCCATGGACTGCAGCACACCAGGCCTCCCTGTCCATCACCAACTTCCAGACTCTACTCAAACTTATGTCCATTGAGTCCGTGATGCCATCCAACCATCTCATCCTCTGTTGTCCCCTTCTCCTCCTGCCCTCAATCTTTCCCAGCATCAGAGTCTTTTCAAACGAGTCAGTTCTTCACATCAGGTGGCCAAAGTATTGGAGTTTCAGCTTCAGCATCAGTCCTTTTATGACTAAAAATCTATAATTCCTCAACACTACCCAGGTTAACAAGGAGCATGCAAACTAGCATCTTTTTTCAAAGGAGAGAAAAGAATACAAGGACACAAAAGCGTGAGTGTGTTAGTTGCTCAGTCATGTCTGACTCTTTGTGATCCCATGGATTGGGGCCTGCAGGGTTCCTCTGTCCATGGGGTTTTCCAGGCAAGAATACTGAAGTGGGTTGCCTTACGTTCTCCAGGAGATCTTCCCAACCCAGGAATTGAACCTAGGTCTCCCACATTGCAAGCAGATTCTTTACCATCTGAGCCACTGCTGCTGCTGCTGCTGCTAAGTTGTGTCAGTTGTGTCTGACTCTGTGCAACCCCATAGAAGGCAGCCCACCAGGCTCCTCTGTCCCTGGGATTCTCCAGACAAGAATACTGGAGTGGGTTGCCATTTCCTTCTCCAGTCTGAGCCACTAAGGAAGCTATAGCTTAACACCAATAATGTTAATATCCTTACTATAATTAGTTGTGAAGCTAAAAGAAACTTTCCTAAGCTATCAATAATAAAAAGTAGATTTAGGTCAACCAAGATAGAGGAAAGATTAGTTTACTTTATACAATCTCTCTGAAAGTTATATTATGAAATTATATGAAGAGGTGGCCAAAGTTATGACCAACCTAGACACCATATTAAAAAGCAGAGACACTACTTTGCCAGGAAAGATCCATCTAGTCAAAGCTGTGGTTTTTCCAGTAGTCATGTATGAATGTGAGAGTTGGACTATAAAGAAAGTTGAGTGCCAAAGAATTGATGCTTTTGAACTGTGGTGTTGGAGAAGACTCTTGAGAGTCCCTTGGACTGCAAGGAGATCCAACCAGTCCATGCTAAAGGAGATCAGTCCTGAATATTCATTGGAAGGACTGATGTTGAAGCTGAAACTCCAATACTCTGGCCACCTGATGTGAAGAACTGACTCATTTGAAAAGACCCTGATGCTGGGAAAGATTGAAGGTAGGAGGAGAAGGGGATGACAGAGGATGAGATGGTTGGATGGCATCACCAACTCAATGAAGATGAGTTTGAGTAAATTCCAGGAGTTGGAGATGGACAGGGAGGCCTGGCGTGCTGCAGTCCATGGGGTTGCAAGGAGCTGGATATGACTGAGTGACTGAACTGAACTAAACTGAATTGATGAAGAGGTGATGAGTATGTTACGGAAAAAACTTATTTAGAAGCAATTAATACAATTGTTATTTTTTCTGATTTTTAAAATTGACATTTGAGGCTAATTTTGTATTCTGTTTTCTTAAGGAAAACTTCCAAAATTGTTTGTTTTAAGTACTACAAAACCTAGATCCATCCTTGATATCATCTAAATTAGCAACTTAACACAAATTACTTAGTCACTTATTTCTCAGGAGGAGCTGTCACTTTAACTTTCTAACTAATGAAGTGGATGATGGGATTGTTATTTTGCTTGGGGGATTCCATTTGGCTCCACTGAAGTTAACATGGCAATGTTGTATTATTTCCATTTTACAGATGAGGATACTGAGTTTCAGAAAGGGTAAGTGCAGGTCACAAAGTTGGTTAGTGACAGAGTCAAGATGAGGACAGATATCTTTGGTAGTGAAGAATGAGTCTCAGTACGGAAGGGTACGGTATATAGAGAAGAATGGAAAAATGCTTAAAGGGAAGTTGAAAAAATTGGTGATAATAATAAAACAGTTATATATGTTTGCAGCGGGTCAAGCAAAGTTCCAAGTACTTTACAGAGCTCAACTCACTGATTTTCACAACATATGTGAGAGCTACGATTCTTATTCCCATAACTATTATTTTTGCCATTTGGCATGTAAGATCTTAGTTCCCTAACCAAGGATCAAACCCATGCCCCCTGCAGTAGAAGCAAGGAGTCCTAACCCTGGACTGCCAGGGAAGTCCCTTATTCCAGTTTTACACATGAGGCAGTTTAGACATAAACTGTCTTATTTATCTACATTAAGTAAGCTGCCTGAGATCACAGAGTTAGTATTGATAGAATGTTTGTATACTTGCTAAGTCATATCCAGCTCTTTTCTGATCCCATGCACTGTAGCCCGCCAGGCTCCTCTGTCCATAGGATTTCCCAGGCAAGAATACTAGAGTGGATTGCTGTTTCCTTCTCCAGGAGACCTTCCTGACTCAGGGTTCCAACACTCATCTCTTGTGTCTTCTGCATTGGCATTCAGATTCTTTATCACTGCACCACATCTGTAAATTTTAGGACAGTTTTTAAACTTCTTCAAATTTTTTTCTTTCTTTCCTTTTTTAGACCACACTGAGGAATATTGAATCTTAGTTACCTGACCAGGGATTGAACCCATGTCCCCTGCATTGGCAGGCAGATTCTTCATCACTGGACCACCAAGAAAGTCAGAATTCAAAATCTGGCTCCAGAGTCTATACTTGTAATCGTAAACTCTTCCTGGAGAATGTTTAATATTTCCCACATAATGAATCATTTCTTCCTGGGTCAACTTTGCTACTTCATAAAATGTTGCACCTTGTTCCTCATGCACACTTCTCCCCTTACATCTGCTATCTTGGCCACTAGAACACCAGGTGGAGAAGGCAATGGCACCCCACTCCAGTACTGTTGCCTGGAAAATCCCATGGACGGAGGAGCCTGGTAGGCTTTGGTCCATGGGGTTGCTAAGAGTCGGACATGACTGAGCGACTTCACTTTCACTTTTCACTTTCATGCATTGGAGAAGGCAATGGCAACCCACTCTAGTATTTTTGCCTGATGAATCTCAGGGATGGGGCAGCCTGGTAGGCTGCCGTCTATGGGGTCGCACAGAGTCAGACATGACTGACACGACTTAGCAGCAGCACCAGAACTCCAGGAGACTATGTCTATGAGAAAACTCTCGATTACTCATTTCTTCATTCCTTCCATAAACACTTTGTGCTTGTACGTGCAGGTTGTTTGGAACCCAGGGACACTTAAGATGCTATGAAGTTAAACTTTGCATATTCCAAGGCTCCATACAAACAGCAGTTTTATCCCTAGGTCCAGGTCACTGGTCCTAAATTCAGATGTGTTGGTTTCTAACTATAGGAGTGAGGTGCGGAAAGAACTTGACAAAAAAAGGAGTTGAAAACACAACTCTCCATCTTCGGATTCTGTGAGTTACATGTTTTTTTCTCAAGGCTCCACATAATCTCCCAGGATAAGGCATGGCCCCCAAGACAAGATATGCCAGATTCTGGTTTTGACTTGCCAACCAGCTGGGTCAAATAAAAAACTGGATTAAGACCACTATTATATGTCAATTATACCTCAATAAAACTGAAATGAAAACATAAGCTCAGTGTTTCTATTGTTCATAAAGAAACTTCATGGATTTTGACTCTGCATCTCTCAAGTTTTTACTTAAAAGGAGCACTGATCAAAGATCTTTCCATGAAATCACTAGCAGATGTTGGTGCTTCAAACAATCAGCAAGAAAGGCTCATCCTTAGCAAAAGAATACCTCTGTTATCTACATACTCTGGATGCACTTAAAGAAAGAAGAAGGAAGAGGATGGGGAGGAGGACAGGCAATTCAATTTGGCTTGTAATAAAAATGCAATTACTTAGCACAAGATTTTTATTTGTTTGTTTTCTTAATTTTAATAGCTTAATTGAATTGCAATTTACATACCATAAAATTCACCTGTTATAAAGTGTACAGTGTGATCATTTTTAGTCCATTTATAGTTGTGCAACCATCCTCACCATTTAGTTTCAGAGCAAGTCCATCACTTCAAAAAGTCCCCTTGATCCCGTTTGCTGACTATTACTATTTTACTTTATATAAAAAAATTATGTATTTATTTAGCTGCCTCAGGTCTTAGTTGCAGAATCGTTTACTTATGACATGTGAACACAGCTGCAGCATGTGGAACCTAGTTCCTTGACCAAGGACTGAACCCAGGCCACTGGGCCACCATTGAAGTCCCACTATTGTTGTTTTATAACCACTTCTTCTGGAGTTTCAGACCTTGACTTCAGTAGAAACACTTAAAATGAATGCTATTTATGATTGCACTGCAGTTTGCAGGATCTTCTTTCCAGATCAGGGATTGAACCGGGGCAGGCAGTAAAAGCATTAATTCCTAACCACTGGACTGCCAGGGGATTCCCAATGAAGGCTTTCTATATTCACTTTTGTTTCTTCCCAGGACAAGAAGCTCTACTTTATTTTCTGAGATCTTTTATAGGATATTATATTCCCTAATTTTCTTGGCCTCCCTTCTTTTGAAAGTTCTTCAGTTTGCCACAGATGACAGGTTGTTTCTGAGACTTACCTGCTGTATTCAGTTCAGATCAGTTCAGTTGCTCAGTCATGTCCGACTTTTTGCGACCCCATGAATTGCAGCATGCCAGGCTTTCCTGTCCATCACTAACTCCCAGAGTCTACCCAAACCCATGTCCATCGAGTCAGTGATGCCATCCAGCCATCTCATCCTCTGTTGTCCCCTTCTCCTCCTGCCCGAAATCCTTCCCAGCATTAGGGTCTTTTCCAATGAGTCAACTCTTTGCACGAGGTGGCCAAAGTATTGGAGTTTCAGCTTCAACATCAGTCCTTCCAATGAACACCCAGGACTGATTTCCTTTAGGATGGACTGGTTGGATCTCCTTGCAGTCCAAGGGACTCTCAAGAGTCTTCTCCAACACCACAGTTCAAAAGCATCAGTTCTTCGGTGCTCAGCTGCTTTCACCATCCAACTCTCACATCCATACATGACTACTGGAAAAATCATAGCCTTGACTAGATGGACCTTTGTTGGCAAAGTAACGTCTCTGCTTTTCAATATGCTATCTAGGTTGGTCATAACTTTCCGTCCAAAGAGTAAGTGTCTTTCAATTTCATGGCTGCAATCACCATCTGCAGTGATTTTGGAGCCCCCCCCCAAATAAAGTCTGACACTATTTCCACTTTTTATCCATCTATTTCCCATGAAGTGATGGGACCAGATGCCATGATCTTAGTTTTCTGAATGTTGAACTTTACACCAACTTTTTCACTCTCCTCTTTCACTTTCATCAAGAGGCTTTTTAGTTCTTCTTCACTTTCTGCCATAAGGGTCATGTTGTCTGCATATCTGAGGTTATTTATATTTCTCCTGGCAATCTTGATTCCAACGTTCCTCATGATGTACTCTGCATAGAAGTTAAATAAGCATGGTGACAATATACAGCCTTGATGTACTCCTTTTCCTATTTGGAACCAGTCTGTTGTTCCATGTCCAGTTCTAACTGTTGCTTCCTGTCCTGAATATAGGTTTCTCAAGAGACAGGTCAGATGGTCTGGTATTCCCATCTCTTTAAGAATTTTCCACACTCATTAGTATTTAATTATATCTTCTGGGTGCAATATTTTGGGCCCTTTGCAAAACAAGTCTTCTAACCAGTAACAATAAATAAGCTTTGGTTTAAGTTGTTTAACGGGTACATTTCCAATTCTATCTCCCTCCATGAAAATATTTTCTGTGAAATTCTGTGATTTTTATAAGTTTTTCTAAAATCACATTGTGATTTTATAAATCAGTAGCCATAAAATTAGGTAAATCTTTTTTTCTCATGAGGAGTTGTAGATTTACCTCATCACTTTGAAGAGTGTTTATCTATGAATAAAAGCAAGGAAATGATCACCATGGAAATCAGGACAGTGACCTCACTAGACATAAAGTACAGGGTTGTGACTGAGAGGTGACTAAGGTCTACTAAGCAGGATTCCTTGGAAGGTGGTGAATACACAAGTTTACCTTATAATCATCTTTATGTATATTTCTGTATATGTGTTATATTTCACAAGAAAACGTTTTTCTTAAATAGAGAAAAAAAGATACCCCTAGAGAAATGGATAAGAGTTAAAGATCTTTCACTGTTTGCTCTGCTATTTTTATTGTTGGCACAATTTTCCAGAAACAAAGGCACTATCTCCATGATTAAGTCCAATTGCAGAGAAATGTTCTAGAACATCACTTAGAAACCTGTTTCTCAGAATTGTGCAAACTATAACTGTATCTTGGAACCTCATACATGTTTTCTTATCTCTTAAAACATAATGTTGATGAAAATGTAATTTTTATGTGACTGCAAAAAATTGAAATGTGTGTGTGTTTTACAGTTTACATCATTGATTTGCCTTCTTTGTAATGGTTCTATTTCCTCTCTAATTGTTCTTTTTTTAAAAAATTATTTATTTATTTGGCTGCGTCACGTCTCAGTTGCAGCATGTGGGATCTTTTTGTGATACACGCGGTCAGTAGTTGCCTCAAAGGCTTAGTTGCCCCATGCATGTGAGATCTTAGTTCCCTAACCAGGGATCAAACCTATGTCCCTGCATTGCAAGAGGATTCTTAACCTTTGGACCACCTCAATTGTTCTTAAACACACACACTGCTGGAAGTTGCCAGAGGCAGGAAAGTACTGTCTTTATGCTTCCCTCACATTGAACTTACAGCCTTATAAAACAAAACAAATTATACTTTTTTGAATGCTTTCCCAAATTCAGTGTATAATTTTTTTTTGCCTCTGTTGGGTTTTTTGTGATATCAGCGAGGTCACATCTGAAGCTACTGGAAATATTAAGAAAGAAGAAATAGGGGAATGGGGCACAATTAGTATTTTTTTTTAAGTTTGTGATGTACTTCACTCTTCTCCCTAACCCCCTTTTTTTTAATTAAAAAATATTTTTTCCAAACCACTTGAATCTGGTGTGAGTGACTTATTCCTCTGTGATGTGGTTTCTTCTACCATGTTCCCTTCTTATGCTTGCTGACACATTTATCAGTTCTTTTCTAAGAGCAGAGAGAGAGGAAAGTAGGTGACATGATGAAAATATAGCCAACAGGAGTTTTATGCAGATAATAACTTTCACTTAATGAGGAAATGTAGATATTGAGTTTGAGAGTAGTTCTTCTGATTGCAAACATGTTAAATCTTGTTTTTATTTAAATGCAACTGTTCATTAGGTTTTAAAAATTAAGTGAAACTTTTAATATTAAATTTTAAGTACATATAACAGGAATAGACTTTTTTATTGAAAAGAGATGGAGTCAGCTCATTTGGCTATAAAATGAAATGTGGGGTCAAGATGTTCTGGCTTTTCAGGGGATCATATTTTAAAATGTGGGGAAATACTGACATTAATTGAGATCATTGGGAAGAAGGCTGTTGAGGAGATTATCTTCAGAATACCTGCGTGCTTCAGTGAGTCAGAGCAATGCCCTCCAAACCAGAAGTAATAGTCTCTGTAGCCTGTTGGTTTCTCTAGAGCTTTCCTGGAACTTGTGTGTGTGTGTGTGTGTGTGTGTGTGTGTGTGTGTGTGTGTGTGTGTGTG